>NIPM01000069.1:286220-413306 GCA_002738285.1 Holacanthella duospinosa | reverse complement strand
TTCCATCTCTTTCCACATTCGTCCCCCTATCCTAATCGTCCCTCTATGCATATCTCCCGGTATCGTATCCGACCCTCTCCAGCTTTTTCCCGTCCTTCCCTGCATTTTTTTCAATCCTACCGGCATCCCTTCCGTCCCTCCACGCACATATTTCACGATATCATCCCGTCACTCCCCGTATCCCTATTATCTCTCCCCGCATTCTTTTAGACTTTCCCCACATCCCTTCCATCTTCCAATCCCTCCCCCACATATCCTCTGTCCTTCCCTGCATCCTCTCGACCTCTCCCAAAATTCTGGATTCCTTCTAATTCATCTGTTTCTTTATTTCTTTTCCATCCCTTTCCGTTTTCCCGTCACTCCCTGAATTCGTTCTATTCGTCCCTGTAAACCTTCCTTTCCCCCCACCCCCAATTCCTCTCCCGCATCTCTTTCATTCATTCCTTCCATCCCTGCAATTCTTATCGTCCCTATCACTTTCTGCATCTCTTCCGTCCCTCTCTGCATCCCTCGTCCCTACCCGCATTACTCCAGTCACTCCTAGGATCCATTCCGTTTATACCGTTACTCCCTGCATCCTTTCCATTTCTCCCCATATGTCATCCGTCCATCTGCGCATTCCTACCTTGCCTCCCGCCCCTACCCGCATTATTCCATTCACTTCTAGCATCCATTCCGTTTATTTCGTCCCTCCCTGCATCCCTTCCATCTCTTCCCACTTCCATACCGACCCTCTCCTTATCTCTCACAGCATCACTCACATGTATCCACTTCTACCCTTATAATCACCTCTATCCATCTTAATTATGAAAATCGCACAATTGGCAACACATTTGTCACACATGCGATCGAATTGTCTTATTATCTGCGCACGAGAGAATTAACCTTTATGACTTTCGAGCGAATGGAGATTGGTTAAGTGTTTCGATAGAATTTTGCATTATTTAAGTGCTTATTTCAAAGTCAATAGAACCCAAATGGAACCCCATAAATGGCTGGGTTTTATTGAATTACTTTTTTATTAAAACTTACCAAGTTAATAACAATTATTCAACAAGCTTACTGGGTTCCATTATATAATTTTTGATAATTAGTTATTTAAACCCGAAATATAATCTTTCACGACTGAGAAATTTATAGCGAAATACCATTTTGCAAAATCTAACAGTTATAAACAGATTTCTATCCACTGGCTTAACGTTTCACCAACCTTAAAGTAACTTTACTATTGAGAGGAAGCGTTTATAAAAATTTTTCGTTTTTTAGTCTATTGAAGTATTTTAGTGTAACTCTCAGCGACTTTGCAGGTGCAAAACGGAATTTGCCCTCAGAGTCGCATTGAATTATCTTAATAGTGATCTAAATGAGTAAATAACTCAAGTCTTTGGGGACTTGTGAACACAAGTTTAACACAAGTCTAACCATAGTCAACACCTTAACCTTGCATATTGGGAATTTCATACTCAAAGTTCTGCGCATGCGCGCTTGGAATGTAGGAGAGCCCCGCTAAATTTCTTTATTGGAAAAACATGCCCTGTTANAAGCGTTTATAAAAATTTTTCGTTTTTTAGTCTATTGAAGTATTTTAGTGTAACTCTCAGCGACTTTGCAGGTGGAAAACGGAAGTTGCCCTCAGAGTCGCATTGAATTATCTTAATAGTGATCTAAATGAGTAAATAACTCAAGTCTTTGGGGACTTGTGAACACAAGTTTAACACAAGTCTAACCATAGTCAACACCTTAACCTTGCATATTGGGAATTTCATACTCTAAGTTCTGCGCATGCGCGCTTGGAATGTAGAAGAGCCCCGCTAAATTTCTTTATTGGAAAAACATGCCCTGTTAGTAGACTTGTCATGTGCAAAATCTGAAAAAATTAGCTAGATGGGAACATGACCAAAATTAAAATTATCTGCGCATAGTCGCCCCATGCCTCATGTGTTAATTTTTTTTGGAAAAAATGACATAACTCAGCGAAAAATTTTTTTTTCGAAATTTCCTTTTACGGGGTATGTAGCATTAGGAAATACACTATTTGAAATAATTGAACCGAATATCCGAGCGAAAAAAATGAGGTATGCTGTTCTGCATACCATCCTTTGTAACAATTGTTGCAAATAAATCATATTACTTCCGCTTCAAAAAAATTACCATTAATTCTCTAATACTGATAGAAAACTAAACAAATAACTTATTCAAATTTTCTGATTATGATCTCATTATAATATAACAAATGTCTTTATAACATGCATAGTTGCAAAAATCCGAGTGATACATTTGCATAATTTAGACAAAATAGCAAATCAATCCTTAAGCCATGGTTTCAAGGGCAATAATATCACAAGCTTAATTACACGCAAAGAATTATATATTAACAATTGAAATTATAAATTTCTTTAATTAGCATCTTTATAAGACTTAATTCTTTTTACCAAATCAATTTCCGCATTCAATTACAATAAGACTTAGGGTGACAAAATTTTTTTTTGCCACAGAAATAGTTATAGTTTACATGGATTTAATTTTAAAATTAAATTTTTTTAGATAAATTTTTAGAATTGGTTTACATCACAAAGTAAACAGTATTAGTTTATTTTGTTTTTCCCACATCTAAAAAATTCTGCAAACACTACTTACAATAATGGTTGGTAATTATTATTATTTCTTGTATTCAGTGATCAAACTTAATAAGTTATAGTTAGTTAAATCAATTGTTTGTAAATTAGTGCCAATTCCGTCCGTATTTAGACCTTAGTTACCACTAAAGATACCTTTGATACCTACGGTTTAAGTAATGATTTAGTCTACGGATAGTTCTACCGTTCCTAGAGTTTCTTTAATCATACATGAAAAATATTATGAATTTGACAAGAGATATGGAGTTGGTGACCTTAAGGTTACTCCTCTCATAAACTAAACCAATTAACGGCATGACACTCTACCAATTAGATTTTACTCTGCACGTCCTTAAGTTTTGACTAATTTTTACTGGTTTTGAAACGACGTGACACATGATAGGCTTATTTTTCTGTTGACGTCAAGAATATGTCACCTATGAGAGTCTGTTGTCACCAAGACTTGGGCAATAGGTCTGTAAATTTCTCTCTTCCACTCTCTTCGTCATTCGCCATTTCTCACATCAAGGGATTCCAAACTAAAAAGAAAAATAAATATTCCTTCCATTTACCACTGCCAACAACTACCACCCACCTCCTTCACATTCACCACATTCTTTCATTTTTATTTATGAAATTTTTACAAACGGCTCAACCACATCCATCATCTCTTTTATATCAGAAATATTATGTCAAATGACTTAACTTTTAGTGTTGGTTCGTATTCATTATTTTAAACGTTTGGTATTGAAGATACAGATCACGAGACAACTCGCTATCGTTCTAACGTATAACTCATTATTTTAACATTAGGCCATTACTTAACAAAATGAACCAATCACCAAATATTTTAGTCAATAGGTAAGTTTTCTCGTTGCAAAATTGCAAAAAAAAAATATTGGTGATTGATGATTTTTACAAAAAGAAAAATATGCATGTACATTATCATTAAGCATATCTATACATTTGCTTTATTTTTATTTGTTTCTTTAAAAACTAGTTGTCAACTTTTGTTTTATTCAGCTGCCAAATTTGTACCTTATCTTGTAACTATGTTACGAGATACAAGAATTAGCGCTCAAAATTAATTGTACCTAGTTCGAAATTCAATACCTCTTTTCATATTGATTTTTTTTTTATAAACAAAAAAAAAATTCTAGTCTTATTTCGAATTGTTCAATTTAAAAATAATGCCAATTATACAACGTTATGTGGTATATTTGAGTATCTACGGTACTAGGTTAGAATTACAAAAATTGAGCAAACTAAAATTATTAGATAAAATTGTGTTATTTTTATTGCTGAAATTTTATTAATCTTGAAAAATAGGTAGAAATGATTGTAAATAGCAGGAAAAAAAAATGTAATTTTGTAAAATCGTTTGAATTCAATATACCTTTAAGATTTTATTATAACAAAAGATATACCTCTTCTTCACATTTAGTAGGCTCATCAAAGCGTAAAATCCTTCACCTACTATTCAAACCTATAAGTCTAATTTACACTAGAAGATGCTATTCAAGAAGAGTTATATAATTCATTGAACAATAGCTTAAATTTATCAAAGCTAACCTCTGTAAATGCAAATGTATATAATTAATTTTATGATTATAGTAGAATAAAAAAAAATTTATTTCTTCGTTTTCGGTTAGCTTTAAGTGATATTATTGCTCTTGAGGTCTGTAAAAAGTCCGTTAGATGAGTTTTTTTTTCAAACAATCAATAAATATGTTCATTGTCAAAGTATTTTTTTGAGATGCTCTGGGTAGGAGTGAGGTATCTTTAGGTACTGTTAATGTATAATATAGAGGTAAGTTATATTGATAATTGCCAGTCATCTGCAGAAGGAAGATGATGGAGACTTAAGCCTCATTGAAAATGCTAATTAAATGAGAGCATCAGGAAATGGCCTATTCAAAATATACCTTTCTTTAAAAACAATAATTAGTTAATTCTAATTTAATTTACCTTCTTAAGTTCTAAGGACAAAATAGTGAAATAGTGAATATTCAACTATGATTTGATAATATACTTTAGCTTAAAGACAGTTTTCAATACGTTAAGTACACTTGTCACCTCAGGTTTCATCTTATGGAATTTTTGAGTGTTTACAACAGTAGACCTCGGTTTGTAGAACATAATTGTTAAATATAGTGAATGTTCACTATAAAAAATTAGTGTAGATTAAGCTGATGAAAATTGTGACTATAAAACTGTTACAATTAATTGAGTAAATTTCAGCCGAATAAAAAAACAATTTTTTTTTCTTTTAAAGTTTTGGAGGTTTTTTGGGTGCGCCGAGTTTGGGTGTAGCCAACTTTGAGTTTTGGTGAGGCCAGGGTATTTTCCAAAAGCCAGATTTTCCATACCTTTTATAGGTTGGATTTTGCAGTAGGTCAGATTTTCCAAATCATATTTTCTAGGTCGTATTTTTTCAATTCATATATTTCTAAAAATTATAATTACTAAGAGGAATAATTAAATTGAATAGCTACTATTCAGACTAATGAATTGTAAAACCATATTATTAAAAATAAATATAAAAATTTAACATTGAAATAACAATTCCTATTACAAAAAGGTATTTTACGCATAAAATATAGATATTTTTTATAAAGCTCTTAAGCCCTTATTATGGTCATTTTATTACTAAAAATTTGCGTGTAAAAGTGTTTTAAAATGTAAAAGTATATTCACATTTTTGGACTGTTCTTACAAATTTTGGCAATTGATAACTACATTTTTCCAAAGGAATGTGAGGTAAATGTGTAATATTTTATGCAAAAATTTACCAACTTTAATTCTTTTCTTCATCTTTGGCTTGAAATTTTTGGCAAGAAAAAATAATTCTTAACCCCTGTTATGCAAGATGAAACTTATCAAAATCAAAGCAAATCTTCTGTGAACAGATTTCATGCAAATTTCTTCCATTTGAATATGAAAATTCATAATGACCTCACCTAATGGGTATACTTTTTGCACATTTTTATGAGATTATCATAAATCCTTTAGATAAATGATGGTGTGGTGACTTATAATAACAGTATTACGTAATGGAAAACAACGAAAGTGATATTCCTCCCGGATGTTCCAAGAATGATTAGTAAGAAAAAATTTCCAGGTAAAAATTTATTACATAATTTTCTCATGCTTGGTTGTAGTTTGATTTATAAAATGATAAGATTCCTTTCTAAGTTACAAGCCATTGAGATACAGAACAAAATACAAAACAAAAGAAAAAGTGAAGAAAACTCGAATGATTAACTTGAATTACTAACCACTATAAATCCAGTTAGTAGAATTACTCAACAGTAGGATTTAAGTTGGAAATAAAAGACAGGTACTTTTAAGTTATACTGGAAGTCAAAAGAAATTATCATAATCATTAAAGCAAAATTCAGACAACCGGAACCATGATTTTAAGAAAGATATAAGATTTAAGTGAGAAATTAGCAATAATGAACATTTGACTAAAAGATTGAAAGTAGTTGTAAGAATTTACTAAAATTTTGTCTAAATTTCGTAATGTTTGATTAGTAAGAAGTTTATACTAGTAAGTTTTCATTCATAGTGAATTCAAAAATTTATTAAAGATTAATTTTTATTTCATAATTTTTTTTTGTTTTGTAGCAACTAAAGCTCAAATTGTTAATTGATTAGAATATAATAACAAAGTTTAAAATATACTATAAACTTTGGGAAATTTGAAAACCCTTAAAAGACAATAATCAGATATTTTGCCCATCTTAATTGCATTGTATTTTGTAAATACCCAACTCTGACTCTACAGTAAATCCGTGGTAATAATACATAATATTGAATCAATGCTTAAGCTACTGATCGCCGATGTAAGTAACTCCAAATCATACAAACAAATGTTCAACAACAAATTTTGGAGAATTCATTCTAGGCTGTATTATACGAAAAATTGTAATTTCCTGCAAAGTAACTGAATAGGAGCAAAACCAGAGAGACAGACAGACAAGGGAATTCCAATATCCTCTTCCTACTAACAATAGTCTACAAATAATATAAAGGAAACCAATAAAAAAAAGCACTCTTCAAATTAAATTAATACAATGAAGACTTAATAAGAAATTCTTTTCCCACAAAATTTAAAATTTACCTTAGCTCGAGGAAAAATGAAGGCAAATTATTCCAAAATTTCTGATTTCTCTTTATATGTATTATAATTTTTAGATAAGATGTCTAACTAAATAAGATTTTTGAGTGCTAATTATGTGTTACTGATTGACCTGAAATCTTATTCACAATTCCTTTGAAATTAGTGTATAGAAAAGATTTTCTTTTTGCAACCAACTAAATGGTAGAGCTAATGGATTAAGATAGGACAAAGTTAAAAATGAATATTTCGCAAGGTAGATATTAATTTAGGTTTTTCCTGATCAGATGAATCAAGAAGATTGAGGAATAGACCTATTTTTGTCGTGACTGGTCTCTTTCTTTACCATTTTCTATACCTCATTTTGGATTAGTTGAGAATAATTATTGAACCGTAAAGTAAGCGTAGGTGAGTTCATGTTCACTTGATTTACCTGATGTAATCAATAAGAAAATTTCAAGATTCTTAATTAACTACCAGACGAATCCCGTTTAATTATTTTTTAAATAATTTTGATTTGCCTATTATTAATATTTTCAAAACTAAACGGTTCGTATTTAGTTCGAAGTCAAAACATGAATTACCCTAAAGTCGCGTGGATAAGACGCCCTCATGGATATGACGCCCTCGTTCATAAGACGCGATTTTTCCCGCTTAAATTTATTTGCATCATAAGACGCACCCCGCTGATAAGACGCTCGAAATTTTGCTGCAACGTTCATTGTAAGATATAGTGTTGTTTTTAAATTCTACTGAAAATGGCCCAAAAAAAACCAAAACAGACTAGAAAATCCTACACAGTTAGTAACCGGAAGTCATGGAAATAGATATTGACCATGAGGAGACTGTAACTTCGAGCAACCTTCAAATATCTGATGATGAAGAGGAATCATGTGAACTCCTTGGCGATGTTTTTGATGGTTGGGACAGCGATAGTCAAGATTTAGAACAAATTTTATAGTTGCTTCCTAGAGCGATAAAATAAACCTAACATTAGACGCCCTCGAATATAAGACGCCTCTAAATTATTCCTCCAAAAAGCCTTTGATAAGACGCGTCTTTTCCACGCAACTTTAGGGTAGTAGATTTTGGTTTACTAGCCAGTAGTACAGTAAAATCTTTTTACAAGAACTTTCAGGAAGAAAGAAAAGCAAGTCTTACAAAGAAGTCGTTTTATAATTTTCTCTGTAAGACAATATACGGTCATATTCAATGTATACTTTATGGGATATTTATTAAATTCATACTTTATTCAATGATACAATAATAAAGTATTACGTGTAATTGGACGACATAACAACCTTCGTAATTGTCGTAATAAGCAACATGGAAATAGTAAGACATTTTAAATTGAACCAGACTTCGAAGTCATATTAAATCAGCATTTAAACCGGATTAATTTCGAGAATTAAAATCAATGATTTTTGGATATTTGTTTTTACTCAATAATAAATACCAACTTGAAACCACGAAACATTACTAGCCGAAATCCTAACGCTTAATATCTGAGGTTTCAAGAGTGAGAGTAATAATACAGTATAAACTCAAAATAAAGTAACTACCTTTAGTGAAGTGAGACATAATTTATTTTGATGTCTCAGGAAAAAAAATAGGAGTAGGTGTCAAAATTTCATAAGGAATTTTGAAAAATTTGGCAATTTAGGAAATATCCGAACCCGGACATCATCCAAATTTCGGGTTGCAAAATAAGTTGACCAATTTAGATGAAAAATATTGCGAATGGATGGCACATTTTGTCATAAATTTTGGAAAATTATTCAATTTGGAAAATACCCGAGGCAAATAACCGAATCCGGGTACTATAAAATATTCCGGGTTAGAAACTTAACTTTATCAATTTGGATGGAAAAATGACGATTGGGTACCAAATTACGTCAGAAATTTTATAATTTTCGGATTCGTGTATTTTTTTTAATTGAATAATTTTTCAAAATTCCTGACGTAATTTTGTACCTAATCGTCATTTTTCCATCCAAATTAGTGAAGTTGAGTTTCTAACTCGGAATATTTTATAATAACCGGATTCGGGTATTTTCCAAATTGAATAATTTTCCAAAATCCATGACAAAATGTGCCATCCATTAGTAATTTTTAAGTAATCTAAATTAGTCAACTTTACTTTGTAACCCGGAATTTGGATAATGTTCGGGTATATCCTAAATTCACAAATTTTTCAAAATTCCTTACCAAATTTTGACACCTAATCTTATTTTTTTTTCTGAAACATCAAAAATAAATTATGGCTCACTTGACAGAACGATAGAGTTTATTTTGAGTTTACACTATATTATTACTCTTTCTCCCGAAACCTCAGATATTAACCGTTAGGATTTCAGCTAGTAATGATTCGTGCTTAGAATTATATTTCAGCGCTGATACTGCACTAAAATTGAGACAGTTAGCTTAAATTTAGTTGTAGGTAGAATAAAGTACTTTAACACATTGAAAATTCGAATCCAAACATGCTTTTTGCAAAAATTAGTTATTTAGACAAAAAAAATTGAGATAATTTGGATTAAATAAAGAAATCGAGCAACAAATACATACAGACTAAAGTCAACATTGAAGTCAAGTAGATATTCAAAAAATATTTTTGAATGAGATTATAGATCCAATTTTATTGATTTGTCAATTGACAATTTTAAAAATTGGATTTAAATTTGAAAAATAGGATTTTTTGATTTGTTAATAAAAAAAATCCAATTTTTTCGACTCTGCACTTTGCCTATTGCGTTATAATAGTGCGTTATTCTAACGCAGTCTTTTCTAAAATCGAAATCTAGCAATTCTCATGTCTTCCTTCTGCCTAATCCAAGTATTCATTGTATAATGCGCGAAAACATACTTTTAATGCAACATGTTGCTCCATTCTCAATAGATTCCACTTCAGATTCGAACTCTTTTATGTCTTATAAGTACAAATCAGTCTTATAAGTAGACAATTTTTCTCAATATTTATTCAAAATGATGTATCTTTTACATGGGTGGTCTTATAGACGAGTACTAAATTAGTACTAAATCCGTCATAAGAGTAGGGTTTCGAATGACTCTGACTCAGTGACTCTGACTCAGTGACTCTGAGTCATGACTCTGAGTCACGTGACTCTGACTGACTCATCGATTTCTCAGAGTCACTGGTTTTGGGTGACTCTGACTCAATAGAAAAATGGGAGTCACTGAGTCGTGACTCTGAGTCACCTGACTCGTGACTCTGTGTTTTTCCAAAGTGACTCTGAGTCGTGACTCATTAGGAAGAGTCATGACTCCCAAGCTACAAAGCGTTACTGCTTACATCTTGCTTTTTTTTGTACTACCAAATTCTTTTCAACTCCAGCAACACTATAAATCTGCGTGGCAAAGTTTAGTTTGAAGCACACTTGTAACTTACACCACTACACATCGAAATCGAACTCCAGGTTTTAATAAAAATCTAAATTCAACGTTTGTAAAAATTCCAACTCACAATCAAGATCGAAGTAGACAATAGCCATTTGAAATAGAAATGAAGTCGAAATCGATGATTTTAAAGAACCACGAAATCTAAAACATAATTCATAATTTTAAATAGTTTAGGTCTAAATTCATGATTTTAAGTTTATCAAAATCGAAATCCATGACATTTCAAGCCATCGAAATTAAAATATACTAAAAGATTTGGAGATAAGTTTCCAGCATGTATAATAAAACGGAGTTTTCTTAAGATAGACAAAGTTTCATACTTTAAAAAAAAGTGAAATTCATAATTTTAAGGTGCTCGCTATTCGAAGAAGATCGAAATCCAAATCCAAATTTAATTCAACTTTTCAGTCGAAATTGAAATCGAAGTTTAAGTCTCGGTACAAACAGTAAGCTAAATCGAAATTCAACGTTAATCATTTGAAATCGAAACCCAAAACTACTGTCATTCAAAATTTTAAATTTAGAAGTGCACGGTTTGATAATTAGGCAGTAAAAAACTGAGAGTTAATTGAACAAAGTCAATAAAATAACAAAAGTTCAAAACATTCCGATGTGTTCAATCATCGATTATTTTGATTTTGATAGAGTTGAGAAGAAGGATCAGTGTAAATATTGCATGTAAGGTAATTTGATTTTAAATCGGATCAAAAATAAAAAAGAATTTCAAAAATTTATTTAAGAGTCTTTAACCGAAAAATCAGGTAACTTAGCGTCTTTGTATCACTCATTTTGAACTTTGAATACGTATTATGCTCATTTTACTGTCAAAAGAAAAATATAAAATTTTTGTGAATCTGAGTTATTGAGTCATGACTCAGAGTCACAGAGTCATGACTCTGAGTCACCTGACTCTGACTCAAGCTTCAAGAGTGATTTTATAAGAGTCACTGAGTCAGGTTCACTGAGTCATTAAAATTCATGACTCTGACTCAGTGTGAAAATGGGAGTCAGTGAGTCATTACTCTGAGTCACCTGACCCTGACTCTGAAGAAAGTGGGAGTCATTCGAAACCCTACATAAGAGGAATCAATATAAACGAAAGTGTGTCTAATAACCAAGGTGGTCTTAGATACAACTGGTTTAATAAATAGGGTTTACTGTAGTTGTTAGCTAGTACTATTAGCTAACTAAAATAAAAATTAGTAGCTAACTAGTAGAAATTAATAGCTAGCCAGTAGAAGTTAGTAACTTAGCTACTTTTGGTCTATGGCGCACCCCTCAACTGACAAAAAATTTAAATTCCTTTCGACACTTTCACACTTGGGCAGTTGAATATTAAAATCTTTATTTCGAGATTAATTCCTCTTCATCAGTCTTTCATAACTTTAAATTAAGGTAATGAAGATTTACTTAATTCTCAATCATCATCTTCATAATTTCCATCTTCATGAACATCCCAAAGGCATTTACAACTCTTTAATTTAGTATCATCGAAATTGGTTAAAAAGTTCTCGGTTGCATAAGGATGCTTCCGTTTGGCTTTAGTATTATTATTATTGTAATTATGCTCTTGGCAATTTTTTTTACCCATCCATGACATACTAAAGAGATAAAAAAATATGCCTAAAAAATTAATTCTTGTACGTTTTCGGCCTATACTATTTCATAAAAGATGTGCAAATTGTATAAGAAATCAGTCGATTGTATCTAATACAAAAGTTATAAAGCTTTAGCTCAAAAAGTGTTATTACTACATTAGCCATGTGCTTCCTCACGTGTGTAAAAAATTATTAAAAAAACAAACAAATTTTTACGCAAATAATACAACTTTCGTTTAATAAAAAATAGTAGCAAATAAATATGACTTATCCTGATTGGTTGTTTTTTTTATTTCGACAACTTACGTGTAAACTCTTCCTATTTATAATTCCATAGCATAATGCATTTTATAACAGTTCTGATAATTATAAATTCTTATTAATTTTTAATTATGCAAGGTAGTTGATTGATATTTACGTGGAATTGAAAATGTAAACTTTATTGTATAATTAAATAGGCAAGAGATGAAAAAAAAATTTTAAGATCTGATTTGTTTCTCTGCATCCGTCAATCAATCAGCGGTATACAATTCTAATCTCACAACTATTTTTTAAGCTAATCATAGGGTGTTTGTAAACTTGACAGTTGAGTCTATTGTCTAGTATGCAAAATATTTTGCATATGAATCGAAGTATGGAATTTTAAATTTTTTTCTTTGGCGTTGACCCACGTGGCGACCACAATTCACACTTCACTTTTAAATAATAATTAAATGCCCTCAATCCACATCTACAAGTTAGAATTTAAGGTTGAATGTGAGTCCTTATAACTCCAAAGGTATGGATTTGAGCTGTAATATTGATGACAGAGTGACATGACACACTCCAAACAAGAGTTCAATGGTGACTTTTACAATTTGATTAATTTTGAGCTCCTTTGGCGACATGTTCCCTCGACCCTGACAAATCAAATGAAATCAAAGTAGTTTCTAAACTAGCTTTTCTGGCTTCTTAATTTAATTGCAAAGTACTTGACACATTGTTGTCAATTATTCTATTTGTATCAACTCATACTAATTCAGGTTATTTTATTACGTTGAAAATGATTAAAAGACATTTTGATTAGGATACAGGGTCGTTCATTATTTTCAGCCTTGTTTAAATAAAAAATTATCCTGTGATCGTAGGGCGCCAACTTACTGCAATACGTCGTTAGATTGAATTAGGTTTAAGTTTATTTTTAGTTAGGTTAGGTTTAGGAATTTTTTTTGTTATAACTATTCAGTGGAAGTTAGGCCAATCGAGTTGATAGGGAGTCATGCGCGGTAACTACCAAACTAAAGTGGTTTATAGTTTCCTTATGGTATATCAATTATTTTTATTACAGATCAAGCCATTACCCAATTAAACAAACATAATTTCTAGATTGGCTGGAAACTTTGAATTAATTAAATTAAGTACATAAAATTTTTTCTTGAAGATATTATAGATGATTTAAATAAAAATTTAATTTTTTCGTAAACAAACTTGCATTTTGTATTGCTTTATACTGAAGCGTTTCATCAAGACTAAAATTAATTTCTGAAGATTTATAGCTTGTAGATCTCTGACATTTTTTGCTGTTGGATTGTTAATTCCCAAGGTTGAGAAAATTAAAAATTTTTATTATTTAGGCAGAAGTTTAGGTAATGATCTAGAATTGAAATGTCTAAAAGCTTTGTTTCTTATCCACCTCCACATTATTTGTTGGAACAATTGAATCTTTTTGTAGGAAGATGATCTCTCCTCCTCACACTAGTGTAAAACCGTAGAGAAAATAAAAAAAAGTGGCACAGAACTCTGGCCTTGGTAACTAGCGTCCATGAAGGGATAACAGGATTAAGAGTCTTGACTTTGACTAATAAATAATATAATTTGAGAGACATCATTATTGTCTTCCTAAGAAATCTTCTTCATTCGAATCACATGAGCAGTTTATACCACTTTAATGTTGCATTTGAGAAGTCAAAAAAAAAATCTTTAATTGTTATAAGCACTCAATGGGTATGAATTAGGATCAAGTCATAAATTAACTACTTCCGCACAGGACTCTTTAGCAAACTTACAATTAACTAAAACAAAGTAGTTAATGCTTAACACCTAATAAGAGCAAACTAAATATGTGCTTTTAGCTACTCAACATTAAAGCTTTTAAAGAAAATTATACAAGATGTGTTTTACATATTAAAAAATGTTTTAATTAGGTTCTACAGTAAAGTCTCGATATAAGATTTTAGATGTAAAATCCTGTTTCTCTATTTAAGATCCGATTTATAGACGCTTCTATGGTACTTTTGATAAGCCTAACAGGTACAAAATCCACGGACATAAACCCTCATTGGTCTTAAGATCGCAATTGCAGACGTATTACTAAAAGTCAAACATAACTATAAGGCTATATGCACATAGAGTCGGGACAGCGAATTTTACAGATGCGACGACGATAATTCTGAATCGCCGTGACAAACACGAAAGTGCAATCGTAGACTCAATCGCGCTTTACTTTTAAATTGCATAAGCTACGATTGCGATTGAAATAAGAAATTAGACCCATCTGCTTCTTAAGTAATCTTCAGGTTTCGGTTTTGGATTCAATTGAGACAAAAAGTAAAGACTACATAAGACGCAGATTTTATAATGCAAAGCAGAGTGGGGTCGGCTCGGCAGGTTCTCTGTTGAATCAGGTGGAATACATTCCAGGCTATATTCCCCCATTCCTCGAGTTGGTTTCTTTTACCAATTCACCATCTCTCAGCATTACAGAATCGCGCATCGTCACAAAACATGTGTATTGATTAGACATAAGCTTAATTCAAAACAATGGAACAAAGCAGAGAGAAAGTTCGGCAGATTCTCGGTTTAGTCAGGTGGAGAAGATCCGCAGGGGTCATACTCCATTCTTCCATTTGATTTATTTTTCAACTCACCATCTCTCATTATTACAAAATCGCGCATTGTCACAAAAAATAAATAGATATCCGCGAAGAGTTTCTAGGGACAATAAAATATCTAAAAAACTCACATCGCAATTTAAAACCTCTCATCACGAACCTATGTGAAGACTTTTACAAGCTGCCGACCCCTCTCTTTGCTTCTCTGCTTTGTTTCATTGATTTGCATTATATCGATTGTAAATAAAGTCTCTTTCACTTTTTGAATTCACTGTTTGCCTCCACGGTCAAATTGAACGGTCAGATTATTAAAATTTTAGGATTTCCGTACGATTTTAGGTACGATACATGAGAATGAGAATTGGATTTTGAGAATTGGTATTAAGAATTGAGAATTCGCTTGTGCGGTATTTCGGAATTGGGCTACCATACTTTCTCCCGCGGCGCAAGAATCAGATTCGAGAATTGAGAATTCATAATTCAGAAATTTAAGAATGTAGTTACTATACTTTGGAATTAAGATTTGTTATTTGAGAAATCCTAAGAATCTCCGCCCACTTTAGGAATTGGAAAGTTTTCAAATATTTGAAAACTTTCTGAAGAGAATGTTGAGAATTGACTCGACTTGCCCCATTTATTAGAAGGGACAGGCGCGCGAACTTTTTGTTACAATTCGAACAAAAAATAATTCGCACTCATTAGATCTTTGTGATTATTCCTAAGTATGGTAGGCAATTCCGAAAGTAGACAAGGATTTCGGATTTTAGATTTCAGAATTCGCCAATTCTAATTCCGAAGTATAGTAGCGCCCTCTAGTTGTTAATTCTGATTCTTATTTTGAGAATGAGAATTTGACATTCTTAAGTCTAGTAGAAGCATAAAACTTGTCGAAAACGAAGTTGATCTATATGCAACATTATAACAACAAACAAATTATTATCAACTACAAAGATTTGTCCAAAATGTGGGTCTGTGATGAAAGTGACAACCGACGGACAGAGATGGAGATCCCAAGCAATCGTTTCATATGAAAAAAAACGCTAAAGAAAATGTGACACCGAGGTTACAATAAACAAATGTTCTTTATTTGCAAAAAGTAAATTAGACAAACCACAAATTATTTTGCTAACTCACATGATTCTGAGAAACTATACATAGCAAGATATTGAACACGAATTAGATACCAGTCAACATACAATTACAGACTGGACCAGCTTTTTGAGACAGGTAACAGTGTTAAACCTTCCAGGAATTGGAATAGTCAATTTTTAGTTGTTAATCCTGTTTAGCATTAATTGTTGTTTATTTGTTTTTACTTAAGCTCTAGGTGTATTGCGGATATGCGCCAACTAGTTATCCGGCGCCTAAAACTGCCTGATAGACTATTCGCCGGATACCAAATACTTATAGGGGTACGCGCGGATAATTTTCTAGACATATTTTTCACAAATCTTAAGAACTTAGTGAATAAATTTATTACATTTAATATATTGCAGTGCATATTAGATGTAATAGAAAGTTTTTTAAATTTACCCGTGCATGTTCGCGTGAAATGAGTCAAAATACATCATGTTTTTAAATTATGTGCAATACGAGTTTTATCAAGCATGCATGCCGGATATCCGCGCCTGATATCCGGTGCTGATATCCGAACCGTATATTCGGATCGGTTTTTTGATATCCATCAAACCTGCCGGATATGCTATCCGCAATATCCCTAATTAGGTCTATTTCTTAAGATTACTTGATTATGTTTTCTTTAGGTTTATTCCTGAACATATAAGCTATAATTAAAGGATGATCAATCAGAAATTACACGAGTATTATGAATCTGATATAAATCATTAATCGAACTAAAATAGGTAAAACTTTGGTATTCCGAAGCACTTTGGATTTGGACGAAATTATTTTTGTAGTCTAATATGAGACCGCTAATCGATCACGTATGTGAAAAAAATTTTCACCGGAAACGCATCAAAAAAATAATTTCTTTTATTGCAATTATTTAGGTTGAGAAGGTGTTTTGTCAATGTTTTTGTTAGGCAATAGACGTATTCACGCAANAAACGCATCAAAAAAATAATTTTTTTTATTGCAATTATTTAGGTTGAGAAGGTGTTTTGTCAATGTTTTTGTTATGCAATAGACGTATTCACGCAAATACCAATCGGTAACATGCACAATCGTGATTGGGTTAGTTGAGCGTGATTGCNGCAATAGACGTATTCACGCAAATACCAATCGGTAACATGCACAATCGTGATTGGGTTAGTTGAGCGTGATTGCAATCCTGTAACGGATATCGCTTTCAGGTTGTTCAGACCATGTTAACTTTTATTTATATTTTATATAGTTGAACGAGCTGCCGGCTCGTTCAACATCNGTGATTGGGTTAGTTGAGCGTGATTGCATACCTGTAACGGATATCGCTTTCAGGTTGTTCAGACCATGTTAACTTTTATTTATATTTTATATAGTTGAACGAGCTGCCGGCTCGTTCAACATCCATCGTAGGCGCGCAAGATGCGCCGGAGATTGCGCGCCGCCATTTCTTTTGCGTGATAACAAAATACTTATGAAATATTTTATTAGCAACCTAACAACCTAACGAATCCTAATGCTAACAACGAAAGCATATTAAATCCTATTTTTGTTCCATTTTAAAAAATTTGTAACTTTTTTTCCATACGTTTCCGGTGAAATTTTTTTCCATATTCGTGATCAGCGACCCCATACTAGTCTACAAAATAAATTTTATCAAAATGTGAGGTGCTTCGGAAAACAAAATTTTTTCCCCGCACCGTTGTCTATATTTGCCCAAATATGTGGTGTCTGTGGTAGTGGTTTTTTGAAATGTAAATAAACCGGTATAGGCGGAGGAAAAGCGAGTTCAAAAAGTGAAAGAGACTTTATTTACAATCGATATTACGTACTTCTTACACTTTTTGAATTCAATTGAGACAAAAAGTGAAAACTACTTAAGAAGCAGCTGTACTTATTTCTTATTCCAATCCCAATCGTAAGCGCGATTGAGTCTACGATTGCACATTCGTCTTTGAAACCACGATTCAGAATTATCATCGTCGCGTTTGTCAAATTCGCTGTCGCGACTCTATGTGCATGTAGCATAAAACCTGATTCATAATTTTTTTTAGTTAAAATACATCCTTGTCACTAGCGGTTATCTCGTATATGATTCCTTGTCATTTACTAGTAACTAGCAATGAATAGAACTAAGCAATTATATCTTTCATATTCATTAAAGAAAAGTAATTCACAGTATATCCCCACAGCAGTAAATAATAGCCGTGTCAATCGAAATTACGATAAGCCGTCTCATAGAAATTTTCATACTTTGAGTCACAGAGCCATATGAGAAGTTCAGATTCAGTTTTACTCAGGAACTCCAAATTTCCTATGGAATGCAATCACAAAACTAAAGTTACTCAAAGATGGCTAAGTCAAAACTACCAGTTGCTAAGTTTTGACTAACTGACTCGTTGAAATGACTCAGAGGAGTCAGAGTGACTCCTCCATAACGTTGTGTCAGAATCATATATTTAGAAAATGTGGTTAATTGACACGAAATTATAAATCATACAAAAAATGTTTTGCATTGAAGAGAGTAAATACCCCATCAGGTCTTATGACCAAGGTAAGGTCGAGTTTAAGACTTCTTCGATATAAGACTGTGGGGATTTGAGCATAAGACTCAATCTCCACTACTGTACTCATAAATGAGACAGTAGACTTCTTACCTGGCAATGAATGACCAGGAAGGAGAGTTCGGAGTTGTATTGAGTTTGAGAACAGGATTGCCCAACTAGGCTCTGTAGCACAAATGGTTAGTGCGTTGGGTCCGGAATACCCAAGACGTGGGATCATACCCCACCAGAGACCAAATTTTGTGGCAATCCCTGTATCAAACTCAAAGTGGCGGGTCAGCCCCGNGTATTCTTGGGTTATCTATATCGAAACTTTACTGTAAAGAAATAATACAGTGCAAAGTTGATTTTTCAATAAATATTTGATTAATTTGACAAGGACATAAGGATAAACGGTAGTTTTGGATTGAAATTTTTTTTTTTCAAATTAAGGCATAACAATTAAATGACTTCCTGTTAGAAAATTTTTTTAATTAAACAAAAAGTTTCTTATATTGATGAGAAAATTTTTCCAAAATTATATACATTATTAATAGAAATTGTTATACTCTTAAGTTCACTGGGATATTATAAATTATAAGATCATGAATTATGAATCATGATGAGAAGAATTATTTGCTAAAATGACTGACTTCTCTATAAGTTAACATTTGGTTTTTGCTATAAAGCCAACCCGACGATAAGACTTCCCTGGTCAATTATTTAACAAAAAATGTGGGTTATTTTAATAATAAAATCAACTACAAAACATATCCGCACAAATCATATAATTTTACGATAATGACATTCGGAACCGGTTAATAAACATTACAAGTACAACAAAAGGCACTATGCCGAGAATTTAGGAATAAAATAAAACGAATTAATATACTATTATATAGAGTATAGTAAGTACGTAAATGAGTTACAAATTAAGTAATATTTAAGGAATATAACCTATTTTTGATGCCAAAGTGATTAGGACTAAGAAAATCCTTAAGATATATAGCAGAAAGTTAAAAGCCTTGATTGTAAAATGACTCCAACGAGTTTCGTTTGGATAGTAGAAAATGATGACAATTTTTGTCCGTGGTCATCATGTAATCGACAACATTGACTTTGGGAATTCTACAAGAATGACAAGGGTATGCATAGCATCATAGCTTCTATGTCATACTTTTGTAAATCTACTTAATAGTAAGCTGAATAGTGATAATTTTACATTACATTGCATAATTTATACCTCATTCTCTTCGTTAATTGTCAATGTCATCCGTTTTATGTAATTTTTTGAATAAAATAAAATAAAATAATCAGCATTAGTAGTAGAGCCTACTAAGAAAAACATAATGATGACTTGACAGATGAGTCGATTTGGGAATTACAGGTAAATTTTAATAATCACCGTAACCATAAAATTGTTGTTTTGCAATAATAATAACAACAATAATATATTATTGAAAAAAAAAACTTGTCAAAAATTCTTATACTGTGCACAAGTCTACAACTTTTGTAGTTACGACGGGCTGATGAACAGACGTCAAATGAATATTAAAAAAAAAAATACAAAATACAAAATACAAAATACAAAATACAAAATACAAAATACATCTTTCAGAAATTTTTAGTCTCATCAAGAATTATTCATTTTGAATTCAGATGAGGTATTTTTTTCTTCATCGCTTAGTTGGTAATTTTAAGGAAGATGGTAATGATTAAGGAGTAGATTAGCATCACCTGGAATTACGATGATCTGTAGGTCCATAGATTCTATAAAGATTTCTAGCCTAAACCGGCACCCATGTATGCCCCCCTCTCTTGACTATTGTTGTCTCTTCCCATTGTTGTGGTTTGAGGGGAGCTCATCTTGTACTCGATGATGACCAATGGAAGTCATCAATTCTACTCAGGGATCCCTTAAGCCACTCTATGATTATTTTTACGTTTTTCTTACAACGGAGTACCCCTATATAAAAGATGGAAGAAGAATATCCGTAATCATTCCATTCTTCTTCGATCAGCTACTCATACAGTTTAGCTCATTTACTTGGAATTAGAAGTGGATTTTCAGGATTACGACCACAAATCATCATGAAGTCTTTGAAGGTTTGTTACAAAAGGAATAACTTCAACAGTGTTTCTGTGCAAAAATTACAAAATATAGTTCAAAAAAAAATTTATTTTTATTTTTATTTTTCATAAATTTTATACAAAGTATAAGTCATAATTTGATAGGTGAGCTAATTTGATTGGTTTATACTCTTGGAATTTTTTGGATTATCCGTGTATGAAAATTGCTGCGGGTTTGATATTCAACTGAATGAGGACTTTTATGATCAGACTTTAAGATTAATAAGTGAATCTGAAAAAAATTAAGTTTTGTTCAACAACTTTTTTGGATCGTTTGTTCATTTTTTTTTAATCTAAGGATACTTCTGGACATAATTTTGGTGAGTATTTTAGTAATACGAACATTAATACTTAAATTTTGTTTTAGGTGCTGTCAGTGGTATTTTTCTTGGTAGCTACGGTTTCAGCTCAATACAATTACCACCAACCTCAGGATGACGCAGAGGGATATCAATACAACCAACCTACGCAGCCGCCAACACTACCACCAAAAGGTTATCTCCCACCAACTACCACGCATGCTCCGTATGTCCCACCAACTAAAAATCCATATGAGTCTGAAACCGAGATTGCAGCCGAAGGTCAACCACCTGCTGATGTAAGTCAATCTATTTCTCTTTTGAGCATAAATCATACAAAAAGTACACTCAGACAAAACTTTTTAACCTATTTCGGACACTCCAACAAACAATAGTTTAAAAGAATTTTAAATTACCTTTTAAATTTGGTCATAGTCGTGAAAGTGAAAACTTAAGTATATTTTTAATATATCCGTATAAAAAATTTGAAAAGTACATTTTCTCTCCTTTCCTTTTAAATTCTATTTTATGGTATGTTTTAGAAAATATTTTTAGAATTATAATTTCCATTTTATTCTTCTCTTAAAATTTATGCATTGTGACATGGATGGATAGGTAGGGAGATTGGAATTTAATTGCAAAAGACACCCCTGACGCTAAAAAGTCGTCTTGGATGGACCTACTATCCTGCTAAAAATCTTTCTATTCAATTCCCTTGTTACACACATGATAAACTTTTATTATTGTTAGTGTGACAAATAGTCAAAAAATTATATACAGGGTGACAAATCTGTCATAAACTATCATAAAGAAGAGTCAAAATCAATCAAATTGAAACGGAATCCTTTGAGATAGATTTTTAAATACGGAAATTAATGACTTTTCATTAATGAAAATGATAAATCAAAAACTCTCCCTTAATATACACAGTTTTATATGGAAGAAATACTTTTATTAAAAATTATTCTAATTGGTACATTTCTTACGTAATACCTGTCGTTGCTAAAATAATCCAAATCATATCGTTATATTATTATAGATTGACATAATGATATTTCATCAAATTATTAAAAAGTCATGTTTAGCATGACTCAAACTTGCGATACGTATACGAATCCCTATCAAATCTCTTATTTTTCAAAGCGTGGGGTGAACAGCATGAACCGTCGTGCATTTTGGCAAAAAAAAATACCCAAGGAACCAGTTTAACAAATCATCTGTTTCTGAATTGATGGGAGAAAAACGCCTTCTCCGGCAGTATACACTGACAGTTTGTCGATTTTAATAGGTGTCTTTATAATTATCAATAATATATTGAATTTTAGCATCCCCCCTTAACAAATATATAATTTCGAGAAAAAAAAAAGACCCGGCCAAAAATGGAGTTCAAATTAATTCTCTATGATGTTATTACTGCTCTTTGGAGTGGTAATAATATCCGTGGTTAAATTTTTGCAAAGTGATCTTTAAGGAATTATTCAAGGTTTACAAGCACTTGAAAAGGATTGGAGTTTTTGCATATTTGGAATTTTGTAATTGTGTAGTTTTGTAAGTTTTCCAAAAAAAAAAAGTTCGCATTATACACGGTATATATGAAACATGGGAAAAGTATTGAAAAGTATTTAACGGACTATTTATTAAAGAAGATAAGTCAAAGCAATAATGTCTGATTGGCGCGATGAGATCAAGAACATTCATCACTTACTCTTTTATATACTTTATATCTTTGCAAAACTTATAAAATGACAATGGTCGTTTATAACGGCAGAAAGAAGATTGCATAATCAATAAAAAAAATGATAAAAACAATTACTTTTGTTCATTTTGTTCTTCACACTAACTACGAGAGGCTCACCTTGGTTACATGTAAATTCCAATATCATTCAAAATGTTCATTTTTCTACAAAATTCTAATGACGGAGACATGCGGATATTATTATAACTATATTACAAGAAAACAATTTATGTACAAAATTTACTCTATCTAAAGAGGAAAAAAATAATTTTACGTAATTAATTCATAAGTCATTATTTTCTACATGTCGTACTGATTGACAGAATTAGAATACAAATTAACACGTCGGAGAATGGCAAGTGAGAAAATGACGCCAGACATAAAAGATTCATCACATAATGCTCATGGTTATAACCTAACATACAGTTATTCCTATATATTAAAAAATATTTTTTTTTGTACAAGGTTAAATCTCGTTTTACTTTTTTTTTGTTTGTTTGTTTTGTTTCATCTCTTTCAAAATGTAATTCTTTATTGTTGGAAATTGTACTAGTCCTATTTATGCGTAGGTAATTAGAATGACCATTAACGCATGCCGAGATATTCTTTTGTGACATCAATCTATCAATTCTCACCTAATAGTAAATTTTTATTGCATATATGATGCTAATTGATAAACTAACTAGTCTTAGTCATAAAGTTTGTAAAAATAAGAATTGACCAATGATCATCCTACATAAGTCTTAAGCTATTATTTTGCTTCAGTGACTTCAATAATTCATACCACATCACTTGAGCCTAGTCATAAAATCGATTTAAAACAATGTATTTATACTATAAAGTGAGTATACAGAGAGAGTTTTTAAGGGTGTTACGGAGATACCCCACACTTGACTCTTTCACCTACCTAAAGATAAAATTTTAAATGAGTGAGATTTGATAAAATTGAAGAGTGGGTGAAAGGGTGAAGTCTGGGGTAAGACCCTTAAAAACTCTCTCTGTATATATCTTGTGGTAATGGTTGAGACATGCCGTTAGTAATGGAAATAGCATTATAGAAAGAATAATAGATAATAATAGGAAGGTTTGATAAGTATTAAAAATTTTCTTAGCTAATCCCCACATCCAATGAAATGACTTGTAGTTTTTCTATCTCTTTTATGGACTGAGGTAAATAATTATTTGACCTTTGGCGAACCGAAGGTTAACACCCTCTTAGCCAATATTCTGTCTCATTTGTCTCACAAATTGAACTGACCTCATTGTCTTAAGTAGGAAAGAATCTCACATTCATTAGGTCCAATAGGCATCATTTTCAACATTCATTATCTACTATTTCTTTTCATTCAAATTTCATTAACAATTGACACGAGGCAGACAACAGTGACGTGAAAAACTAGATAATATTTCAAACTAATTGATGAAATTAAGTGAGTAATTTTGAATTTTGGCATGTCGATGACCTCTAGAATGATATATGATATGAAATGGCAGGACTTGACGTCTTCTCCATCATCGACATCTTCATTTCATTCGTTTCCAATCCTTTCCTTAAGTAAAAGTAACTACAGTCAAATCCGATATATAGAAAATATAGGTAACAATAAAAATATGAATATTAAAAAAAAAATTTATTCTTTATAAAATAAGTGATACGACTCTTTAGATTATATAACTTTATGTTTTTAGATATGATAAATGTTTTAATTATAGTGAAATCCGGTTAGAATGAAAGAGTTAGTTGTCGCCCTTTGAATTCATTGTAAAGGAATTCTATTGTTATTTAGGTCCGAAATTTATGGCAGTAGCCTTCAAAATCAGAAGCTATAGCCTTGGAATTCAAATTTGAACATTTACAAATTAGCTATATTTTATTGGTCAATGGTTGATAAGATATAATGGCAAGTATCATTATTAGTATTATAGGGCGTTTCAAATATTTTCAATCAGGAATTCTTGTTCAATAAGTTGTTGAGTCAGGTAGGAATTGGCTTGAATTCAAGTGTCGGCGCCAAAATCTTATTTTTTATATTTACAAAATGATAGCTTTTCTACAAAGTCAAATCAACATTATAAGCCAAGAATTTGAAGAATGATTGTCTTTGTTAATTACATAAGACAAGTTATTGGTTCTTATTTTCTTGTATCATTATCGTTATAACTACGAATTACCAGTTGTCAAGTTACTCACACTTTTATACAGTAGACCATAGTCATAATTGATACGAACTAATATGAAATTTTATGACCCCCTTGTTAGTGAACTTATGTGTAATTTAATCAGACGGTTCTAGTAGTAAATGATACTAAATAACAATAATTCAAATTTAACCGCCAATGCAACAATCCTGTTGCAATATAATTTTCAACTTTTTTTTTTTTTTTTTTTGAGCAATCTGTCCTACTGTGAACTTTGAATAAGTTGAGGGCTAAGTAAATGCAGACAAATCCATTAACACCATGATAAAAATCAGAAAGCGAACTTCCCGCAGTTTTTTTTTCTTCTTTCAAACTCACTCCTCCAGTACAGCAGCATATGATGCAAGAAATGAGCGCTAAATTTAATTTTTTTTTATTATTGTTAAATTTTGATGGTTGGATGTGAATGAAAAGTATGGGATCTAACTATTACAAAAGGAAGATTCGCATTAGTCACGGTAGAATCCAACTTTGTTCATTTTTATTCTTCGTGTTCATAATCCGCGAATGACACAATTTCTTAATTGATTTTTGCATGTATTACGTGGTAACTAAGAAAATGAGATTCTTGTTAATTGAAAATTATTAAACTAATGCTTTGTAGAATTGCACATAAAATTAGGAAGAGAATTAATTGATTAATATGTGTCAGAAATATGACAGGATGCGGACATTGAGTAATTAATTCAATAATCGTTTTAGTGGTTTTTTTGGAAGGGGTGGGCCAAATTATAATAATAAATAACATCTATCCAAGGGTCAATGAGGTCATTTATTTTCAAATTAACCACTTTTGCAACCACACTTTGCAACATGCGATGCAAGAGTTTTGAATTAAATTTTATAATTAATATTATAGAAAATGAAACAAAAAATATATATACAAAAACAAGTAATTTTTTGTAAAAAATCTTTTTCATTCAATCAGGCATAGTTTCCCAGGCCTTGAAATTAACAATATAAACCGCTTAACCGCTCATCTCTGTGAATTAATTAGACTTGATAGATTTGAAATTTGTAATTAGTTAATTTTTACTGGATAAATTTTGCATGTTAATTTTTCAATGACATTGGAAGACTGAATCAGGAAGATGAGGAGCATCTTTCAAATACTTAATTGTGAAATATAATAACATTAACCAATCCTATTATTTTTTGTTTATTTGATATTCTTCTCATTGGTCGTTATTTTGAAGTAATCAACTGAATTAACGAGTTTGGAATATTAATCAGTTTTGCTAAAATCTTTTTTCTGTCTAAAATTTTCATGTATTTCAATATTAACAGTCAAGCTATTTTTCTATCATTTGAGAGCTCAAGTTATCCATATATAGTGATAAAAAATATAAATTGCAATGACTAAAGACGAATTAATTGATATTCACATATGCAAAAAAAAATTTTTTTTTTCTGTGGGAGTGACCTGTAATAGGAGTGACAGTGAAAAATAATTAACTAGTTTTTTGTATTTCTATTTTCTTGATGATCCACATTATAAGAAGATACGAAGAGGATCTTCAAACCCAATTGTTGCACAAGAAACAGAAAGTTTTTGTCGATATTATTATTTTGGCAATAAAAATAATTTAACATTGTTCTGAATACTAACAATCCAGTTTATTTTTTTTTAACTCCAAGGACGTCTGACGGGATCCGCAAAAATTATAATTTCTTTACCTCTACTTATGCTCCATTTATACAACTTTCCAAATTTAAATTTTTTTTTCTCTTTTTATTATTATTAGGATACGGATCATGCACCTGGGATGCCTTACGACTTTACTTATGCAGTAAAGGATGATTATGGAAATGATTTTGCACACAAGGCTGACAGTGATGGTGAGGTTGTGAAAGGTAGGTCAGTCAGGGTTTAAGATAATTGAAAAAAATTGGGTAACAAAGGAATTTTTGTATTACAGAATTTTAGTATAATTTGCAATTATTTTTTGCCTTGCAGGAGAGTACAGAACACTTCTTCCCGATGGACGTATGCAAATTGTCAAGTAATTGTCTTAATTACTATCTCATTATATCTCATATTACCCCTACCACTAACATGCAATATAGTGATCCAATCAAAAATATTTTGAGAACATGACGCATGATTGTAGAATGTTTATGCTAAACCTAAAATTTCAATTTTTTTTGTTTCCTCCATTATTTATTTAAAAGTCAGTTAAATCTTATAGGAATTTTTTCTTCTGCTTGATTCATACTTTCCTAGCTGTAATGCTAGAATAAGTAATTTTGAACCTTATTTACAAAATATGAGCATTAGGAACTTATTTATATTATAATTAGTTCTAGACTAGATGATATTTGTTATCAAATTGATTATATTTAATATTTAAGTAGGAATTACAAGTTTTTATGTGGTAATCCAGGTATACCGCTGATTGGAAGAATGGGTACAATGCTGAGGTGACGTATGACGGTGAAGCAACCTATCCGGAGCCAAAACCAATTCCAACTCGTCCAGTCCCCACCCGCCCACCAACCAAGGGAACTCCAGATGAATTTGAAGAAGATGTTGACTCCCAAGGTTTCTACCCTTCCAAGGCACCCCCAACAACTCAACCGCCATTCCGTTGTTACCCTGGAAGTACCGACTACAGATGTCCTCAACCAACTACTACACAACCACCATTTAGATGTTATCCAGGAAGCACAGACTACAGATGTCCTCAACCAACCACCACTCAACCACCAATATGCTACCCTGGAAATACTGACTACAGATGTCCTCAACCCACAACTCAACCACCATTCCGTTGCTACCCTGGAAGCACTGACTACAGATGTCCCCAACCAACAACTACACAACCACCTCGTTGCTACCCAGGTAGCTATGATACTCGATGCCCACAACCTACTACAACCTACAGACCACCAACTCAACGAACGACACAACCACCGGTTGAACCTCCAGGTCTCTACGGAGCCCCTTCATTGCCATTTGGAGTCAGAAATAACGCAAAATTCGGTTACAACAATCGAAAATAGAATATATCCTTTATCTATGATTAAAAAATTATTTTAAATCGTGATTGACTCTTGTCAAGAGCCTTTTGTTTATTTGTTGTAAAGGAAACTTGTAGCTACCTTAGTATTTTTTATAATATATGAGTAACTACTTACTACCTATTCATAATCATAAGGTGACTTACTATTATTATCTATGAAAAACTCTTTATTCTACCGCTTCTACAATATTATATATATTATATATAAACTTTTTTATACTTTCTTAGCTTTCAATAATTTTACTTTTTACATTTACGGATGTTATGCATCCGTTTTAAATTTCTTAGCCTCCTTTAAGTTTTACCAATCATGCCATAACATTAGATAACTAGATTGGTAAGGAAGTGTTTAAAAATTATTTAATCTAATTTCTTATTAATTGTCTGAGAAAATCACTGTTAAATGCAAGCAAAAGCGTCGCCTAGTCCTGTACTTTTTTTTTTATTAAAATTAAACATTTTTTATTTCCATTGCAACCAATCACACCCTCTGTGTTGTGTTTTTATTCTCATCCGCTTCAATTCTGTCTCTTAATTTTCTTCCGTGTATCTCACTTTCAACATATTTCCCATACTTACTCTCTTTATGATCATTATCTCTAAATACTTGGCACATTGTCTTACAACTTATTATTAGTGAAGTAATAGGTAATAGACAACAAACAATAAACTGAAGATTGTAACGAATACAATGGATTTTTTACATTTTTAATTATTTCATTTTTTGTCGGATCTTTTGTATCAGGAGGAAGGTATTTAATTATTACTAATTCAAAAGAAATTTTTTTTATGAATTTCCTCTGAGGGCATTTGCGCCTGCGTTCGGTTTTTTCTGTATACAATTACCGCTACTTTTGTCTATCATAATTGACTAAAGGAGATGGTTAATTAACCTGAGTTTGGTAATGAAGTATTACTTGTTTGAAAGTACTTCTCATTAAAAATGGTATTTGGTGCTATTTTGCAAAATATACTTAAGAATCTTATGAGGGCGATAGAGAGTTACTAATTACAATTTTTTTTTACGTAATGATGTGAATTTGAAATACTTAAATTAGTTTAGCAAATTTGTAGAAGAGCTCTTTGGTGCAAAAGGTATTTTGTGTAGTACTCATTTTATCCTTCACTTTTAATAGTATATAGGCGACAGACGAGAAAGTTACGTAATAATGAAGTAACCGGATTATACAAAACAAAGAGTGACAAATGAGACTCTTACAATTGCCAAAAACATTAAATTGGACTACTAATTATTAACAATGAACGTATGTTGCCATTGACATGTCACTAAACAACGGCAACGCCTATGTACAGAGTGATCCAATTCAATCACCTCATTATTTTACCGTTTTCTCATTAACTAACTCTGATAGGTTTAAACAAGCAAGTTGACTCAAGTAAGACACAGAGGATGAAGTTGGCAAACTATAAGTATGATAAATATTTTCCATGTAGTTATTAGCTTGTTAAATTACTCTATTCTGTGGTAAATAATTATACTAAGATGAGTCAAGGCTAGACAAGACATAACTAAAAAAGATTAGATAAATTATTTCCGATTATCAGATTTAACCTCTTGGATTTTTTTACTGTAATTTTTGCAATGGATTGACCTTAGAGATGGTCGTGGTGGAAGTTAATTTCCTCAACTGAAAAATACTGTAATTAGCGTACTTCCTACGCCGCCAAGGTTTGATCTGATTGTGCACTAATCTACGCCTTTTCATTCGTCATGTATTCCACTCATCTATTCCTATTCATTTATTTCTTAATCTTCCATTTTCATCGTCTTTTGTTGAGCAGTTGCCGCTTTTAATCTCTCATCAAGTACAAAGTTGTGTATATGAAACTCAGAAGTAACAAATGATGAGGAATAAATAAACAATGAATTAACAATTTATTTAAAACCGTAATTCATGTCCAATAGCTCACAATAATGTAAGAAGAGGTATTTCCAATAGATCCATGGAATTTCATTTCACAGGTTGAAAACCGCGTACAAGCATTTGCGCCTTAAAAATACAAATCTTTGTAAGCGAATAAATTCCTGCACATTCTATAAATTTATATTTAGTAAAATAAAGAAAGAAATATAGTAAATATTCTTAATTTAACATAATTGATTTAGCTAGTAGTGAGTCAGTAGGTTATTAGAAAATAATAAAAATAACAAAAAATTTTGACCAATGTTGCCAAGTTTCATACAGTTGGCATTGTTGCATAAGTCTCTCTTACAGAGACAAGTGGTGACAATGTATCCTTCACTCTCGTAAGTGAGACATCCTTCTTTTAATTGAATATTTTCCCCGTTCTTGATTTTCATTGGTCCAGGTCCGAAACAACCGCGCTGAGTCTCACGAATTCCCTTTTTCTCTTTGACTAATTTCACACAGAATGTTCCTATATGATTCGGACATCGAACTCTAGAAAATATCAAGTAGTGAAATAATTTGTGATTACATTTTTCAATTCACTTTGTATTTAGCGCATACGCTATTGGTCAACGCTAATACTAGGAGTTTAATACATTCTACTGAAAGAATTTTTCACATTGATTTTGCTTACCTAAACTGATACTGCTCAGCTTTTCGTGCAAAATGCCAGAGTGTGTTGTCACAAATGGAAGTTTTGGAGCGCGCTTCTCCTGTACAATTGTAACACAAGACAGGACGACTGTTGGTAGAGTTTGAACTCAGGCAAATTGGTTGTTTTTCACTTCTCGACGCTACTTTGTTTATTTGGCGCCGTGACCTCCTAACTTGGTGTATTTTTTTCTTCAGGAACATATTTGTGTTTGTAGCAGTATATTTAGTTTTTGGTATTTGAGATGTACTATTCCGATTAGAATTAGAGCTAAAACTGAAAGATTTTTTATGGCGGTCACCGGAAATGTAAGATTTAAACACAAGTGTCAATCCAGTTGCAAATAAAATCCCAATAAGTATGTTAAATTTTATAAAAGTGCGCATTTTCCTCAAGCATCATTTAGGTAAACTTTGGAGAAAAAAAAAATTTTTAATTAGAAGCCAAGGCAAAATTTTATCAGAATAAGACTTATTTGTTTTTATTTACAAGAAATTTAAATTGTTGGTTTTTTGCCTTGACAAACTCTAGCTACTAAGATTTGTAAAGCAAGAATAGTTAATTAGTCCTTAGTTTGTGGATACTCTCGAGGTTTCCAAACAGGAGGTTTTATGAGACAGATTTTTAACCAATCAGAAGCTCTCGTTGGTAGATATTGGAAGAGAAAATGAATAAATTTCAAAATTGGTGGATTTCGGGACGCCACCGGCACCCTACGCATGTCATCTTCTAGCAAATGAAAAAAAGTTTTTCGAACTCCGTTGTCATCTTGCAATTGAGTTGGAGAATTAGTATCAAAGAATTGTATCAGAGATTCGTTGAACTTATAAAAATAATCACCATAGAAATACTTGTCTTCAGCTGACATCGAATCTCGCATTTCTTCAAATGCTGAACGCTGCGATGAGAACAACCGCGTCTGAGTTGGGAAGTTACCTGTGATAATAAAAAATGAACGCTTATATCAACCTAAAGCATTTTTTATTGGTTGAAAAAATTTGTTTATAAAATCCAAATTTTGAAAAATTTTTCTCACCCGGCTGGAAACTGGTCACTGTAACACCAAACTTGGCAACTTCAAGGCGTAATGCAGCAGCCCAATTCTCTAGAGCAGCTTTTGTAGCGGAGTAAATGGAAAGGGAAGGGAGTGGGAAGTCCGCACAATCACTAGTGACAACAATGAGTCGACCTTGGAAACAAATCGAAATTGAAAATTTTTCATAAAATTAAAAAAAAATTTTTTTTTTATAAAAATTGCCTTTATGTTGAAGTAAAAGCGGATGAAAAGTTTGGGTCAAATTGACAGAACCCCAGAAATTAACCTCCATCATTCTCCTAGATTGGTTCTCAGTCATCCAGAAAAATTCTCCGAATGAACCAATAGCAGCGTTTGGTATCATCGCCCAAAGCTCTAGAAAATTCAAAATAAATTTTTTTTTTTTCAAAATAATATGGTATAAACTACAAAATACTCTAACCCAATTCGACCAGTAATACTTTTTATAATCGATCTGAGTTAAACATAGTTTCGATTGTCTACAGGGTCTTTCATTTACAATGGCCGAAGAAAATAAGAAATTTTAAATCTCTGACCCAATCGGATTTGAAAATAATTAAAAAAAAATCCTTCAGATTCAAATCTGGTTAACGAAATGAATGGAACTAATACTTATTACCAAGGACGACCAAATTATGCGATTTTTTTACGCCAAATTATGCGCTAAATATTTCAATTTATGCGATTGTATGCGCTAAAATCCGACCCACAAAACTAGTTCTAAAGGTCGTTGGATGTGATTTATTCGTGCAAAGTTTTAAAGTTGAAACCTCTACAACCTTTGCGAGTTACAAACTCGTACCTTTCGAATATACATTTAACGAAGCGCAACATTCTCAAAAAAAAACATTTCGTGTTCATAATTTGGCTAGAGCATTCAGCGTTGTTTCACAGCCAATCTTTTTTTTTAATATTGTCAAACTGTCAAATTAATTGTTGAAAATCCCATCCTACAACATGATGACCCCAATGTTGTAATATCACAGTAACAATAACCATAAAACTGTAATTTCTAAACACATTTAGCCGCTTTTTACCTGGAATAATTTTTCTCTCCAGTTTACCACGGAGACTAAAATTTAAGATCTATACACTGTTAGTGCTACATATGGTGCCGAGGATTGATGCGTTATTACGCTGTATTCAATAAATAGCTGGGCATTATTTGGTTAACAACAGCAAAATTCCAAATTTCTCTCCCAAATTATATATACAATATTGTGCAAAATTATGCAATATTATGAAAAATTATGCGCTGCTTTGAAATTATGCAATTTATGCGTTTTATGCGGGACAAGTTGGTGTCAATGGTCATAATTTTTCTTGATCCAGTGACGCTAGAAATATGAAATAGACGACCAGGGTTAATTACGATTATGCAATTTTATGCAAATTGTGCATTTGGTCGTCCTTGCTTATTACTCATTGTTGAACATTATCGGTAAAAAGAAATTCAAATATTATTTTACTTGTGGAACTCTCCGTGCACAGAATATTTTGACAAACGTTGTAAAATTTTTCCAAACTAGGTTTCTTAGTTACATCAACTTCTTCAAGCGTCAATTCCATCTCATTGAATTCTGTTCTGAGTAAAATTGCGCCTGCGCTGTTCGCGTTGAGGCAACCGGCTAACAATCTGTATCCTTTTTTTGCTGCCCAATAAGCCATGGCCAATCCCAATCCAGAGTCACAACCACTAATCACAACTAGTTTCTGTGGAAGTGATTTTAATAAAATTTGCTCACAAGTACGACGACGACTCAGCCTAACCCAAAACAAAATGGAGACTCCGGCCACCACCGGAAGTACACCAATCAGAGTGGTTGCAAAGTTCAAATTTCTTAAAACTCTTTGTAAAAACATTTCTTTTGACTCAAATGACTATGGAGTTGTTTTTATAAATATTACTAAGATATCTTGGACAAAAGAAATGATACTGTAAGAATTATGTTGCTCCAGGCAATCCCCTTAAATGAAAAAGATACAAGGTTTATTTAAGAACTTTTCTTTGACGTCAGTTCTTGATTCTGAAAAGATTTGGCTAAAATTGAATTGTAAAGTGAAAAAAAAAATTATGAACGACCACTTTCTAGGAACCATGGAATGATAAGAGACACAAATGTTTCATAGGGTTTTGAAAGTTTCACAAATCTTACTAAGAATAAGTTTATTGTAGTTTGACTAGAAATTAACATTTTATTGTTTTGTTATACAGTGGTTTTAGCTTAATGTTACCTCCGAAGGAGCCGAAAAATCGGTTGACAGTAGGCGAAGTTGACATTAGCCGATGTGGGAGTTCTGTATCGTCAGGTGTGTAGATGTGAGGAGACTCGTAATCTCACTGTAGCCAAGCTAGGCTCTAATACCCAGGGTCAATAAGTATGAGTTGAAAACTCTCCTGTGATATAAGGAGACCCATGGTCTAGTGTAGAAATACACTGGCTACTCTACTTTTTGACTCATTTCCCACACCGATAATGGCAACTGACTGATAATTCAAAGATTAGGTGACATAAACCGAAGTTCCTGGTTTTAGAGGCGCATTTTATGATACGATACCTTATTCGATTTATTTTACAGTTTTTGAAGTAATTACCTGAATTTGGAATACTCTAAAAGCAAATTACTTCTTAAAGTAATCAGCAAGTTTTTTGCAATATAACAGATAAATGGCTTTGATATATTATCTTGTCAGAAACTCCGAAACCATCGGTACTTGTTTGCAAAGTTCTTCACTTCAAATGTTGCTTATTATTAAAACTTTAAGTTTCTCAATCCTAACCATGTGCTCATCTAAAGTTGGCATACTCGCGGTTGGAATAAACCCGCGACTGCGGGTGAGTCTTTAAAAAAATAAACTTTCACGATCGAGGATCTCATTAGTAGAGTACAACAAATAGGTTAATGAAACAGTTCCCCCCAGGGTCTCTGACCACCCACACCATTTAAACAAACCAGAGTATATTCTGGGCCTGAGAACCGAAAGTTTCCATTAAAGTGTGGTTATGTGCCATACATTCTCTTCAAATGGGATGACAATAGGCGGAGATTGACAATAGAAGGTGTGACAATAGGCAGAGTATTTAGTACATGAGAGCATGGAGTTTAGCCGGGGGAAAGCCAACAGGGTGACAATAAGCGAAGTGTGACATTATAGGGTAGTGACATTAAACTAAAACCACTGTATTAAAAAACTCACGCTGATATATATTACAATAGTGCGCCACTTAAAAATTTAAATAGGCGGCATGAATGGGCGGTAGAATGGATTCCTTCCCTTGATCGGGAGTGGATGACCTTCAGTGTTGAACACCCAATCCGATAGGTCAATAACTTCATTGGAACTGAAGAGCAAGTAGAGATACTAGAAGAAACAAAAAATTACGGATTTATACAGTTTCCACATTATCATGACCCTGTATAGAAGCATGCTATTGCATTTGGTTAATTTATTACTTTTAGACTACTTTTGTTGTAGCAGAATATTCTAACAGTACTGCCTCTGTGCATCTGTCCAGCATCAACCTATGTATGATATTTACTGCAATTTTTCAAAATGGTGATATTGATAAAGCAATAGTTTGTGGTCACATACGATAAAATTAATTTCGTTACTATATTAGTGAATAAAAACGGTATCTTATAATTGTTGATTATGCTGTTTTTTCTAAGAAACGACCTTTGGTTTGATGGTTGTATGGAATGTTTTGGCGACATAAAAATTATTTACTCTATCTTATTGTTCTCAATATTTGATGCTTGCTGGTATAAAATTACTAAACTTTTAGTTTAATTTAAATACCCACTCTAGTAATAGTTTTCTAAGTAATAAACTGCTATGACAAATTTCTAAGCGGTTGAAGGTTTTATGTTTAGCTAGTGAGTCAACTTTACTTCAATTATAAGTTTCCAACTATACTTTAAATAATAAGTTTGCTCTTTTGAATATGGAAGCAGCATGATTAGTGCTCAAGTGTTTTTGGGAAAAGCATTGGTTGAAGTTCGTCGACCAGTTACAACTTGTCATTGGAATTCACGGTTGTATGAATTGTTATTACCCTTTGGTAACCGTGCTTAACTCAACTGCCTAAACTTGTTATTACCGGTAATATCTTAGGTATAATATTGCGGTACGGACAGTGACAATTGTCACTGTTACCTAATGAATTTATAGTCCAGCTGTGGCTTAGAGTAATTATTTAGTCTATGGTTGGTTTTACCTTTGCTACGATTTATTATTAATTAAGTTTATAAAGCATATGCTTGATACCTTGAGGGTTTCGGCTAAGAAAAAGCTCTGCTGAAGGTCATCCTGTTGCGGATGCCTGGAGTAGACGTCTTCAAGACCTGAGTATCCGCCCTTCTCTCCAGTTTTACAATGTTTCTGGATCGCTTCTGCAACTTCCCAACCCCAGTCCCGATATTTATCCTCTTTTGTCAATCTCCAAAGTACAAAGTAGGATTCCACCACTTCCGGTCGTAGCTTGTACTCTCTTTCAACTCCTGAGATGTCCGCTTCTCCATTATTAAAACTAAAGCTTTCAGGACCTGAAACCAAAGGATTTAGTTGATTTTAATGACAGGCCCTGACTTGTCCGATGAGACCCCAAACTTGCACTATGTTATTTTGTAAGTCAAACGTAACCCAAAAGCTTAAAATTGACCTCAGATATACTAATTTTAGTTTCATACCACTAAAGTCATTTGAGAAATTTTACCTAGATTTGAGTCCGTTCGTATGTAAGACTCGTGGCAAGTATTTGTAATCTCCTGAGCAATCTTCATGTGTCTCGTAGTCCTTGTGTCATTTTTGATGTCTGTCAGAGCACCTAAGGCAAGAAGCCCCCCTGTAAAACACGTTAAATGAGACATTCCTTCGTTAATCTGTTGGTTGTTCATGTCTGTAAAGTAGACTAAGCCGGTTTCTGAGTATCGAATGAGTCCATTTGTTTCCATAGCATCCATCGCTTTGTCATACATCTCTCGAGCCTCGTCATCTCCAGTTTGGACATACGATTTAAGAAGATACTCGTAGAAGCTGTCTCCCATAGGCCCAATGGACACGTAATCTTAAAATTTGAACGAAAACGGACTAATAGGTTCAACAATCAAAAAATGCATCTACTTTATAATACACATCTGTTGAAAGCCCACCGTACTTCCAACGAAATTTCCATATATTGGATCAAATTGGCTCCAGTAGAGGCCGTTAGGTGAATCTGTTTCCTTTATAATTTTTCGAACTCTGTTAACTTTGTCCCAAAAAACCGGATCCCCTGTAATATCTGACAAGTACACAAACTCAAGATGTAGAGTTACTAAATCTGCTAAAAGTGTTGCTCCATTGTTTGACTGTGACTCACGGTTTTCTTTTCCTTGGACACAATATAATTTTTGTTCATTTTATTGTTTTTATACTTAGGTAAAGTGAAATATTAATTCTTTGTCACCGTTGAGTGTCACCCAACCATATGGAATTCCAACAGGTGTGTCAAAAGCAGGTAGAAGTTTAGTAGCTAAATTGTAAGCCTTGTCCTTGTACATGATGTCCCCAGTGAGAGCGTACATAGAGAGGAATCCTCCAACGAATCGAATATTCATTTCGAACACTGAAACTTCCACTTTCTGTAATTATTCAGAAAGAATTTGTTCATCAAGAGTTTAGAAAGCTTGAGGAATTTACTATGGAACCAAAATCCAAGTGTTCGGCAATCCATTGGCGAGCCATTTGATACTGCTCGTTCAAACCCATAATGTACAGCGTGTCCACTGCGTCGACTATTGTAGCTCCAAATTTCGTCCCACCGAAACAAGTATTGTCCGAGTAACCTACTTTGCTAATTGGTTTGAGTTCATTTTCTTCCCATGCGTGATCTCGATAGTTATCCCATGCATCCACCATCATCTGGATTCAACCAATCAGGAATTAACATGACTAAAAAATCCTTTCAAAAACGGTTTTGTTGGATACTGCAAGAAAATAGTTGTATAATTTTCTAAATGAATTATCCATAAGTTTGTATTCCAATAATATTTAACAGCAGAACGCGCAGTGTAAGTTATGGCAGAGACAATCAAAAATTAAGGAACTGTCGGGACTCGAACCCTCACCCATTTAGATTATGCGTCTAGTCCTCCCACCATTTGAGCTAGGGAACCAGGTTAAACATGGCTTTTCATCAAAAGAATTATATAATTGATGAAAAGAATTTTTGTAGATAACGGAAGAAAGGGATTTCCTAGCTCCGGAAAGTCTTTAAATATTTACTTCAATAATTCGAGAGAAAATAAGTGTATAAAAACGTGTATCAACATGGGTTTTGTAAGTGGCATAGTTGCTAATATGTTTTATTTGGACCCAGTGGTGGTGGGTTCTAAATACTCCGAGTTTTGTTTACTTGCTTTTTTTTGTTAGTTTTTTGTCAAATTTTTCTGTACCGAAGTGTAGTCAAAGCTCATTATAACAAGTTCTAGATATAGTTACCAACAAGCCTATTATAAAAAAACAAAAACTGCCCCTTTGTTTTCTCTTATAACGTTAAATTTTTCGGTTATAACAACATTATAGTTATAACGAAAATTCCGCTATAACCACGTCATTTTTACCTAAAAGTTCTAAATTTCTGTCCTAATATAGCACCACTCGACAAGAATTTAGTCATTTAGGACAGTTTTTCTCCATTGGCTTTTGATTTTCTATTTAAGGTTTCTTTAAAATTCGTAGATAAGTAAAACTAGCGTCGCATTAAACAATGATTGAAGCAAATAATGATCTAAAGTTCTAACTCTTTGTGAAAAAGAACCTGCGAATCTAACAAAGTCAGTCAAACTAAGACTTTTATCCATATTTTACACACTTTTCCATATAATTCATTTAACAACATAATGTTCTTACATCTGATTTGACGGCTCCATTAATTATTATTAAACGAGCTTTGACTCTATCAATATTTATAATACCATCCGCCATAAAATTGAACTCAAATTACCGTTCCTACGTGGTTAAAATTTTTAATTCGCTGATAATATTTCGCAAAATTAAGCACGAATTTGATCAATTCATTTGTTGATCATCAACATGAAGTCCGGATAATTGGTTGTCGACGGAAACTCAAAATAAAAAGGTTATACTAGTTGAAAAAAATTTCCTTTCGGATGCTAATACAGTGAGTCCATTTGAAACCTCCCATTCTTGAAGTTTGTTATTTTCTAAAAATAACAATTCCGCAGTAACTACAGTGAAATTCGGCGATCATTTATAGAAAATATAATATGATTACAAATCAAACAGGAATGAGAAAAGAAATAAGAATTTAGAGAGTTCACTGACCGACAACTGTTGGGATGTAATTTTTCTCACAAAACAACACAAACATTGAAATCGCCGTGGTTTCGATTTTTCGTTTATGGGAGATTTCAAATGGACTCACTGTACAATGGCTACGGAAGCACTCTATTTTTCAATATTAAAAAGCAGTAGGAGAATTTATCTACAGCTTCGCCCGACACCCTCTTTTCTGTGGGAAGGGGTTGAGCCTGCATAACAAAATCCTACTGGTGTCATCCAGCGAAATTTATCTAACTCGTAGTAACTGTTAGGTATCAAAATCGCCAAAAACGTTGGTAAATGAAATATTAACATTTAATCAAAATTATATTTCCCAAGATGTAACCATTGGCAGCTATCAGAGCTGATGAAGCACATGTTCGTACCATTGCTAGGTATCATAACAAGTAACCTATATGATTTCATCTAGTCAATGTTGGTTTTACAGAGCGTTATTTGTGAGTTGGTAATCCATATCCATATCGTAATTAGAACATAATATCGTGAACTCCAATCTACGTAGGCAGTCCGTCACTTGGTCTCTCTCTCTCTACCAGTAATCACACGTGAATGCGGCCGCAACGCCGGGGTTCGAGAGGGAAGCCCAATGTGGTAGAGAGCTTCTTATTAGAGTGGCCGCTCTCTAACGAGAAGAGTCTTCGAGAATTAAAATTGCCATAAGATGCAAAGAGCATTGAGGTGTTCACCGTAATAACTGCACGTCAGCATTTAAAAAAATAATTTGAAATTAAAATAAAGTCGTTTGTAAACAACTATAATAAACAACAGAGAAACAAGAATCAGGAAAGGTTATTAACATCTTATTATGGAGTTCAGTGACAAAGGAATAATTGGAAATCATAATTATCGGATAGAATATTAAATTATTTTCAAGATCTCCGTGGTAACCATACATTTTGTTGCCATGTTGTCTGGCGCAACCTAAATTATCAAAAAAAAATTCAATTTGCAGATATGCAGTTATTAGAATACCCATCATATGTAATGAATGACACACTACAGAATATAAGATATAAACTTTAATTTTACCTTCACCATTATAAGGAGGGTGACGCTAAGTTTGATAATCCTGAGCATAGGAGCAAACTCATCGTCACCCTTCTCACGAGGATTTCGATTACCATTTCCCAAATAACGCTCTGTGTTAAAAGTTTACTGACAACCCTGCATTAAGACTTATATGCTGACAGTTGGTGCTGAATAGTAAACTTTCAGTAAATTTTCCTCAATCATACCTAAATATGACAACATGCCAAGAAAAATACTTTAAAACATTTAGAAGGCTAATTATAAGTTTTAGATAATTTAGAATAATTGAGACAGGGGAGTACCTTGACAACAAAATCTCTTCTGAACCTCACGTTAGGGTCAGGGTCAGATCCTCTTGCCGTATCTCCACTTACAACAGGTATATCAGTTTCTTTGAGTGATTGAGGACTCTGTTTAGAACTATATCTTGTATCATTCCTTGGCATTTGAATTGGCTCAAAGTCCCATAATGGATTCCATCCAATGAAAACAAAGCCGAAAGAAAGAAGTCCAATTGAGAACAAGCCGTAGAGTACTTTCCTTTTTGGTCGAAGAAAGTAATGTTTTGACATCATCTAATCTTGACTGAGTGTTCTGCTGAAATTTTGTAATATGTAATTCAGGTGTTGTTTGTGATTTTCAATTAAATTATTAACATAATTTATACAATTAATTACAGTTTATCAGAAGTAAAGTCACATTTCAGAAAATGCGATAGCTTTGTTGAATTTCGATCTGTCGCAAAGAGATTCTTCACAGTATACAGTACAGGATAGGGCATAAGTAAGTACACATTGAAGAAGTGAGTTAGATGTGAGTTAGCATGGAGTGAGATCGGTGGTTTCAACCTCCTAATTTTTTATACATGGCTTTTGCAGTTAACACTTTCTCCATGTGTACTTACTTTTGTCCTACCCTGTATATGGTTAGACTTTAACGCCTACAGTAACTGTTAAAATTAGGAAGTTGATGGGTAAATTGGTAGAGTGGAGAGGAAATATTTCTATAACATCCTAAATAAATCTTTACATCCCAAATGTGTGACTTTATATAACGATTGTGACTTTACATCCAAAATGTGTGACATTATATAAGCATCGTGTCTTTGCATCCAAAAGGTGTGACTTTGTATAAATATTGTGTAAGTGTTTTAGACGCCTGGACTAAATCTTATAAAATAGACAAGTTTGGGATAGAATAATATACAAAATAGAAAAAGGTTTCAGCCGATTCTTTTTGCGGAGACATTTTCTCACTAAAAATTTGGTCGGTTTATTTATTAAAGTTTTAATTTTACGTATAATTTATGTATTGGTTTCGGCTAAAATTTTTACTAACTATGGTGATGGATGATTGATAAGATAAGCAATTCAGTGAAATTATCGAGTATTGACACACAGAATGAACACGAAATCTTAATTAATTGATTTAGAGTAAAATAACTGAATAAGATTCAGATTCACATGTCGCAATGATGAATGTGTCATTTAATGAATCTTTCAATGATGAATGATAGGTCGACAACGAAAGAGCAAAGTAGACAAGAGCGAAAAATTCTTTCAAATATTTGAACTAGACAGTAGGACAATTTGAATTCCTTCTCGCTTGGCAAATGAACGATTCTGTAGAAAAATGCCGCTGCTTCACTTAAGGGGTCGGCACGTAGCGTAATCCATTTTTGTTAATTAAACGTGTATGAGTACTTTGTGTGTATACAAAAAAACAGAATGGGAATGATCAGAATTTCCAAGAGCCCCCCTTTTGGGGGGTAGGAAATAAAGAAAAAATAGTTTGATAAATGGCCTAGAAATAACACAGTCAAATTTCTACTCGTTCATCCAGAAGGTGTGAGTGGTTGAGTAGAATAAGGGTCGGAGTACTACATTGAGGGCTTGGGTTCGAATACTACATTCCGCGTGTTTTTTTTTAAAATAATTTTATCTAAAATATTGCACGCTAATTCTAGAATACGTTTTCTAATATTACACTAATGTCATTCTATTTACAATTATGCACATAAGCTTATTAGTCGTCAAAATTGAAAAGTAATTTTTTGTACTTGAATTTTATTTAAAGGAAAACATTTTGGAATTAAAAAAGCACTTTTTTCAACAATTCAAGTTTTGGAAAATGTAAAAAAGTTCTTTAATAATTCTTTTAAACTAATCTCTTGTACAAACTCAATTAGAATAGAATTTAATCTTTTTAACATTTTCAAGACTTAAATTGTTGAAAAAAGTGCTTTTTGAATTCCAAAATGCTTTCTTTTAAATAAAATTCAAGTACAAAAAATTACTTTTCAATTTTGACGACTAATAAGCTTATGTGCATAATTGTAAATAGAATGAATCTAGTGTAATATTAGAAAACGTTATTAAAACGTTAATAAAATTTCGGAGTTTAATGTTCTGCATTCGGTGATTCGATATCGATGTAGCGGTGGTTAGTTAAAAATAACCTTCAGAATTTATTTTTTTAAATGTATGTGTCACTCCGAATTCGTAAATATTAGAGTGAATTACTGTTCCCACTGATTTGATATTGATGTAGCAGAAATGCTTTTAAGACAACAATGTCGAAATTATTGCTTACTATGGCCAAACATTAAATTTGTGATTTTCGGTATTTTAAAATTTGAATTTCGGTAATTCTATATTGATATAGCGGCTGCCAGTTAAACTAGCCTTCGAATAATTTCGGAATCTATGTGCCAAATGTACGAGACAATTTTAATACCTAAATGTTTGAGTTTGAGTAAATGATGCCGATAATTCGATAATTCTTTAGCGGTAATTTAAGCTTTTGAGCGCCATTGTTCATATGTGAATTGGAACAGGGCCCAAATCAATTCGTGACTAAATTTGGTATTTCCCTGAAATATTCGATTAAACAATTTGTAAGTGACATGTGTCTATTTATGCAATTTTATTTGAAATTTTCAAAAAAAAAAGTTTTCGGGGCCAAATCAATCCGTGACTAAATTTGGTGATTTTCTGGATTCGTATTTGTTTAAACAATTTGTAACTGGCATGTATCTATTTATGCAACTTTATTTCAGATTTTTGAAATAAATTAATTACAGACCCAAATTAATCCGTAACTAATTATGGTATTTTCCTGGAACTAAATATGTTTGTAAACATTGTCTAAGTGATATGCGTCTATTTTTGCAATTTTATTAAAATTTTCAAAAAAATAAATTACCAAGTTCAAATAAATCCTCGTATAAATTTGGTATTTTCCTGAACATAACATGTGTTTAAACATTGTGTAAGTGGCATGTGTCTATTTATGATATTTTATTTGAAATATTCGAAAAAATAAATTACCGGGCCCAAATTAATCCGTGCCTAATTTTTAGTATTTTCCTGGAACCAAGTATGTGCTTGCATACTGAGTAATTGATATGAGGTTATTTTGAAAAGATTTTGTTGTGAGCAGAGTTCGAAAAAATCGGATTTCTATATAAAAATAAAAACAAATCAATTTCATTTAAATCCGATTTTTTGTATTTTTATAATTCGATTGAGAGAAATCAAATAATGTAAAGTCATTAATATAATGTAAAAAAAAATTTTTTTTTGTTTTAACTTTACAGATGCCTATTTTTACGAAAAACTAATTACGAATTCGAATTTAAGTGTTATACAATGGTTTTAGCTTAATGTCACCTATGAGGGAGCCAAAAATCGGTTGATAGTAGGCGGAGTTGACAATAGCTGATATGGCAACTGACTGATTACTCAAAAATTAGGTGAAATAAACCGAAGTTCCTGGTTTTAGAGGTTCATTTTATAATACGATCTTTTTCGATTTATTTTACAGCTTTTGAAGTTATTACCTGAATTTGGAATACTCTAAAAGCAAATTACTTCTTAAAGTTATCAGCAAAGTTTTTTGCAATATGCCAAAGAAATGGCTTTGAGATATTATCTTGTCAGAAACTCCCAAACTATCGATACTTGTTTGCAAACTTCTTCACTTCAATGTTGCTTATCATTAAAATTTTAAGTTTCTCAATCCTAACCATGTGCCCATCTAAAGTTGGCATACTCGCGGTTGGAATAAACCCGCGACTGCGGATGTGTCTTTAAAAAAATAAACTTTCACGATCTAGGATCGAATAGTAGAATACAACAAATAGGTTAATGAAACAGTTCCCCCAAGGATCTGTGACCGCCCACACCATTTAATCAAACACGAGTATATTCTGGACGTAAGAGCCGAAAGTTTCCATTAAAGTGTAGTTATGTGCCATACATTTTCTTCAAATGGGATGACAATAAGCGGAGGTTAACTATAGGCGGAGTAGTTAGTACATGAGAGAATGGAGTTTAGCCGGGGGAAAGCCAACAGGGTGACCATAAGCGAAGTGTGACATTAAGGGGTAGTGACACTAAACTAAAACCACTGTAGTGCTTTATTTCACCTAAAACAAAACTAATATTGATTCACCTACAGAAAAAATTGCGCCGTTTTCGTCCAGTTTGTGTTATTTATTATGTTTCCAGGACAATTTAGTCATTGTGGCTAAGCTAGTAAACAAAGTGACTTGCTTTCCGAACATTACATTAATTAGTTAAACTTTTAAGAATTTAAAGTTTATTCCTAGTCTTACGATCGGGAGAACTGTCAGATTTTTTAAATCAATTAAATAATATCGAAATGGACTACTTTATAAACTGCCCTGAATTAAATGTGTTGGAGCAAATTTTTTGGCGCGTATAGGTTCGAATTTCAGTGAAGAGTGTAAGATCAGGCGTTTGAATCTATCGAATTTTTCTTCATGTATTTATATACTACGCAAAATATTAATAGCTGAGGTAATATTTTTGGAATAATTGCCGACGTATGCAATCTCTCAATATGAAATTAACATCAATTTTGACAAATGTTATGGGAAATAAGATAGCAAATTTTCAATTTTTTTTGGTAGATTAGATTATGAGATTTTTGCGCGAACATGAAAACTTGCCGAGTGGAGGCGCAAAATATTAATAACCGAGGTGGTGGAAATTGGGAATTACTAATCACTGCGACGATAAATTTTTACCAAACTGGTAAGTTAACTACTAAAGTAGAATATAATTTTGTAAATACATTGTTATTGGTGTTATAGGTGTATTAATTGGTTAAATATTTAACCAGAATCGCTCGGGAGAATTTCAGTAGGATCAAAGAAGTAATATTGCCCAGAATCAAACTTCAAGTGTCAAAATCGGTTGAATTGTTGGAGAATCTCAGCAATCGGTACGATATTACATTAAACATATGGGGAATACTATGAAGAACAGAAAATACGGACAAACGCCGAAGCTCACACATTCAGTGAAACGTCGAATACTGAGGGAAACTAGCAATAATTCGATTATAAATGCCAAAATCATGTAAAAATTGGACCTGATAGAGTATTGAACCCTTAGTTACGGCTATTAAGATAGAGAAGTCAAATTTTTTTATAGTTTCGCTGCTAAGGTGATTTTCAATTTAACAATTTTTTTTTTCATTTTCCCCACTTTATTTTTAAGAAAAGTTAGTACCGTATAAGTTAATCATATATATCACATTCCATTTAAAAGTGTATTTTTAGAATTCTGGTTTCTAACAGAGAGTTGCCTGTGCGTTTTCGTCCATTTCAATGTCAATTTTCCTGCTTTTGTTAAACTAAAGTCTCCAACGTTGAAATGAGCTCCACAGAGTCGACTCCCTTTACTTGAATTCCAGTCTATCATTTCTCCAACAAGTTGATTCCAGTGAGATTTAACATTTCCATTTGGTGGAAATTTATAGTATAAACTTGTTTAAAGTATTCAAATGTTAGTGTTAGTTTATTGAATAAGTCATTATTTACCGGTTCTGATATCTGCCTCAATCCGTTTCAAAAGATAAACCGCAAGATTTACACTTAATATGCATTACTAATTCACATAATTATACTAATTTAAAACTATGTAAAGAAGATATAACTAATAATTACAAGGGACAAGATGAGAATAACGTAATCTAAATCAAACACTTTTGATGGAAGTGATTTTTCAACTGGAAGTCTAACTCAGACTTCCAAATTCCACTTTTGCCAAACAAACAAGTCAACAAACTTTTGACTCCTATATCTTAATAGCCGTAACTAAGGGTTCAATACTCTGAGTGATAGAGACTCCAGAGACAATACGAAACGTTTTAAAATCATCGGAAACCTTAAAGTTTAGGAGGCTTAAGGAACCATCCTTGAACGACCTATGTAAACGGATAAGACTCGGCAAGAAAAAGCGAATTTCGTGGAGAAAAAAGGGAAAATATGATCTAGAGAGGTGAGAAAATAGTGAATTTGGATGGTCCGGATGGATTTTCAGCATACTGGTACAACTTAGTAAAGGGAACTTATATTTTCCATACGGCATTCCGGCGGCGGATTGTTCATGATATGGGTGCATTTAGCTTTCTTAGACAAGCACCGCTCCGTGTCGATACACCGCGACAAGACTGAAATTAGTGTCAAGAATACCTGAGGAAATCTCTGTTGCCTTATTTTGATGATTTACGACAAGGTAATGGCGTCTATATGCAGAACAGCGCAAGCTTTCATACTTCCATCTCTACCAAGAACTTTCTCCAACACATTGATATTCCACTTATGATTAGGCCACCATATTCTCCGGACCTGAACTCAATAGAGACGTTTAGGGAGTCATGACTAGAGGTTTATACGAATAGGAAACAATATAATTCGCTGGAACAGCTAAAAGTGGCGTTGAAAGCAACGGGGGAAAGAATCTAATATCTTGTATAGAAATATAGGCTATCCGTTGCTTTTTAGTTACGGTAAAAACAAGATTTCACCCTTCGGCAGAAATATATGTTGTGGTGGAAACTAGTGATTGCAATTTCCGGGGAAATTACCCTAGTAACGGATTCCCGAATTCCCGAATTTCGGGAGATTCCCGGGTTTCCCGAAACAAAAAAAAAACAAAGGTAACCATGGAGAAATTAATAATTATTCATATTCTTTAATTGAAGAGCTCAGTGCAAGAAGTGCACTTGTTGATTTTGAGTTTTCAGAATTCCTGGTTTCCATGGAAGATCAGTTCAACCTGGTTATAAAATTTCAGTTTGTATCGCTACAATACTCGAATAATGATAATTCTTTGACTAACATTTGGGGATCCAATTATACGAAATAGCGCTAAAAGCATTTCGAATTTATCTTCAAATAATGATTTGATTTGGAAACCTGATGAATGTTTTTTTTTGCTTTTTGAAAAGTAATATCGACGTATCTGCGTAGGTTTTAAGTAGTGATTTGCAAATTTTTTTCGATGATTAGTGGAGAAAGTTTTTTCAACTTCGTTGTGAAGTATTTCCCAACACGTTATTATCTAAGTGGTTATTTTGAGGTTTTATATTTGGGTAAAAAATTAGAAAATTTAAAGTTTTTAATGTACAGAGCACTCAATAAATACTCCGCTTAAAAAGGTGCTTCTTCAATATTGCTACTACTTTTTGCCACTATTGCTAATACTCTTAGGTATTATTGCTACTTTTTGCTTCCTTTGTCGGGGTATTTTTGAGCGCACTGTATATTGATGCAGATTCAGTTAAATCTTATTTTATAATTAGCAAGAGTTAATTTTGCAGAGAAGTTTACTTTCAACAGAGTTTAAAAAAAATATGGCGTCTCAAAGTTTAAGATTGTTTTATACTTTCGAATATGAAAAATAAAGTAAAAAATTATACCAAAATTATTATTTTCAGAAATCCCTAAGAATGAATGTATATATTATTTTCATTTTAATTTTAATTTTCAGCTCAACTTTAAACGCGACACTTAACTGCTAACTTATATTTTTGTTGTTTGAAATTTTCATCTTTGTACTTACTCTCGAACCAAATAGCATTGAGCCCACGAAGTTCTCGCCGCGAGATTTTCTGTTTTTCATTTAGCGATGTGCGCGTCTTCTCATTTAAATTTTTAGGCGTTGAAGTTAAAAAGTTTAATTTGCGATTCAGATGAGTCTTTATTCTTTGATTTACTTTTAGCTTGCCACCAAAAATTCAAATAGACAGTGTACCAAAGGTGAAACAGTTTCTAATTATGTTGAAGGAGAGTGTATACAAGAAATTGGGCGGAAGATACCCCAGAAATTTCTGGAAATTTGGAACTAGCATTGTGAATCAGGCACTGCTATAGCATGTGGTGTTAACGTATCTTCGGTAAAAAGGTCATTCACAGTTCTTCCATCAAAAACCGAAAACGATACACCTGATAATCATACAAAAAAAATTGATTCGTTTACAATCTCTGTAATCAGACAAATCTCTCATCGCTTTTATGAAAGTCATGCGTATTCTACAATGAAAACTTGCACCAAAAGTGTTTAGAAGCTAACAATATTCCAAAAGTTCGTAAAGAGACATTCAGAAAATGATATCGTAAATTATTCAGTAAACCTGTATTCCTGAAATGGAATGACAAAAGCACAACGTGACTACTACTTGCGCCACATTAAACATTTCCGGGACACAGGGTACGACATATTTTACTGTGATGAAATCTGGACTCTACAAATCAAAAACGAAATAAATGCAGCCAACTTGTTTTAAATGATACAGGAGTCAAAAAAAAATATTGGATTCGAGATAGACTAATTGAAAGAAACATGAAATTAATCAAAGCTACAAAAAATCCTATTCTAAGATTAAAAAATTCTATGGATAGCAGTATCTGTGTAGAAATTTTCGAAATTTCTGATGACATGTCGTTCGCTGAGTAAATCATAATACAAGTGAATGACTACCGCACACAACTCCAATTTTAAGATGTTTGTTTGGAAAACTGTAATATGCGAATCCCGCCGAGGGCTCAATGCTATTTGGTTCGAGAGTAAGTACTTATATATAAACTCAAGGTTCCTTGACAACAGCAACAACGGCCGTTAGAGTCGAGAAATCTTGTATAAACGTATAAAAAAAATTCTAGTTGAAACCAGTTGGATATTTTTCAAGAACTAGTCAGAGACATTTATATTATTAAACTTTCTGGTGCAACGGTAGGACTACTTATAGCCATGTTTTACTGATCTCCCCTGGAAACCAGATATTGTGTAAAATCAAAATCAACAAGTGCATTTCTTGCACTGAGCTCTTCAATTATAAATTTTTGAATTTTCTCTTACTTCTTACTTTGACTGTGAAAGCAAAACAAAATAAGGTTGCGCGTGTCATTTTCCATGATTTTTGCATGTCATTTCGCATCGGTTTGCGCATGTCAAAAGTAAAGGAAATCTTAGCTAATTGTGATTTTTTTTTCACTTTTCCGAATTTATCTCAAAATATACATGGGATTAAAGAGTTTTCCTAAAAAATATTTTCCATAATACTATTTCAAAATACGAATCTCTAGCGTTGTATGGTTTTTATTCAGTTAATGTTTCTGTTCGAACGCCTGAATGGATTTATTTGCATTCGATAAACTACTTTTTACAATTAAAAACAAAAGTGTGGTAATTGTGAAAACTTAGATAAAATTAATTTACGGTCATTCCAACTTACACTATTCATAAGATGATAGAGAACATCAGACTGATAGTGAAAATTAGAACAAGATTCACTTTTCTGGCTATTTATGGAGGCTCCAGAAGTTAATAAGTTGAATTATTTTCGAGCCATATCTCTTTCTAATCTGTTTCGTCCCTTGGATTCTTGAGACTTTTGAGTATAAAATCCAAGTGGTTGAGCTCATGCCCAAAGCATTGGGATTTAAAATTTCACAATTGCCACACATTTGATGGTTTTGTGTGGTTGTTGTGAAATACGATTAATTAATTAAAAACTTGAGAAATTAATAATTTTTTATTGGTAAATCAGTTATTTACTACTTCTAGTTATTTTTTTTTAACTTTTCACAATTATCACACCTATGTATATTTATTTCAAAATAGTTATTTTAAAAACAATTATTTATATACCTTGTTTAGTCTAACTTTATTTTTAAATTTATTTATTGATATCCCGAACGGAAATTCTCGTGGCTACCTCGGGAAACCATTTCCCGAAATTCCCGAAATTTCCCGTTTTCCTTTTCGGGATTTGCAATCTCTAGAGGAAACCCACTTGGCCGAAAATTGACAAACTTCAAAAATTTTTTTTTAATTCTGAAAGCTTTAAAATTGAAATATTACAACTACACACTCCTGGGTCCTGTGCCACAATAATTTGACAATTCGACAATTCGACAATTACCATGAATTTTCGACAATTATTCTTAAAACCTACGCCACAATGGTGACAATTACTATTGACAATGACAGGCAGAATTTTACATTTGACAGGTGGATTCTGACAATTTACTAATAAATTGTCGAATGATGACAATTTTACGCGTCACAGACAATCCAAAATTGTTAAATTGTCGCGACAATTTGACAGGGGTATTTGCTGTGTCAAATGTTTTCCTTTGTTTGATAAATTTAAATAACTAAATATACGGACTACAATCTAGCTCATAATGGCCTAAATAAGTGTCAGTGATAGTAGTACAGTGACAGTGATGATATTGACTTAGAGTTATTATCTATGAAAAAGGAATTCAAGGATAGAACCAACTTTGTTCCGTCAACGGATTATGGGTTCAAAAAAATTTTTAGAGTAAATCGTACAACAGCGGAAAAAATCCTGAAATTAATTGGAACTGCAATTGCTCATAATTCAAACAAAAGTAAGGCCTTGTCTCCACAACACCAACTCTTAGTTACATTACACTGGAAANCAAATTAACATTTTTATAAAAATGATGCTCTCTGACACTTGAATAAATTATCAAACAAAACAAAACAAAACAAAACAAATTCTCCTTTTTTTCATTAGACAATTGACTGCTAAATCTTCCGAAAAGTGTTTCTCGTTTTTCACTAATTAATCGTAGCAAACTAACTTTTTTATACTCTCGCCCATTCATGTTGGCTGAAATTAATTTTGAACAGAAATTTGTTTGTTTTGGCGGGCTACTACTAATTGTCAAGTTGTAAAATATTTTTTGAAAATTGTCAAAGTAATGTAAATATACAATTCTTTCTGTGGCGCGCAGTTTTTTTTCACCTGTCAATGTCGACTGTAAATTGTCAAATTGTATTTGTCGAATTGTCAAATCATTGTGGCACAGGACCTTGATAATTAAAAATTGTTAAGCTAACTTTGATGTACGGAGTTAGGGCAATGAGGATGAAACTGGGTTAATTGATAAGTTGTAGGATGTGAGTAAATTATCATAGTCGTCGGCACGAAACTACATTTAATTAAAAAAGTTTAGAGAGCATTTAGAGATCGTGACAAAAATGAATCAGTGTAGATTTAAAATTCCTTTTAATTAAAAAAAATTTTTTTTTTGAATTTCATGAGTTACGCGCCAAGTTAGTGACCTGTTGTAAATAGCTGAAAGAATTGTCCCAAGTCACTAAATCACAACATATTTGTGACGTAGGGACGAATAAAAAACCAGACTTACTGTATTTGCACTTCATTGTTAGATTGATAATGCAAGTAAAAATTTTGTATGATACGAACTTACAATTTCAAAACAACTTTGTATCTTTTTTATTTTTGGTTACCTGATTTTTAGGAGTTCTAAGACAATCATATTCTTCTTACTCATGTTTATCTGTAGAATTTTGTCACAAATTCTTAAAATTTTAGTCCCAATCCAATCACACAATATAATTTACACTATTGCTCAGCCCACTATCAACACTCCGACTACCCGAATCGAGTCGATAATTAGGTTAGTTTATTCAGTTGTTTAAAATGAATCTGATGCGGTAACATCAAATTGCTTAAGCTAGGAGGATACCGCGGAACTCTTTGTTTTAGCCTCCGGTTCGAACACAAGATAAAAGTGGATTCCTGTTACCTTATTCTATCAGTGATAGAATATCACTTAGTGGATAAGTGATAGACTATCACTTATCCACTGATGGGAGCATCAATGAACTGTCCCAGTTCAGGGATAGGACATCTTCAAAATTAATTAAGATAAATAAGATTATCAGTAAGAGAAATTCAACCTAACTAATATTCACCTGTCATAAAATCTACTGTAAGTGGTTTTGTTACGCCCGTTTCATGCTTTTTCCAAAACCAGCTTTTTCAGAAAAATTATCCTAGAAAAGTTTGGAAAATCAGTCCATACTTTTTCATTTCGTTGTCACTGCGTTTTTCACCCGTTGTCCGAAAAAAAGTTTTTTCTTAAAAAACAATACATACTTTTTCTTTTCATTGCGAACTCCGATCGTCGTGTGAAGTTGAACCGTCTCTACTTTTTTGGAAAAAGGTACAAAAAAAGATTGGAAAAAGTATGTATTGCCATCCAATTTAGAGTACGTCATGACAACTTTATGAAAAAAGAAAACACGACGATTTGAAAAAGCATGAAACGGGCGTTAATCGCGGGTTAAAGAACTGTCGTACATAAAGTGACACTACGCAATGCGCTATTAATCGTTCACCTGCTGCAAATAGTGAGTAACGCCCGATTTATACTTAATGTCATTTGTCCTTCATTCGAATGAAATGCAGTAAGATTCATAAATTTTATAACAAATTTTGCAATCTAATTTACCTTGACAATTAAGAATTTTGCAAAATTTGTTGCAAAATTCATCAATCATACTGCATTTCATTCGAATGAAGGACGAATGACATTAAGTATAAATCGGGCGTAACCCTAGGAAGCGAAAACGTGATAAACGTAAATTAACCAGTCATGCACATAGTCCCAAGATTATGTATAATTGTCCAATGAGCTTACAACTTTTAGTTGACTATACTACATTAGCTTTAACACTGCATTTTTTGAAAAAAAAGTACACTAAAACGTAACTTAAGTTTTAACTTTTAATTGAAATGAACCTAAAAGTCCTTTAGCAGGCGGACATAAAAAGTAAGCATATTCTTCATGAATTAATCGTACCAATTTATGTTGCCACAGGAGATTTATTCAAACAATTGAATACACAAACCCAATTATGGACTCGAATCGAGGTTCGGATATGTTGGAAAAAAGGAAAGGCTATCCAAGTCAACCAAGCCACATCCATAAAATAAATAATTTTTAGTAACTATATAGCGTATAGCCGTTGGAAGCAATAATAATGGTGGTGGGAAATAGAACTCGTCTATTCCAAATTTCTTAACGGAATTCATTTTTACCGAGTTTTTTAACATTACAGTTTGGTGAAATATTATGGCCGCGCTTTGTTTTTGCTGAAATATAGAGTTCTTAACGCCCGTTGTATACTTTGTTTCCTCTGTTCGTCGTACACAACATCGTATCCAACTTTCAGGCAAGTTTCCGGAAGGGAAGATCTTGTGTTGACCACGTTTTCACTCTCATGTCTATGGCACAGATCCAACTCCTCAAAGAAAAGGAATTATATATTTGCTTCGTTGATATTTCTCAAGCATTTGATACTCCAAACCACAACCTCTTATGGAAGGTTCTTAGAAACATAGGATTATACACTAAATTCAACCGTGTATTCAAATATATATACAAGAATACATGTAAGATTTTTACTTCTTACGGTTTAACGGAGAGAATAAAAATCATGAAAGGAATTCTTCAAGAAGAATCTGCAAGTCCCACTCTCTTTAACCTCTTTATAGAGGAATTGATGAACATATTTGATAGATGTCTCCTTGCCGGCTTTCGACTCCATTCGCGATCTGTACATTTGCTTCTTTATGCGGACGATCTAGTTCTTGTTGCTCAGTCACGAGAACGCCTCCAACAGAAGATAAATCTCACTGCTAACTTCTTTCACTTACGAGGTCTCCAGGTCAATTTTTCTAAGACAAAAGTAATTGTGATGCGACGTTCTACCAGAGTGAGAAAACAAGATAAGTTCTCCTGGAGAGGTATCCCAGTACAGACTACAAAATCTTATATGTACCTTGGCATAATTTTCCAATCGAATGGGTCGTTCAACCTTCACTCCAAATCGGCTATTGGGAAAGGTATTGCCGCGCAAGGTACTGTATTTCGCACACTAGGCAGCATGAAAACCCTCGACTTGCAAACCTCAAAATTTCTTTTAAATTCTATTGTCAAATCAACTACCTTGTACGGCTCAGGAGTGTGGGGATCTCAACACACAAATGAAATATAAAGGGTTCAACAGCAATACTTTAAGAAACTCTTCCATTTTCCTTTCAGTACCCCCGAAATTTTGTTCTCTTAGAGAAAGGCTGCCTTCTATTAAGCTTTGATGTATTCAGGTTTACTATTTCTCTATGATTAAAACTTCTGTCAGCTAAAGATTCGAACCTTCGTCTCAATGCGTATATAGAACTTCGCAAAACCTCGTATAGACATCAAATTGAAAAATACAATTGGTAAAGGCAGTTGGAAAGTAGGCTAAAATCTATAGATATGCAAGGTTTATATGAAAGAAGCTTAGCGAAAGAGGTCAAATTTGTCCAGAAATTTCTACTCGCTGGGTACAAAGACCACTTGAGAAAACTTGACTTCAAATTTGCACAGCAATCTAACACTGTTCCACACTATCATCAAATAAAATTCTCTGAAATCCCCGAACCATTTCTATAGAACAAAATTTTTTCTTCGATAGCGACATGCATCGTACAAATTCGGCTAACTTGTAATTCTGTCTACCATAATGGAAAATGGTTTAACACGGGAAATTTTGGGAAGAAGCAATGCAAATACTGTGGAGAACAACTTTCTTTCTTTCATGCTATTTGGGAATGCACCGGCACATCTCACATTCGACTGAATTACTTTCAAGGAATGCCAATGGATCCAATTCAACTTATCAAGGACGTAACACAAGCTGCTACTAATACAGACTTCAGATTTTATTTGTGACATTTAATTTCAGATATTTTAAAACTTTTTTAGTAATTTTAACACTCATAATTTTATTTAATTTAAATTTGCTTATGCGCGCAATTCCATTGATAGGGCGATGGCAAACGTCAAATAAACTTATTGGTTGATTTACTCTGTTTGTTGTCTGGTGAAAGTACAGTATTATTCGTGCATTTACTAACCATTTCAATATTGTTGCTAATAAGAGAAATTAGATTTGTTGGCATAAAATTCACTAATAATACTGCACTTTTCCCAGACAACAGACGAAGAAAGCAAAGTATTACAACGGGCGTAACAATTTGTTTCAAGCATATCATGTAATAATGTCAATAGTATTCAATTTTAATCCTAGACTCATTATGTGGTGGAGTTAACGCTTATAATGCATTTTGTGGTGGAAGAAAGTTGTTTGAAAATTTTTTACCGGAAATCACGTTTACACCTATAAAATCGTTATTTTCGCCAATTGAGCAATTTTGGTTTTCTCAATTTTGACTATTTATGATCTAAATACATGTTTACATTAAAATTTGGCAATATTTGCAGAATTATTATAAAATTTTCTAGAACTACAACATGCCGACAGGGTAATGTTTATCGACAAATGAGAAAAGCAAAACTAATCCATTCATAATACTGTCCGCTCGACTAATTTGGAGGCCTGAATTCGATCTGACGACTGTGGAGATTGAGCATAAGACTAGTGATTGCAACTTCCGGGAAAATTACATTAGTAACGGGAAACAAGAAATTCCCAAATTTCGGGAGATTCCCGGGTTTCCCGAAACAAGAAAAAAACAAAGGTAACCATGCAGAAATTAATAATTATTCATCCTTTAATTATTAATTTTTTACTTTTTTCTTACGTTCACTGTGAAAGTAAAACAAAATAAGGTTGCGCGTGTCATTTCCCATGATTTGTGCACGTCGTTTCGCATCGGTTTGCGTATGTTAAAAGTAAGTAAGGAAATCTTAGCTAATTGTGAATTATTTTTTGTCACTTTTCCGAGTTTAACTCAAAATATATAGGGGATTAAAGGGTTTTCCTAAAAAATTTTTTCCCATATTACTATTTTAAAATACGAATCTCTAGCGTTGTGTGGTTTTTATTCAGTTAATGTTTCTGTTCGAACGCCTGGAGGGTTTATTTGTGTTCGAGAAACTACTTTTCACAATTAAAAACAAAAGTGTGGTAATTCTGAAAACTAGGTGTGGTAATTGTGAAAACTAGGTGGTAATTGTGAAAACTTAGATAAAATTAATTTACGGTCATTCAACCTTACACTATTCATAAGATGATAGAGGACATCAGACTGACGTTGATAGTGAAAATTAGAACAAGGTTCACTTTGCTGGCTATTTATGGGAGTCTCCAAAAGTTAATAGTTGAATTAATTTCGAGCTATATCTCTTCCAATCTGTTTCGTCTTTTGCATTCTTGAGACTTTTGAGTATAAAATCCAAGTAGTTGAGCTCATGCCCAAAGCATTGGGATTTTAAATTTCACAATTGCCACACATTTGATGGTTTTGTGTGGTAATTGTGAAATACGATTAATCAATTAAAAACTTGAGAAATTAATAATTTCTTATTGGTAAATCAGTCTAGTACTTCTAGTTTTTTTTTAACTTTTCACAATTATTACACCTATCTATATTTATTTCAAAATAGTTATTTTAAAAACAATAGTTATTTATATACCTTTTTCTAACTTTATTTTTAAATTTATTTATTGATATCCCAAACGGGAATTCTCGTGGTTACCTAGGGAAACCATTTTCCGAAATTCCCGAAATTTCTCGTCTTCCTTTTCGTGATTTGCAATCTCTACATAAGACTCAATCCCCACGACTGTACTTATAAATGAGACAGTAGACTCCTTACCTGGCAATGAATGATCTGGAAGAAGAGTTTCGGAATTGTATTGAGATTGAGGACAGGATTATACAAATTGGCTCTGTAGCACAAATGCTAGTGCGTTGGGTGCGGAATACAATAGACGTGGGATCATACCACACCAGAGACCAAATTTTTGTGGCAATCCCTGTCTCAATCTCAAAGTGACGACACGTGGCGACCATAAAAGTCGAGCCACCATCACCGTTGTCAGCACAGGCCAAACATTCATACGGATATTTATACACCATAAGCACTCATCCAATTAATTCATTCATCATCATTCATATCTCATTCACACTTTGTTCGTCATAACCCCATTCTGAGCCAAAATCAGGATTGGAAAAATTAAATGAATCTCCTTTTTTTGGTTCATAATGCCAATGATTATGGTTTCGTGTAACTCATCAATATGTCGGCGTAAATTAACTCTTTGTTAGTAGGAATTTCCCTCTGTCATAGTTTGAATTTTCCTCTGAATTTGAAATACTCTTCAACTTTGTAATCTACAAAAGTCCTCCGCATATCCCTTTCGATATAATCTCAACAATCCTCTTGGTGGTAACAACTTCCAATTCAAGTCCTTTTTTCCACAACAAGCTGCTTGTTTCGAAAACGAGGATTTGCTCCAGAACGACCCTAACAAATACTCTCTAAAATCCCACTGCCTCAGGTACTCGAATACTTCTGCAGTGAGAGGTTTCCGCAAGACATGCTTCTTCGGTTGTCTCAGATAGAAACCTATGTCTCGGGTTAGTAGACTCCATGTCTTCTTCTTCTACCTGAAAATATGTTGAAGGCATGAATGCCTCATTCAAGGTTTCTATGAGGATTACACAAAAGGCTTTAATCAGTTTAGTCCATAACTCACTTTTCTTTAAATTCAATTTTTTTTCTTGACTGACGTTTCGTCAACCAGCCTGATCTTGAGCTGTAATACTAAAACGATATAGCAAATTTTGAATTGAACATTTTTAATGAGAATTAAATTTTTTATTACCCTATATGATATGTATCACTGCTTTACTATATAATTAAAGCAATTTGAATATCTTTAAATTCTACATCTAAACTTCCATAGGTTGTTCTGAAATCAAGTGAGAATGGAATTGTAAAGTTTTAATAATAATCTTCTGTATTTTGGTGCGCTGTTGTAAGAACAGTATTGTTTTTTTCAAGTACTTATAACACGTCACAGCTCTGTAAAAGAAATAATAATATTTTCCATTGAGTATAACTCTTTGCATTTCGGGATTACGTTTTCGATAGCGCAGATTTTCTCTTCCTTTTCGGAATGTAAATTTTATTTGAGTTAGCTTCATCATCAGCTGCAAATCTGGTGTAAAATATATGATTAGCGATAATCATAATGAATTGTTGAATTGAGGTATTGATATTCCCGTATGCTTAACATTTCGTTCCCAATTTGGACCATCGCCGGTTTTAGAGTTGTGGGTGGTTCCAACTCGAGGGTGTTATTTGGATGTACTCACTGTAGCTGATAAAAAATACAATCATTAAATTAATTTAAATGTGAAACATTTTTAATATATTCGCAAAAGTTTACGGTAGTCTAATTATCTAGGTATAGGAATGGGAACACGGCACTTCTCAATTCTACTTTTCCGTTGTTGGTAATGTTAAACTCATTTGGTAAAAAATAAATTGAACATATTCTGTGGTGGTTTTTTACTTCTTGGCCTTGTTGATCGCATTTTGAAAACCAACTATCTCTGTCGGGTTTGGATTTTGGAAACCTTATGAAATTCACAAGTTTCACATTATTGTTGCATTTCCGAAAATTATTTAAGCAAGACAAAACGATACAGGTTGACATTTTGGTTAATTAGTATTTGATGCAATACTTACACATTTTTAAATAAATAAAAAGGAATTAAGAAGTTGTTTACGAGTGAAGTTTGTTATTTAAAAAAAGTTGGAAGTTTTCGAAATCAACAAATTATAGACTAACCTGATGAAACCCTTTTGTGTAATCTTCATAGCAACCTTGGCATAATCCTTGAGTAAGTCAGACTGACAATAAAATGTAGAGAAAATAGGGTTGTGTGGAAGTACAACTGTTGATTTGTCAGCCTCTTCTCCAAACATTTCTTTGAATGTCAACAGNCTGACAATAAAATGTAGGGAAAATAGGGTTGTGTGGAAGTACAACTGTTGATTTGTCAGCCTCTTCTCCAAACATTTCTTTGAATGTCAACAGACGGATGCCAGAATCCTTCAACTCATTGGCTAGATTCAAAGTAACATCGTCTAGTCTAAAATTTTTGAAGTNCAGACGGATGCCAGAATCCTTCAACTCATTGGCTAGATTCAAAGTAACATCGTCTAGTCTAAAATTTTTGAAGTCAATCAGTCTGATTCCATAGCAAAAGTTATAAAACGCTCTTTGTATTGTCTTTCTTAATTGGAGTCCCATTATGCCTTGAGACGCTTTGGAAATTGGCTTTATGCTATCAAAGTGATATTTCATTTTGCTTAGCATGAATTTAAATTCATATTTATGTATTATTGACAAAACAGCCAAGTAGTTTGTCGACTTAATTTTTAAATTACATTTATTGCAGCAAGAAGTCGGAAGGGGAAGGCCACTATAATGATCATGATTGTACCTTTCCACTTTTAGGTTGTAAATGTCTCTCCACAAACGTGACAGTTGGTCGTCTGTTCATGCCTTCTGAGTGTCCCGTCATCTGACTGTATATGGTTGTTCTGGATTTTATTTTCCCCACTAAACTGCCTACCAGTTTTAAGAAAACCGAGAGGAAATGGNTGTATATGGTTGTTCTGGATTTTATTTTCCCCACTAAACTGCCTACCAGTTTTAAGAAAACCGAGAGGAAATGGTCAATACAGTCGGGCCCTTGATACTTGTATTTTTTAACTTTTCTATCCTTTGTCAAACAACAAGACATATGAATTGCTTCCCTCTTGATGGTTGACATTGAGTTTAACCCTACCGTTGTANTGTATATGGTTGTTCTGGATTTTATTTTCCCCACTAAACTGCCTACCAGTTTTAAGAAAACCGAGAGGAAATGGGCAATACAGTCGGGCCCTTGATACTTGTATTTTTTAACTTTTCTATTCTTTGTCAAACAACAAGACATATGAATTGCTTCCCTCTTGATGGTTGACATTGAGTTTAACCCTACCGTTGTATCTGACTTTATCATCGGAACAAAAAACTTGCAGTAGAGTATGAAGGGAGAATAAAGAAGGGCGTCAAATCGGGAAAACTTGACATTAATTTTTTTTCAAGGCTATCATCTGAATAAGATCATCTCTACATGTATGGTTTGCGAGCTAGAACAACGTAAATCAAATTTCCTTGTGCACTTGAAGCAATAATTATGTCTTTTCGACCCCATCTTTCCTATAAATGATGAAAAATCCATTATACATATCGTGAAAAGCAGAATTTGTGGTACACTTATTTTTTGTTGGTTTTCAGCCTTCCTTGGATTCTTGTTATACATCCCTTCTTTTGGTTGTTGTAGAATATTCCTACCCACCTCACTGCTAATCCATGTTACTCTTGCCAAAGCTCATATATGAATGACGCCAGCAAAAAACTCTCATTTTCCAAAATTATCATATCCGCCAACCCTAAATTAAAATTTTGTATGTCACCGTAATATATTGACAAACAAACCTTTTTTATTCAAATTATTATAAATCAATTATACCCTAAATGCTTGTAATATAATAATTTGTATAATAATAACAAATAAATTTTTTCCTTGTTTGCAGTCAAAATTCATAATATCAAGATGCTTGATATATTTTTAGATCCGTTCCAAAAATGAAAAATTTCAAAAATTTATTTCAATGTTTAACTGAAAAGCCGTTAGGAAAGTCTTATTACCACTCACTTTAAACTGAAAATGTCAAAATAAGGTAGTACTGCTAATTTTATTGTACAGTGAATTTTTTTCAAACCTCGCCATAAACAAAAATAAACGAAAACGCCATGGCAATTTCGTTAAATTACTTTCCAACAGTGATGATCGGTCATAACTTAATACTCTACATTCTGCTTTCACCTCACCAATTTCACTAATTTTTTGCTTATCTTTTTGTTGTTTCCATGGAAATTGCATATTGGAAATGGGAAGTTTTGAAATAATTCACTAGATTCCGTAGATTATTTTTGTCAATTCTATTAAACTATTGCCGAATTTCACTGTAGTTCCTCCAGATTTGTTTATTTTAGAAAATAACAAATTTCAAAAATGGGAGGTTTGGAAAAAATTCACTGTGTATAGAAAACAAACTGTTTTTTTTTTAATTTTTTAAATCTAAGTCATGAATGAGTCAAGCTTTAGGAATGGTTGGAGAAGAGTCACTGAGTCATGTCATTGAGGCATTTAAAAATTTATAACTGACTCAGTGTGAAAATAGGAGTCAGTGAGTCATGACTCTGAGTCATCTGACTTACTCTCAAAATAAACTGGAAGTCATTCGGTATTATACACACGACCTTATTAATGAACCTAANGTGTGAAAATAGGAGTCAGTGAGTCATGACTCTGAGTCATCTGACTTACTCTCAAAATAAACTGGAAGTCATTCGGTATTATACACACGACCTTATTAATGAACCTAATGACCAAGTGGATGGTGTAATATATGGAAACAGGGTTGGTTTGCTGCGCTATTTTTCTTACTAACAAGCAAATTTTTCTGAAAATAAAATTTTTATTATAAAATAGTGTGTATTCGAAGTTCAAAGTCTGTTTAATTTGCGGAAAAGATGCTCAACTCCAAGTTCGAAGTCGGATTTAAATCGATAATGAATGTTTGAATTTTTTGTTTCATATAACATGGCGAAATTGAAGCGATATTGCAACTGACGTTTATGAAATCTAATAATTGTTTTGAATGAACGAGATATATTTTTATTTTTGACAGTCAAAATATGTGTACCCAATCAATCGGATTTAAATTTAAAAAATCGGATTTTTTGGATTCTTATTTACACTCCAACCAGTGTTTTTGGGACGACTGGAAGTTAATTTTGACCCATGCTATTTGCTGGAGAAAGCATTGTCCCAAAAATTATTGTCAATTAAACTCTATAAACCAAATTTTTTTAGATGATAATGTTTACATGTTTCAGAAAGGTTATGCGAAAGTAGAGAGAAGAATTTTTTTAATCAAGTCTCTGCCACGACAGCTAGAAAAAAGTTACGATTTTTTTTAAATTGTAATTTTGGAACATTCTTTTGGGGACAATGTACATGAGAAGTTAGGTGTCCCAAACGAATGTTCCGAAATTTCAATTACAATAGAAGTACAGAATTTTTTTCAAGTCCTTTATGACCAATGAAATAACACAAATAAAACTTGTCCAGAATGTTAAGCTGAGTAACTTCTCCTTGAGAAATTTTTTCTTGTAATGACCCTTCGAGGAAAGAAATCAAGGTCAAAACTCTGGTTTCTCATAAGTGATAAAATGACCCAAATAAACGTTTTTCAGAATGTTAAACTGAATTGAGTAACTTTTCCTGCTTATATTCCCAATGGGAATCCAGCTCTAGTAGGTAGGCATTGCCCTTTACTTAATTTAGTTTGACCTTGATGGGTCATGACAGGAAACATTTCACGGGGAATAGTTACTAAGTTTAAGATTCTGAACAACTTTTATTTGTGTTATTTCATCGCTTATGGGGGACCCGTTGTTTGACCTTGACCTGTGACCTCGATGGGTCATCACAGAAAAAATAGCCATAGGGACATAATACTCAGCTTAGCATGCTTCACAACTTTTGTTTGTCATTTTTTGGTCATATAGGACTTGAAAAAAATTTGTACTTAGAAAAATTTTTTTACATACCCTTAAGGAGAAAAACTTACAAAAATTTACTGCTGCTCCTTTGGTCGAATCCAATCGTATTAAACAATTAATTGGTGGCTGAACTTTGCTGTGTAAGTTAGTTATCACTCTCGGCAGTGAAAGTGAACCAGAAACAGACATTTCCATATCTGACGAAGTTTAATGTTTTAGTTGTGGTAAGGAGTTTGGACCACCTTACCGGTAAGTTTTTAAGTCGGTCCGTGAAAATTTACACACACACAACGTAAAGTTTAGTTGGTTTTATAATATATTTCTAAGTGAACCTGCAGTTTTTATAGGCGTCACATTTACCAATTACTACAGTTAGATAAAGAAACCTTTCGGATAAGGCCTGTTTTTGGGCCCAATTACATGCCAAACTATGGAGTTTCGTTGGTCCCAGTAATTGTGCAATTATGCAACCGGAAAAGGTGAAAACTGTATAGATACAAATTTTTTTCACTTGAAAATGTACAAATCAAACATTTTCAATACTATGAATTATTTACAGTACCGCGGACAAATTGTTTAATATACTGTAATATAAAATCAGTTGTCGCCTCAGCATTCGTTTTTCAAAAAATAGCTTATACACCAGCCCGGGGTACAAAGAAAGGGTTGAAGGATGTTGATTTGGCGTATGTTAGCTAGGGATCCCATTTTTTAACCCGGTCAATTCGCTACCCTTTACAACTTAGGAAAAAGTAGAGCTACCGCTGTCCCTCTTTGTTCGGGACATACTTTACACCAAAACAAAAACAATTGGACTTAGAAATAATTGAACGTCGAAACTATCATAAACTTGTTTTTGAATTTTGCCACTTTGACTGTTATTTTCGAGTTGCACAGTTTTTGCCGTATTCGGCTGATTACAACGCTCGCGTTATTACAGAGCTTTGTTGAGTTGATTCTAAGTATTCAGTCCATTTGTCTTGTTGCCAGGGCAACAGTCATAATGTTCTTTATTATCAATTAATTTGAAAATAATTTAACAAAAATTGGAACGAAATAGGACAAAAAAGTTTCTTGCTATTTTATAGTGGATGTATAACAAATGTAGGAAAATGACGCTTTAAACATACACCAATTCGTATTGACTCCGAGATAATACCGTAATTATATGATAATTCATTTTGATTTATTGGTTAATTGTTTCTTCCAAAAAGAAAAGAAATTAATATTGTGCACGGTTTCGCCAAAATCACGATTTGAACTTATCAAATGCTGACGGACGAAGAATTTCATAAATCTTGTCATCCTTACCGACCGTGGATAAATGTCGTACCCATCCAAAAATTCAAACAAAAATAATTGTGCATATTCACTACTTTCTACTAAAAATAATGGTACATGTCCAATATATACAAATACAGTAAAGTTTTCTTATAAAGGTTAATCACTATTAGTGTTCTGAATTTTATGAGCAAAACACTGTAGCGAAACTCACGGACTAATGCAATTTAAAATTATATGGTGACGGGTCGTGACGCTGAGGTAAGTGCCTCGTGACTCTCCGTGCTATATGTGACTCTGAGTCACTGTCACTGTCTCGGCGTTTGAAGATACATGAATTAATAAAATCCTCTTTTATTCTATAGTGAGTTTGAGTCACTCATTTATAACTCATGGCCTAGGTGACCAAGTGAATCTCCGAGTCATCCTTTTGTCACTTTAAAATTTGTGTCTGACAAAATAGCAAAATAAGTCACTAACCTGTGAATCTATGAGTCTCATTGAATGAAATTCAGACTTAGGAGTAATTTCGTGCTTAACAATCTGCACACAAAAATGCCATTTGTCAAAATGACGTGGGTTGTAAGATTATGTACGACATCTCTTCAATGTAATATGGATGATCCTAAGAACATAACTCTAGAAAACACTAATAAAAGTACCGCGCCGTTAACGTGCATGTTCCCACCATTTTCCTAAAATGATAACGTCACTATGCAATGTTGCCAAGCTTTTCCCCTCTCTTCTACTTTCAAGATGTATACCAATAAGGGATATCTTATGGCCAATTCTTACTGTATAAAAGTTTCGTATTCTCAGAGGATTAAAAAACAACGATTCCAAAAATTCTGAAATTTTCAACGTAGAAAACTGTTCTTACCCAAATTCGTTTTGGATAGGTACAGCTTAAGAATTTAAATAAACTTTCATTTCATAAAATGACAGAAACACCATTTATGCATGTATTTTTGCATTACTGACTCGATGTTTGTCTAGTTTAAATTCAAATATGTGTTGCAGTGTTCTAAGGAAAAGTGGGATTTAAGGAAAAACGAATGAAGATTCAACTCAACTTTAGTTGAATTTCCTAGGCCAATGCAAAATATTAAATAATTTGGTTATAAGATATTCTCCATTTACATCACGTGCTAAGAGTCTCAAACATTAAAAATTAAATACTTCGTTCTAGCGTGTTGCATTGTTGTGGAAGCTTTTCTATTTGTTTCTATTTTAGTTCTTCTATACCAGAAAAGAATTTTGCATCCCAAAACGAATGTGAAGTTGTATTTTTTTGCGGGCCCAACAATAGCACAAATCCGAAAGGGATCTTTAGTGAAGAAATTATATAGCTACAAGAATTCAACAAGACTTTAGATATACAGTTTGAATGGTTTAAAAGCATAAAGGGGGACCCGATTGAGTCATTCATACGAGTTATATTGTGAGTGACTTCCATCATATCAACTAATATTTTACTTATTATAATCCCATGGAAATGATAAATCAGTGCTGTTAATGTTCTTACTAGGGATTGGTAGACAGTTTTGAAAGCACTCGCCACCATACACTCGTCTTTATCGTTTTGGGTCACGTAGATGAGAACGTATCCTCGGAGGAAAAATTTGGTTTCTCGGCAAGGTTGAATATCCAAGTTGGCTGGACAAATCTGCCCCACCCGAATCCAGGCTGGAAGCAACGCTCCTTGTGATTTTCCAATGAAAAGAAGGAATGCCCACAATAAGCACAGTCATGAGTCTGAGAATGAGAAAATATATTTTAAACTTTGTTACTATACGAATTATGCTTACCAGTTCAGTGTGAATAGCCATTTTTTTTATACTGGCGACAGCTGAACGTACAGCTCCTATCAGACCTTTGATAAGCACACTTGATCTGTAAAAAATATCCAACTGCTATTATACAATTCTAGGCTAGACTGACTGAAAATTTTAATATAAAGAGCTATATTTCCCTTTAGACTTTACATATTCAAACAAAATTAACCAAATTTCCAAATTAACCGAAAAAAAATACTTACCAGAGAAATCCTACGTGTCCCACTTGAAGACGGAAATTTGTCTCGATTGTTCACGTCATCCATTTAAGAATCTTCAACTTTTTCAAATCAGTCCAAATAATTTGAAAATAAATTTATAAACAATGGTTTGTTACAGTAGTCACTCCACAGTAACTTTTTATTAACTGAAGATATTATTCTTGTTTCCAACAGTTTTTATTGTGGAGATGGATTCATAAATTCTAAACAATACTTAAGAAAATATACTTCTAGCTTATAAGCACAGTTTCTTGCAGTAAAGTTTTCAGCCATACAGACTGCACAGGCTTCTCCATTTGCAGCATGGATTCTAATGATAATGTTAAAATAGTTCTTGGGCTCTGAGGTTTCGAAAATTCAAATTTTCAACTGAGATAAACATGGGGTTGTTTGAAATTTTATTTTCAAGGAAGTTCCAAACATAAGTCCGGAGGCTTCATAAAATGTAGAGGACTTCTATTGAAACATACAACAAAGAGAACATTTGTAGAAGATCTTGGAAGTTAGAATACTCTTTCTCCTTCCAGTGAAATCACAGCAACGTCTGATAAAATATCACCTCGACGATTCTCGTAACACGAGATAACCATGTAGTCGTATATTCAATACAAGTTAAAATAATCACTTGTTTTTTAATGAGATCGAAAAAAAAACGAATTTTAAACTATTAGTTTAAAAAAAAATAATTTAGAGATAAAAAATTTCTTCTAGCTGTTTCCCTTTGGGGAGCGTGCCAAGAATGGAAGAACCGTTTCCCCGTTGTAAAGCCAGACTAATTCGTTGGATTAGAAATGAAGTTGAACGTGGTTCTCCAGTAACTGTTTGTAAGAGGTTGCCTATTTTTTTGATAAGACTTAATCCTTTTGGGCCCCAAACTCCGCATGACTCGATAGCAACAGGAACGAACAGGTATTTATGATCACTTAGAAAACTGTATTTCCTTATCTTCCTCGTTTCAGCAAAGATGGCGGCAGCTCCAGAATTGTGTTTAGTGGATGATAGATATGATTGAGCAAAAGTGTCTGCGCAAGTGAAGACCCATACCAATGATTTTCCTCTTGACGATGGGACGAGTGTCATGCCATCTGGATGCTTTCCGTCTTGTCTTGAAAGTCCTTGAGGTTCTCTAATGCTTGGTATTCCTGCTGAGCGGAGAGACCTAAGGATGATTTCATTTATTCCATCGTGTCTTGAGAATCTTCCTAACGCTTTCTTGCATGAGAGACCATGACGTCCGGTTTCATCTACTTCTAAACCACATAAACAAAAATTAGAGGAACAAATTAGGGTACCTAGGCGTATCGCGCAAGAGACTCTGAAAGCTTTGTCTGTGAGAAGGGTTCCTAGTTGTGGGGAAGGAAGTGCTTCTAACCATGCTCCTGATTCTTGATTTGTTACGGCGAGGATTCTTGCGAGATCTTCATCGGAGGTGCAATTGGATAAAATTGACTGAAATGTTTTTCTTGACTGAGGGTCCTCCCATGCCTTCTGGTATTTACGAAACGGTGTTTCTGGTAACTTCTCGTTGTTCTTTAAGATCCAGATATTTTCAGCTTTTTTCACAGCGGGGTCAATCTCAATGTAATTCGGGAGCAAGGCAGACACGAGGGTATCTACGCTATTGAATGACGCTAGGAAAAACGGAATCGCCATATCATTTGCGTGTTTGATCCCGAAACCACCTTGTCGTACGGGGAATGAAGATTGTTTTCAAGAATAGACTTTAGTGTTTCGTCATATAAGAATAAACTTTCTTCTTCTTTCCAGGTTGGACAGCTTCGAAGGAAAAAAATGAGGCGAAATATGGCTAAGGACTTTTGAAGGAGAAAAAAGGCAGAATGTCTAGAAATGTTCATAAGACGTTCTCCGAAAGTCTTTAGAATGTTGGTTTTTTGTTGAAGGCAATCGTGAATCGCTTCGTTACAGATCAGTGAACCAAGTAATGAAGCTTTGGTTGTATCGATCATTTGAATGCCTGGTATGATTTTTTCGAAGTTAGTCATGATTACATTCAATTCAGCAGCTTCCAGGGGACCTAGAATTGCAGCTTCGCATTTTGAGAAATTAGGAGAAAGGCCTAAATTGTCTGCCATGTGGAAGATTTTCTCCAAATCTTTGAAGACTTTTGATGGTGTATCAGCTATGGTGCAATCGTCCAGGTACCAAACATTGAATTCGGATGATATTTGCTCGACGATTGGTTGAACAATAAGGCAGAATAATGCTGGTCCTAATGGATCTCCTTGCTGTACTCCTCGGGCAAAGAGTAATGAGGTTTCGTTGAAAAATATTTTGCTGGGGAGTCGATAGCATTGGTGTATGAAGTTATAATATTCTGGAAGTCTGCACTTCACCTTCTCAAAAAGAACATCTCGTCTGATTTTGTTGAAAGCGTTTTTGAAGTCTATTTTTACGAATATTTTTGTTGTTTCATGGTTGTTAGAGAAGTAAGTTCTGGCAGCGTGGGCGCTTGCTCCTGCTCCTCCTCGGACGCCTACTCCGAGTTGATTGGGGAGGAAATCGTGAGATAAGGGTTCAGAAATGCGTTTGGTGATGATTTTAGCTGCCAGTCTCCTCCATGTATTTCCTATAACGATGAGACGAATACCTCCTGTCTTCTTTGAGAGGGCTTTTAGAGATCCTCCGAATAGAATTGGGCGGATACTGTCAGGTATTTTCCCTGTGAACATTAAGATTATTAGTTGTTTGATCGATTCGAGGAAATCGGTTAAGTCTGGGACTGGGTGAGAGATGAGATCCTTGAGGATTTGTGGTCGGAGGCCATCTAAACCGGCAGCAGATCCTGGTTTGAAAGAAGAGATAGCTTTCAGGATTTCAGTATTTTCAAAAGACCAGATGAATTCTTGTAATTCACTGTCGTCTGGAAAATTTGTTGGAGTGGGATGAGGCGGGTGTTTGTATGTTAAAGCTGATAGAGTCTCTTGTGTCTCAGGGGCAATGGTGTCGTCGGAAGTGATGAGGCGAATGGCTCCAGTGATGTCTCCATCTCCTAGTTTAGACTCAATTTTTTTCCATATTTTAGATGGTGAAAAATCAAATTCTTTCATAATATGAGGCACTGTTTCTGTATTAGTGAGGTTCCAATTTTCGATGTTGTGTTTGACGCATGTAGTAAGATTGGTTACTTTATTTTCGTGGTTTGGAACTTGTAAAGCTGCGAAGGGAAAAAGAAGTAATTCTGTCCATGATTCGGTGGTGTTGATGTTGCTGACTTTGTTAATGGTTTTAGTAAGAAATGATCTGAAAGATGTGCGCGCTCCTCTGGGTATGTTGTGAAGTGTTGGAGTACCTTTTCTTAGAGAAGTCTATTTAGATCCAAGGTCTTGAAGGGGTCTTTCTTGTTCTATCCATTTAATGCCTGTGAATTGGGGACCGTTTGTACCGCTTGGACCTCGTTTTGATTGTACCAAAGGGAAACAGATCTTGATCCAGTTGAATATGGTTACTTGGGTGATTTCTCTGAGATTCATTGAATTTCGGATGGCTTCAAAACGATTCCATAGTATTTTTTTAGAAATAGATTGTTCAGAGTCTGCTTTAAGGGTGGAGTTCAGCCAAATCATACCTTGTTCACGAAGAGATGGTTTAGATATTGTTAGGTCATGTGTGGAAACTGGGATTATTTCAGATGGATCCGATGGGTTAGGAAAGTTGAAATTAAATTGGATGCATTGGTACACTCACAACTTAAAAGAAATTCAAGTTTCCAGAGGAATACACGAAATGGTTCTGATGTATTTCATCATGAGGCGTCCAAAGATAAAAAACAATGTAGATATGCTAAGCCCTACAGCAAAATGTAACACAAAGACTATATTGCTATTTAATTTAAAGGAAATAATAGTACTAGTCCCTTTAACTCACCTAAAAGTGTGTAAATACATGAGATTAACGGCTCTTTCCTTTTTAGAGACTTTAGAATCTTGTTATATCCTCGAGAGCTGTACCATTCTATGGATGGTCAGGTGATGGGTGTATTTTTTACACAATCCATACCCTCTCTAGTGTAAAAGTGTTTATTTCAATTTCTGAGAATTTCAACTTTCCTCCTCTTTTCGATTGTCAACACGTTTGTAAAAGTACCCAAAACAATCACTTCCATAGCGTTTGATGTTGTTTCACTAAAGTGAGTGTAACCTGTAGATTGTATGGCTACTATATTAAAAAAGGTTTGCTATCATGACTAATTTATAAACAATTCAGTTTAACGGCCCCTGAGCGTGAAGGTAGTAAATCTGTAGACCCTGCCACAGGAAATATTTCAAAAAGAACAAACAGTTTTCAACCTACAGAAACACATCATGGAGGAATCCTTGGAATTGAGAAAAATTGTTTTACTAAAGATACCGCACTTACCTTGTAGGTGCTTCTGTCTATACCGTTTCCAGTGACTCGTTGCCCCAACGCTCCAAAGATTGAGTTATATGCTTGCACGCATAAGTCTGTTTTGTAGTTGCATTGAATTTTCTTGTAAAATGGTTTTGCCTCCTGATACTAATAGACGATACCCCAAAGTCTGGAAAGTTCTGACAACTGGTTTTGAAGCTTCCCAGAAATGAGGCAAACTCCAAGATTCGCACTAAAATCGTGGACACTTTACTAACTGTGAACATTTGCTCGGTTGCGTAAATGAATTTGTCTATGGGATTCCTTGATCGCTTCAATTCCAAATCCCTCACGCAATAGATCGCCTTTGCTTCTGAAGCAAACAGCTGTTGGTGTCTAGACACAATCTGAACACACTGAATATCCCTTTACAGTGAAGCTTCTTCAATGGGAAATTTATATGCTTGTCGGTAGACGTATCCAAACAAAAAGAGGCAGGGCTCTTGGTAAATGTAATATCAATGTTTATACTACTCAGAACCCAAAACGATAGTTCAAACAACGAGGGACTCTGCCACTCAAAAAAGTCGACAGTATTTGATAGAACCATCATTGCTTTTCTAGTTACAAATCCTGTATTATTGTCAGTAAACTGGTTTTGGAGAGGGTCTGGGTAGTAGCCAATGACAGTAGAGAGATTTGTCTTTACATCTGAACCCTTCCCAACAAGGTAGAGAGAATCCCACGATAAGGTAACATCATGTTATAGTCTGTCATCTGCTTCCCCTGAACAGAGATTTGGCATTTTTGGAAACAGGCGCAGAAAAGTTGATTACATACTGCAACATTTTTGTTGAGGGCTAGAGCAGAACCGTCACTATTTAAAACTTTGCACTTCAAGTACATGTAGCTTGACGGAGAGTCAAAGTAAATGTTTGGAACTATAGAATCGGATATATAGAACGTAATGCTGGTGATGTCTTTGACTGTGTTTACTGAAACAAGTTTCATATAATCAGACTGTAACACTCTAACGTCGAATACTGGGCTTAAAGAATGTCTAATTGAGAGACGAAGCTAGGCTTTCAGCCTGAAATGAATGAATGATGCATCTTATTTTTGGACACTTATTCCGAGTCTCTGTCGCAAGATTTTTTCTTTTCCAATTTAGAAGAATGAGCGAGACTCTTTTTCTTGAAAGTGCATTTTGCAACTGGTTTGATTTTTATTTGCTTCCTATTGTTATAAGCCTTTCTCCTCTTGCTCGGTCCATTTCCTTTTTGATGAGACTTGGCTGCATACTTTTTCCCTCCTCTACCTTTCTTACCCTTCCTTTTTTGCTTTTTTTACACTCTAGACCGGAATTGTGTAAGGGAACACTAAGGGAGTTAAACCGGCCTAACCAATTTGAGTAGATGTTGAACTATTCATTTTCCTAAGTTTACAGACACCGTCTTCACAATAAACTTGAAGCATGGGTCTTACTTTTGCAAATAAATTGAATACAAGAACTTGCTGAAGCAAAGTCAATTCATACACAGAGACTTGTGGTGGGACGACAGTCATTTGAATCAAAACGTCCTGTTTCGATAATATAGCAAGACTGTTGTATGTCTGTCTTTGATTTCAGAAATTTGATTCATGTTTTCATTAGCGGGATACTTATGAACGAGATTTACGTCTGTCGGGGATTTTCAAGAGACAGTTTGCTTGTATGTTGAAAAAATCCCTAAGTAAGGTACACTTTTTCCATTCAAAAGCTGAGGTTCGATTACATCGGACAATACCAAAAGATGATCATGTAGAACATTATGATCAATGTTAGCGACGCTGGGGCAAAAACGTGTTCATAGTTGAACCAAAAGAAGAAACGATCCCAAAAATTGTTTCAAAGAGGGTGGAAAATCTCACCATGTAACCAGTTCTTTCAACACCGTCGGCAGATATTACATTTCCATCATAAGCAAAAGAAATTTTGGATGTCTGAAGTGAAGCGTTGATGTTTTTCAGTAAAGAGTGTACCGTTGGCTCGGCAGGCTCTTGGACTGTAGCATAACGCATTTTGTCTCGGAATATATTATAGCGCAATGGCATCTTAAGGTCGATAGCATTTAAAAGTCATTACCCGGTGGGTATTCTGACATCGGCCCTCCTTTGGGGAACATTATTATCTTAAATCCAAGAGCAAGAGCATAATCTAGAAGTATCTCGTCTTTATCCATTTCGTCTTTATTGCTGAAACCAAACAGGATTTTGTGATTTCCTTTAATACGTATAAAAAGTCTCAATATGGGAGCGTAGCGCCAAAACAGTTCATTAGTCTTGTTCAGAACTTTCTCATACCTTGAAACTTTTTTTCCCAGACATTGATAATTATTTTGAGTCTCAAGATGACTGTAATCTTATTGTCCCCATCATGATGACCAAAAATCGTTTGTTTCCTTGTTTGCTTTTAGGAAGTACCACAAACCGCACAAGGTAACTTCAAGGTGTAACGATTCACCACACTTTATTTGATCTAATAGTTTATTACGAAAAAAGTTTGTTTTGTTAGCTGGGAAGACACTAGACGAGTTACTACTCATAGTAACTAATCCGAATATCAATAATCAGTTCCTCAACATCATTAACACCAGCATCTCAACTAAAACATTTCCAACAATACTACAACTTTCAAATGTTACTCCGGTTCCTAAAGTGAAACATCCTTTATCTGCATCCGAAACCAGTCATATTTCATCGTAACCTGTCATAACAAAATTAATAAAAAAATTTATCCATTCTCAAGTCAGACAACATCTAGAAAATCATGACCTCAAATATAAAGCACAATTCGGATTTCGAAAACATTAATCTACTACCCGTGCGCTACTTGCCATTACGGAATTTCTTTTCAATAATATAAGTAAAGGCTACATAACTTTACTTCTAGCACTCGATTAAAAAAAAAGCATTCGACACAGTTGATAAAGCAATATTGGTTGAAAAACTCTATTAGGGGTTCCATGCAAAAATTATAAGTGAATACCACTTATAGTTGAGTGTACTTATAAGACAAAACAGTGAGTGGCAAACTTAAAATTTAAGTTATTTTAAAAAACTAAAATAGTTTAACTGCTGTATTTTGTTTATCTTGTGAAGTTGAACATGCCCTCAATTAGCCAAAAGTCAAAATTGAAACTAGTACTACTCATGTTGATTAAAGAGGAGATAGCTGACCTAGGAATCATTACTGATGAAGACATACTTTAGTGTTGACATTGCTTGACGTTTTCCGGTTCAGCACTGTACGTACCAAAGTACGAAAAAGTGTTCATTGGTTGGAAACGGTAATGTGTAATCCTCAGTTTAGTGAAAGTCGTTTCCGTACTCAAATGCAGATGGAGAAACAGTCATTTTGTGACATCATACATTGAATAAAAGGTATGAATACTTAACTTTAAATTTAAATTTGGAAGATAAACTAATTGAGGAATTCAATTAAAAGCCTACTCACCATTTTTAGATAATCAAGCCTTCGGAAATACTTCCATACCAGTTGCATTGAAAATAGCAGTTGGTATTTACCACCTAGTAGTCTATGGAAACCCTGCTGCTAGCTTTGGAAACATCGCAACGAAATTTGGAGTCTGCGAAGGATCCGTTGAAAATTTTACTTCCAGGACTATTCAAGCTATCGTAAGTATTAGGTTCGTATTCTTAATCCTCTCTTTCGGAAAGGAAAGGCAGGAAGGGTCCTTACCTTTTTTCATTTCATATTTTTAATGAAAAGGGAAGTGAACTCCCTTCCTTTCACTCTATGTGAAAGGAAAATGTCGACCTTTCACTCTCTTCTATATTTTTAAATATATTATATATTTTAAATATATTCTGCACCGATTCTAAATAATTTTTTCAAAAATTTTCAAAAATTTATTTTCTTTTCAAATTTTGTTTTTCAAAAAAAATTTTTTTTTTTTTGTTATTTGCATACAAATCAGTATCAGGATGTTCTGTACCAATATCCATTTGTATGCAAATAACAAAGAAAATAAAAAATAAAAAAAGTAAAAAATTTTGAAAAAAATTTTTTGAAAAAACAATTTTGAAAAAAAAAATAAATTTTTGAAAATTTTTGAAAAAATTATTCAGAATCGGTGCAGAACATATTGTATGCAAATAACAGAAAATAGAAAAAAAAAATTTTTTTTCTCTGCCCCCACTATAGGTACTTTGGAAGTTGACCTGACACTTGACCTGAAGGGGTTAACGCAGAACAAATTGTTGTATATAAAAGTTTTTCAGATTTTCATTCTGAGTTACTTTTGTAAAGCTAGTTTGGGTCAAAGAAAATCTAAAATCAAAATTTTTGAGTTTTAAAGGAATTTGTACTTAGAAAAAATTTAGGACTTAGAAAATTTTCTAAAAAAAAATTTTACAAAAAAATTTCAGAATCGCTTCAGTACGTCGTAAAACAAATTTCTATGCGAAAAAACGAAAAATAATTTTTTCGAGAAAAACAAAATTTTACCTTGCCCCCACCCATAAGCGCAATGTAAATTGGCCTGACCTTTGACCTGAGTTTTGACCTGATTGGGTCACCACAGAGAAAATTATTATTGGGAAATGTTGTTCAGATTTTCGTTCTGAGCAACTTTTGCAGCAAAAAATTTTTTTTGGATTATAGGTGAACCCGAAATCAAAATTTTGAACTTTTAGAAAAAAAAATTCAAATATTGTACTTACAAAAATTTTCGAAAAAATTTTTTTTTCAAAAATTTTTCTTTCAAAAATTTTTCAGAATTGCTTCAGAATCTCATGAAACGGATTTCTATGCGAAATAACGAAAAAAAATTTTTTTCGAAAAAAAAAGAAAAATTCTGCCCCCACTATGGGTGATTCAACCGAAAGACTCACTATGTGCTCCAGTTAAGCGTGGTGCCCAAATACCTCCAACCATCCAAATTACCATTGCATTACGATTTTTTGCTACTGGAAGTTTCCAAATTGTATTGGGAGATTTGAATAACACAACAGAATGAACTGTGTCAAAAATTATCAAACTTGTTTCACGAAAACTTGTGATGTTGAGAAGTCGTTTTGTAAAATACCCAACATTGAAGATCCCCGTGCAAGAAAAGCACTTTTCAGATTTGTTTATTTTGATTTTAAATGACAACAACGTAGCTATGGAGAGACAGTATAATACTCTCATAAATTGCTCATACGTAGTTTGTTAAATAATATTTCATTGCATTCTTATGGAGTTTTAAGTTGTGAGTTTGGTATTTGAGGAAAATGAGATTTCGCGATGAAGAAATTAGAATTGTCATCAGCGAAAAACAGGGGTCAACGACAGTTTTATTTTCCATTTATCATCTCATTTTCTCAAACCACTGAAACTGAAACAAAACTCAAGCAGTTAGTCATGACCAATGACGACCAAATTATGCGATTTTTTACGCCAAATTATGCGCTAAATATTTCAGTTTATGCGATTTTATGCGCTGAAATCCGACTCAAAAAACTAGTTCTAATGGTCGTTTGACGTGACATTTATTCGCTGTTTTCAAGCTATCGTAACTTGACAACCTTAAAGTTAAAAACCTCTACAACCTTTGCGAGTAATAAAGTCGTACCTTTCAAATTTAGATGTAACAAAGCGCAACATGTAAAAAATTTTGATGCTTTTAGAAAATACTCATACACAATATTATCATGACTGTTTAAATGAAATAATTTTTTTTGTTCTTTTCTAACGGTGAACTAAAATACCACTGGGCATTCCGTCTACAATTTTCAGATCTTTAAAATTTAGGAAGTATGTTCTTTCCTTAGTTTTAGAGGCATTGCGTCATTACTAATGACGCCGCTTCTATGCATTTGAATAATCGCAGCGAAGCAACACTAATTGGTGATACTTAGGATCTTCACGAATTATGAAAAATGGAGCCGATTAACGCAATGTTAATTCGCATAATAACGCATAATCACAACGTAAACGCATAATTTATTTTTAGCCTGATTTTTACAGCTTTTAGTGCATTTTATACCATTGTGAGAGCAATTTATTGTTCAAATACAACAAATTGACGATTTTTATTTATCGAACACATTTAACCAATTTTATTTAAAAAATTTTGCTTAATCTAGCAATATCTGTATGCGTTTCTTTATCGGGGAAACTAAATTTTCGAAATTCATGGCTCTAATTCAACTAATATTCAATAAAACAACGTCTGTCGTGCTCAAATATANGTTCAATTTCTACTTTCGGTAGATTTACTGTAGCGTATTTTAAGAAGGTATTTTGCATGTTCTACAAAACATTTGGACAAAATATTTAAGACAGTTAGCAAAAAATTTAATTATAAAATTTTTTTTTTGACTAATTGTCCAAAGCAATTTGTTTTCAAATACTTTTTTAAACCTACAAAACACGTGTTCGAAATATTGAACACAGCCAGCCAACAGTAGAAATTTAGCCGACGACTAATGACGCAATATANAGCCAACAGTAGAAATTTAGCCGACGACTAATGACGCAATATAGTGTGAATTGAGGACACCACCGTGTAAAATAAATTTAAACGAATAAATTTCTGAATAGTCCAATTTTTCAGTTTGNAAAGGGTCTTTTCTAAGAACAAAAATAGATTTTAGCCCCAGGGCTGGGGGATTTATCATCCCGTACTATCTACTGCTAATACTTTCAATGAATCTTCCTATCATTCTTTCGATATCGGAAATGATGATGTAGATTTTGTATTCGGATGTTGAAGTTGAATTATGCCAAAAACATTCAAAGGTCGATGACCCTTGTTTGTTATAATCCAACCTCAACTCATTGAATTAATTTGAAGGAAATGGGTGGAAATTTTGCCGATAGATGCTACATAAACAAAAAAAAAGGTAAAATAAATAATTAATAATCAACGAAATAAGGGAAATATGTGCGAAGTTGAGGGCAAGGTGAAGAAGACAAACGGTTTGTACTTCCGAAGGAAACAAAAACTTTAATGTGTAGCAAGAGTGTTTTGGAGTGTTTAGCGAGAAAAATTTGTTAATATTTGCATTGAATTAGCACGGGTTTTTTTTTTTTTTTTTGTTTATTCAAGGTGAATTTATTCCGGCTTTCTCAATTTGGTGCCATAGTGCATTCCTCTTGTGCATAAGAACCTTAAAGTTTATGAAAAACATACCGATTGTTTTTAAGTCCTGATCAACTTTTTTGCGCAACGCGAAAAGATTTGCAAAAATGAAAATTAAACTTTTTCAGCTGAACTAAAACAGGCTCACATGGTTGGCATTAGTCGGGCGCATATATGGGCACAAAGAAGAGATTTGAAATCTTAAAAAACAACTAATCATTGAGGATTAAAGATAAAAGTCCCTATGCAAAAGTTATTTAATTCGATGTTAGCAGTTTTTGGGTGAAGGTGAAGGTTTTTTTGGTTATTTTCAAAAGAAAACAAACGAAACAAAAAAAAATTTTTGGTTGAACAAATTTGTTTTCTTTTTAAATTTTACCGTTCTAAAACTTTTAAAGTTGTTAATATTTCAATTTGAAGTATAAAAGCTTGATATGCATTTTTTAAATTGATAAAATTTTCAAAAGAAGATAAGTCTAATAAAAAAATTGTTTGCTTATATTGACAATTAATTGTCTTTTTAACGTTATTTTCATAAAATTTGGTCTAATTTTTTTGAAAGAAATAGCAAATTTCAATAAGCTTAGTGATGCTATTTTCCATCACACAGAATTTGATCGCACAACTCAAGAAATAATCTAAAACTTTATTCAATTACGTGCATCCAATAAATAAGCCAATATTTCTGAATTTTTCAGAAATTTTGAACACTATTTTATTGTTTAATAAAATTGTCACTTTGAGAAAGCTTTTTTTGCTTTATATCCACATTTATCGATTTTTAAACAAAAAATGTGCACTTCCTCTAATTTTTGTAAATTTTTAGAAGATTTTTGCCATTTTTTGTTAAGAATTTAAGAAAAAATTTCCATGATTTTTAGAAAAAAAAAATTCCGTAGTATAGTGATAACCAATTGTAAATTAATTGTATTACACAATTTAAAATACGTAGCAAGGTTTTATATTTCGAATTAAAACATTAACTACTTTGAAAGTATCAGAAACGGTAAAATTGAAAAAGAAATTTTTTTTTAATTAAAAAAAACTTTTTTCTTTTGTTTTCTTTTGAAAATAAATAAAATACCATTCACCTTTACCCAAAAATTGTTCACATCTAATTAATTAACTTTTGGATAGGGACTTTTATCTTTAATCTATGATTAGTTATTTTTTAAGATTACAAATCTGATTTTTGTGCCCATATATGCACCCGACTATAGCCAACCATGTGAGCCTGTTTTAGTTAAGCTGAAAAAGTTTTATTTTTATGTTTGTAAATCTTTTCGCGTTGCACAGAAAAGTTGATCAGAACTTAAAAGACAATAGGTATTATACAAAATATATACCCCTGAACAGCGATGACATGAAGCATAATAGAGATTATAGAGAGTAAGAACGAAACCGACATTTTAACCGAATGATCGAGATCGATACGGCCATTGGTCAATCGCTCTGCGACAATATCTAGATCGGCACCAGTCGATCTCTTCACATAAAAATAGGTAAGAAACAGTCCATCGTTCCACTGAGAGATCGAGATCGATGGGTCAATGTAGCAACTGTTTCAACTTACGTCTTTCTTGGCTTTCGTTTTAAGGTTGTCCCACGTTTTTTTTAGCTGGTCACCAGTGCGACGTTAATTCCCCAGTTGAGAAGAAAATACTTGGCTAATCGTGCCCCAAATTTGCCTTTTCATGCTCAAGGTTAGCAGGTCCGTTTTCTTACAGTCAATCGATGATTTATTTTTAGCCACAATCTAAATCAGAAGTTCCTTGCCTGCAGCACTTATTGGTAAGGATCTTCGTTTGTCTTGTTGGCAATCGCTGCCGATTGATTCACAATCACTCATTCTAATTAGTTTAGAATTAGATAAATTTGATAACAAATAAAATTTGAAACACGCGCCAATGTTCTTCCTTTGAAGAAAAGGAAAGGGAAACACTTCTTCCTTTGCAAAGGAAAGGAAGAGATTTTATTAAAAATACCAACTAAAGTGAAAGGAAAAGGTCGACTTGTTCCTTTCCTTTGCAAAGGAAGCCTTCCTCCTTTCAGAAAAGGAAACATTAAGAATACGAGCCTTAGTGACAACTGGGTGAAGTGGCCAACCCCAGCGAAGAAAATGAAGAAGCAATAGAATGACTCAACAATTCCTGCTTAAATGTGTTGGGTTTGTGGACGGATCTGATGCAGAATTTGCGACTGCCCCGATAGATGATAAGCAAGCATATTGGTCAAGTAAGAAAAAATTCTCAATCCACTTTCAAATTGTATGTGATGTTGACAGACAAATACATTATTTCTTTCTTGGATACCCTGGTAGCGTTCATGATGCGAAAGTTTACTCAATGTGTCAGCTCTACCTCAACCTGCAACATTTCTTCAGCAAATGTGAATTCATAATTGGAGATTCTGCCTACTCTAAATCTGAAACCGTAGTTGTGACATATCGTCGGTTAGAAGGTCAACTAGCGCAAAGTCAGTCTAATTTCAATACTCACATTCAATACTCCAGTTCATCGACTTCATAAAAGAGGTTATGTTCATTCACAGGTTCGCCAATTTCGCCTTCAGCATTGGCTTCAATGTTCGGTTATGATCGGATCAAATTAGTTGTTGATATTTATTAAGCTCATTAAGTGTATAGTAGAGTAGTAGTATAGTATAGTGTTGCATGATTTGCTTTTACCCAAGAGTCAGTCATTATTATTGACTCACTGAGTCGACCACTTGACACTCTGCAGTCAGTGAGTCAGAGTCAGTCAAATACTAAAATTTTGGGTCGACTTCTCAGTCAATCATGCGATCCTTTTAAACAGATAATAGTAGTTTCAAGACCATCAGGTTACCTTGTAAGAATCGTAATTTTCCTTAACGTAAGACGCGAGTTGTATTTTAAAATCTTGTCCATTTCAACGATTTAGCAGTTAATTCAGCTGCAGCAGACTCCCCTTTACGTTTCTTCGTAAATAAATCACTAGTAATACTTTCCATTTAACTACTGATAAAACAACTAGTTTGGAATCTTAATCAAACTAAACCCTGGGCCCCACCTAAGCCGACGGCAAGTCGACGTCGGCAAAAAAGCCTACGTCAAAATTGCCGTCGGCAACTTAACTAAGTAAGCCCCACTGAGTTTACGGCACAGTTTACGTCGTCAAAATTGCTGCCGTCGGCTTAAGTATGAACTACTATATAAAAACATAAAATTACTGAACATTTCCAATAAAATTTACAAAAACGCATTTTTCAAAATTAAAAAAAAAATTTTGACTTTAATTGTTAAAAAATGGATATGGAAAAAGAAGAAAAATCAGTATTGGTTTTATTGATTGTACGACGTAGATATAGACGAAAAGTAAGTCGTTATTGGGTTCATCCGTTGAACAGGCTTCGAGACAACCTTGGAGAGCACATCGAAGTACAGAAAAAGTACCAACTATATCCAGACAAATTTTTTCAGTACACCCGAACGACACCATCACAATTTGACACTCTTTTAGCACTCGTACAAAAGATGATTTCCAAAAGAGATATAAACTTCAGATTCGCCATTCTTTTTCGCCACCGGCTTTATGTGACCTTAAGGTTAGCGTTAACCTACTAACCTTTTGATAATATGTTGTAATTACAATTTATCTTATAAATAGGTATCTTGCTATTGGAGATTCCTTTAGAAAAATTGCTACAAGCTTTAGCATGGGTAAATCTACTGTCTGGAAAATTATCCGTAGTACAATTATGACTATTTGGGATGCATTAGCACCAGTTTATTTAAAAGTAAGATTAGAATCTTAAATTTATGTAGCAAGGCAACTTGCTATTAAATGAGATATATTTGAAGGTACCTACAGCAATTAACTGGAAACATGTGGTTCAGGAATTTGAAAAGTTGTGGAACTTTTCCAACTGCTTCGGCGCAGTAGATGTAAAGCATGTTCTAGTTCAGGCTCCAGCTAATTCAGGCTCATTCTCTCACAATTACAAAGGAACCTTTAGTGTTGTACTTTTGGCAACTTGTGATGCAGATTACTCTTTTACAATGATTGATGTCGGAGCTTATGGTAGGAAAAGCGACGGAGGAATCTTTGCAAACTCAAATTTTGGAAAACAATTAATTATTGGTAATTTCTTAATTACTGCTTAGCATGGCGCTATGCTATTTTTAATACAAAAAATATCAAAGTTAACTTAATTTTCTTAAGCTCATTTTGTAACAACCTTGCTGACACCAGATATTTATCCAAAAACTGTAAACTTGCAAAATATGTCCATTTCTCTAAACGTTTACGTGGCTGTCCTGTCTTCCCTATGATGGCCTTCTTTTTCTTCCGATACACATCTCTGCCTGGTCGATTCCAATTTACAGCAAATAACTTTAATTAAACGTTAATTAGTTTATTTTAATTTTTAGTATGGTGCCATGCTTACCATCTTTGTAAATTTCTTTAGAACCTTTGTTCCATGCTTGCTCCTTCAAGAACTTGCTACAATTCGATGGTGAACTTGCATCATAAAGTATCGTTCGACTTTGAACAGCAGTTATTAAAAATTCTTCTTCCTTTTGATTTTCTATTATTTATTTAAGATAAAAATAAACAATTTTTGTGTAAATTGACGAACCCGCCAAAACTCATGTATATTGCGGCAGATTGAGCCGACTGTGAGAAATGGCCTGGTCCAAAAGTAGACAAAAAGTATACTTTTGGGGCTCACATCTCAAAGCATTAGAAAAAGTACCGTCGGCTTCCACGCCGACGGCAGGAAAAGAGCAGTGGGAACGTTCACTCTCTCCTCCTTCCGACCGTCAAATGTGCCGTCCGTAACTTACCGACAGCAACAAATTACCGGTGGGAACTACTTCGACGGCAAACGTACCGGGAAAAAGTTGCCGTCGGCTTAGATGGGGTCCAGGCTTAGCAAGTTCAATTAGCGAATTTGTCTCGAAAGAGGGAAATAAGTCACTCTTTTGAAAAAAGGATGTTTTACCACCTTTTTTTTTGTCACTGAAAAGTGAAAATTTAAGAGAGGCGCTTGCGCTGAAGTGCTCACTTAAAAGTGAGACCAAAAATAAGACACTTTTTTCTCATAAGTGAAGCTGTTGAAAACCCCTATTGGTATAATATCGATTCCAAGTGGTTTGAATCTTACTTATCCAATGGAAGACAACGTGTAAAATTGAACAATGATTTCTCGAAAACCAAAGATACTTTCCTTTCAGTTCCTCAAGGATCAATACTAGGCCACTTACTTTTCTCAATATTGATAAATGATCTTCCATTTTATGTTAAACATAGTTAAGTCGGCATGTTTGCTGACGTCACGCATCTACTTCAACGAGGAACTCCAGACAACATTTCCCAATTACTGGCCCAACTTAAAGAAAGACCTAAACTCTGTTGGGAACTGAATGGCATCAAATCATTTAAGTCTAAATTTGGATAAAACAAAGTTGGTCCTACTAGGTCAATCCAAAATATTGAAGAAAATTGGTATAGTTTCAAGTGAAGTAGATGATGTCAAAATTTTCAGCATCAAAAATATAAAATGTTTAGGTATAATAATAGATGAATCAATGACTTGGGTAGAACATATCTCACTTGTAGTAAAAAATTGCAACAAATGTTTATGGATGCTTTACCTTATTCAACGGCGCTTATCCCCCCCCCCCCATTCATCGTAAATTACTAATAATTAGTTATGCATTTCCTATCATTCGATATTTGTTGTAATATTGCGAAAATGTAAAAAAACAACAGCTTAAATCTGTAGACAAGATAATTAAGCAATGTGCTAAATTTATATTAGTAAGAATGAACCGTGAAAGTGTAAGTAAAGATTTGACTTATATATTTAAATGGTTATTTACGAGTCACCTAATTGATTTTATATTATATAAAGAACTAACTAATTTGATTCAATTCAATTGTCAATATTTTTGGCACTTATTTTCTAATTTAGTCAACAATGAATCAGAACTCAGACACACAAGAAGACAAAAATATTTAGACATTACAAATTTATTACGATATAAACATTCGTTTGTACTTCGATATAAAAATCTTTTAACATCATTAATAGCATCAACGCACAAAATATATCAACACAATGTAATTTTAGAACACTTTTTAACCATACAATTAGATGAAATTAAGGAACATGAAAACTTTAACAATGATGACTCCGGTATTAATTCTTATTTTCAACAATTAACCTTTTTACAAATATCACTATTTAGAATTTTCACAAACTTAAATGAGCATTATTACTATCTAGATAATGATCGGTGAGTGTAACGACCTGGTTAATAGGGATACTTACTTGAATAAATAAATAAATAGTCACATGTTTTGAGAATGGTGTCATTTTTCTGAGAGTCATTATGATTTGGCGGGAATTGGAACTGGATTCAATTCTTCGTTAAAGAAACTTTCCGAAATGGCTTTAATACTTGGAGGCTAAATCGAGACTGGAAGTAATTATGAATAATTTCGTCTTGAAGAGTTTCCAAATAGTAAAACGGAAAGACCGCTGTGACTGCCTTTCTTATTCTAGAAAAATTCCAATCATGAGTCTATGGTTCAATAAAATTCTCGACAAAAACTTACTTGAAGATATTGGTGGAATATGCCTAAGTCTTTCATGGTTTTTCAAAGGTCAGTCAATTTCTTGCGATCCTTACAAACTGTCCGACCTAAAAAATTAAATTTAACTTCTCCAATCCCGATTGTCTGGAAAATTTCTTACTTTAAATTTTTTAGTCAGTGGTTTGGCCATAATTAACTTATTGAAACATTTTGAAAAACCATGGATTTGTTGGCAGGATCCAGGGCCTCCGTAGGGGGTTTTTATAGTAGAGTGGTTAAGGAAGACTGTGTCCGGTAAATTACATTATATTTACAAAGGTTCCGTTTTTTTGGGTACCTGTTGTTGTAATTTCGAACGACGTGAAACCAGAGGGAATTTAAGGAAGCCCTAGGGTTTCCATCTTCCATTCTACTCATGGTTTTTCGAAGGGTGGATCACTCTCTGTGCCTATAATTGTTGTAACTTTTTACCGTATACACCTTATAGTGTTTATTCTATTACCTGAAATGGTTTTCTGGTTGATCTCACACGATCCAAAAAGTTTCCACACGTGTAGAAAGAAATGTAGAGATGCCTTTTATAGGCAAAATGACTCACTCTGATTTGCTTAAACAAGCTTTTGAGAGCGGCCAAAACTGTAGGGCCTCTCTTTTGTTTGGTATAAGATGTATACAAGAACCGGGAGAACATATCCAAAACTACAAAGGAAAACTTTTCACGTTCTGCAGTTTCCCTGTGTAATTGCATCAAGTGTATGACATAGCTCATGTGGGCAGAAATGTAAGAGTGGGACGACTTTTGGGCTTCTTGACAATATGATTAATGCAATATGACTCGATACCAGACAAAATCTCCCTCACTTTTTTTGAGTCCTTGTGCTTTCCTGTTTTAAGAAACGTGGTAAGCCAGTATATCTTTTACTTTTTTTTATCTAGATAGTTTTTTTTATTTGTCTTGTAGACATATTAAAATCCTTTTAAACAAAATGAATAGGATGAGAATTTTAAAGGTCCAATTGGTTTAAAGTTTCCCTTTCCAGAGCCTGTAGGCGAGAGACTTCTTCTTGCCACTGGCGTAGATGCTGACTATTATTACGAACAACGGATTCGCTAAAGTTGTTTGAAAAAAGCAATCTTAGAGATTTCAATCGACCTGTTGTTAAAATATTTTAAATCAAACATTTATTATTCATTACCCAACTCAACGTAAATTATCTGTGTGTTCATTCTATAGCACATGCTATCATTCTCTAGTCTCCTGGAAGCCCAATGACATCACTTTCATAAGTCTGACCTTGAAAAGAGGAAAATCAATTTCTATTCTTTATACAAGAAATAACATTGTTTCCCAGACCTGTGCTTTTTAAACAGTCATGGCAAATGCCAGCTTCAAAGGATATTGTGTACGCTGAAACGATTGTCTGAAGAGGGAGTCGTAGATTGAATAATTTACATGTGTTATGAGAATATTGTTACGGAATGCATAAGACTTTCCACAATGAAAGCCTGGCTTCACGAAAATATAGGTAGGGAAGCCGGCGTCGTCAAACGTTTGGCTAATCTCCGTCACTGTTGCTAGAGCTCCATTATACAATCCTAAAAAAATTCAAGGTTAAAGCATAGTCTGGAAGAAAATGGCTCACAAGGCGTAGCTGAGTCGGTGAAGAGATTTCTGAAAATACTAAAATCATCAACAGACATGAGTAGAAACATGTTTGTGAAAGATAAAAACTTCGTTACTCTTCATATTGTGATTATGACCCTAGCCCCGAGACAGATTGTAAGCGTATCAAAAGATTCCAAGACTTCCCTTTGTCTGTCCATCGAGTTGATGTGTACAATTTAATTTTCAAAGTAATTGACCTTATATCTATAGGGACAGAGGAAACTGTATTGTAGGACTGGATATATACTCCAAATGAAAAGGCATACACTTAGTATGAGTAGACTCTTTTGTTGTCTCAAAAGAGATAGGGGAAGTCGAGAAACCTCTCCACCTCTCTTTCTTCAACATTGTCAATCACCATTATCTGTAGAGCCTTCACATGGTCATCATTAAGGACAACCAAAATATGCTTTAATTTCTGGAAAAAATATGCTTTTAATTATATAAAATATGCTTTTATGCTTTATTGTTTAAAACATTGTTCAGCAAGTTACCAGCATTAGCTTCAACGATTGGCAAGTTCTATTTTGCAAAAATAAGATTAAATGTAAAATCTTGCCACTCAATCAATAGTACAATGGATTTCAGTATCGCACCAACCGTCGTCTTCATCATTTTGTGGCTCCATAGGATGAGACTCCGAATTGTAAGATGTACGAAGATGAATGTCCGAATTTTAGTCTGTCAAATTTGTACGCATCGAAGTGTAGACGTGATTTGGCACTGAGAATGAGCGCTCATCGTCCGAGCTGCTGGATGGAACGGAGAGAATTTGTAATACTAATCTAGAAAGTCTGAGCATTTCTTTTTTGTAGTTATTCCAAAATTGGATGGGAGTTTTGGCTTCAGAATTTTTAATTTCTCCGGCTCTCTGGCGAACTTCAAAAGGATCAAAAGAAGTATTTCCTCTTGATCATCAAATAATGCTTCACAGTAATCCAAAATTTTAACATCTATCCAAAATGCGACTGCTGGATGCTTGAACGTCAGATATTCCTTTAGTTTAGCTGATTCTACATGCAATTCCTCCAATAGTCCATCAACAATTTTTAAATTGATCCAAACTTCGGCCGCATGCTGTTTCTGTGATTCCAGTGAGATGGCAGACGAAATTTCAGCATAAATGTTTTCGATTATTTTCAACTCATTTTCAAGGGAAGAGTTTTGAATCAGTATTTTTAATTTGGACACACATGCTACTCTCTTCAGTATTGCCAATCCAAGTTTTGAAAGGACGAAAATTTTTTGCGCGAAAGTACCCTGCATGTAGCCAAGTAGTCCAGGGAGTAATTACATATGTGTCGGTGGGAGCGCTTTAACTATTCCAATCTCATTAAGTATTTCGAGTAACTCTTGTTTTCTTGAAGGGCATTTGATCAGAGCCGCATCCACTGTAGAAATGAACTCATCTGCTGCAGTGAATTTGTATCTGACCCCCTGAACTACTAAACGCAGTATGTGGGCCCGGCAAGTAGAATGAGCCAACCTAGTTGTCATATTTCCAGCTTTAAAGTTTGGGAAATTCATATTGGTTCATGTGAAAAACGTTAATATATGGGCATTTATGAACACTTATAGAATTTTACTCTCTGCTTTGCAAATTCGGGTAAGTCATACATAAATCGATCGAAATGTATCATGGGTTAATGTTCCACATGGCTATGGTTCAATGGCTCATTATACTTTCATCAACTAATTCACTTGCGATCTTTAGAAATCCGTACAATTATTTTTTTATGCTTTTATGATTTTTATTTTCAAAATCATGCTTTTAAATTTTTAGTATATGAGCTCTGATGTGATGAGTCGTACTCACCAAGATGGGTTATATAGACAAGCAGGGTTAATTACAGAGTTATGTTTTTACGCTTTTATGCTTTTTTGTTGTCCCTAGTCATCATTGAGTATGCCCATCCTCACTCTCGAAAGAATGCCTTTAAATGATTTGCCCTAGACCTTGATGCATAATCTCATCCAACAGTATAAAATGATCAAATGTAGCATATGCGTTCATTCCATCCCTAACCTATCTAGTGGGTTCGTCTTGGTGTTAGAACATAACCTTGTCTACAACAGGTCTTAACCTAAGGTTCAGTTTATTTCTTTAAATCTCATACATTATAAAGATATTCTGAATACTTACTGCGCCAAGTCTCCCATCATACAAATGGTCAATCCCCCCATGCACGGTGTTTGCTTTTTTTTTTTAGAGACCTCAATGCTCTTTCATGTAACGAAAGTGAAAGTGATACAGAGCAGGAGGGTTGACTCACCCGGACGGCCTTCAGCTATGGCTTGTACAGAAATATTCTGGTGTAACTTAAAAGAATAAGTTTACACCCGTAGTGTTCATATATTAATATTAAACAATTGGGCAATTATTAAAAAAAAAATTTTTTTTTTGTACGCCCGCAACGTAAACATATTGTTACTGTTCTGCTAACTATAAGTAGAATTTTACCTAAACAAAATGGTAACTGTAACTTTCAGATTTCTTCTAATAATAAAAATATACTAGAAAACGCTCTTTTAATTTTCAAGTATTTATTGTCAAAAGAAAACCTTTTAGTATTGTACAAAACTGAGCTCCGGAGGAACTCTACCAAAATACTGAATACCTTGGTCAAAATTGTAGCGCTTTATAAGTCATAGTGCGGACTTTTAGCAACCCTAACTTGGGTTAAATTTAACTTAAACTTCTAGGAATAAATGTAAATTAACAACATAAACTTTTCTTGGAAAAGTTAAAAATATAAGTATAATAATACAGCTAATAAACATAATAAAAATTATAAATGATTTCTTTCCGAAATAGTCCTGTTCATTAACATAATTATCTCGAACTAAATGAACAAAAATAAAAACAAACAAATATTAACAACGAATTATAAATTAACATAATTTCTAACTAAAAAATAATAATACAAAAAAATTAACTTATATAAAAAAATACAAATTTTGTCTCTGTCCCAATATTTAATTTCAAGAATATGGGGGTATAGTGAACTGGAAATCTAGAACTGTTACACCACGTCAGACATTCTAAATTTAAAAAAGTTGCCCAATCTCTAGACAATGTTTCTATACGTTTCTAACTGTTAACAGAAAATTTTCAAACTGATTTTAATTACTCGTACTGTGATCAGTTGTAAAATTTATTTCCTTGTTCCACTAAAATTGTCGATGTGAAGTAAAATTGACCCTTACATTTTCTCTAGTCATTTTCGGTGACGTTCCGCTATGTGATGGACAAACTGGCATCACATTCAAGCGGGATTATGTACACATTGAGCCTGCTGCTAAAATGACCTCCACTTGTGGGGGGGGGGGGGATTTTTTTCAAATTTTTTTTTCCCAAACAATTTTTCAAAGTGCCACAAAAATTATTTTTATATAAGATAGGCTGTTAGTTAGTTAGTTACAACACAAACTAACGCTCGTTTTATGGTTTTTCTTTTTTCAACTTCTGTACAGAATTCTGTAAGAAAACCTAATTGGAATCAATTTATGCTTTCTGCATGTGTTGTCTAAGCACTGTGAATACGTTGTCTAGGAGTTTTTTTTCTTAATGCTTTGTTTGAAGAATTCATTTATGGTTTCCTTTCTCTCTCTCTTTGCTTATTCTTACCGTAAACCATTGAAAGTTCAACAATTTTAACTTTTTTTTTAATACAAAAAAATTCTGTACATAAATGATTAGAGAAATCATAAATAAATTCAAAAACGGGTGGAGCGCGTTATGACAACGCTAAGACAAGGAATACACAACGTATGCGCAAACCACAAAACGAGCGTAACGACCTAACGAACGTCTTCAAATGTCACGATTCGTGTAGAAATGAAATCATCTAAAAAAAAAAGTTTTTCAAATGAAGTAAAATTTTTGGGTAATTAGAAAAAAATTTTCGAAAAAATTCTTTTTTTTAAACTATCTCACAAGATCAAATATCATGATTCGCAGAGATATGCAAAAATCCGAAAATTAAAAAAAAAATCACCCCTATAGATATATAGGGTCATTTGAAAGTAGCTGCGGGCTTTTGAAAATCTGTACCTTTTTATTGAATTGACATAGAATTATCGTTTTCGACTCGTTGGAATGCTGAATGTCAAGAAGGAATATTGGACACAATCGCAAAGTTCAAGGGTCACCATTATTAGGAGTAATTCATTATCAAACGGAAAATTTTTAATTTAGCATTACGATTGGCATGGAAAAGTTTTTGAAACAAATCTTGAATTATTTGATCGACATCGGTTTGGTTGCTTTAAAAAGTGCTGAAACGGAGACGCACAATGCATCCTAAGCATATACATTTGTTTATCTGATGGTTGTGATGTGTACGTAAATGACATAGGCAATGCGATGACACTTTAGGATTTTGCAACATCGCATTTGGGTGATGCAAAAAGCTGCACAGTCTGTCCTTCTGGCCATGACGTGTATACAAATTCCTACACAGACAGTTCAGGATGATCGGCATTGTTGTTTTGTTAACCTAATGCCGAAATTTTTGGAACAGTATAAGCCAGCAACCATGTTGTTTTTTGGGGTAATTCATATTGTAAATGAAAGACACAGTTGTAAAAAATAAAGCCTTAAGCCCTAGACCCTAGCCGCTCTCAGCAACTTTAGTGGTTTGATTTCAAAAATTGGTGATGCAAATTCCTACACAGGCAGGTCTATATGAGTTAAGTAAAAAAACTTCACTTTCCTCCCCGTTGTAAAAAAAATAATAACAATGTAATAACTACAACAATATAATCAGCCATCTTTAATGGCAACTATACTTGTAGATGGCGTTGAATTTATATACTCGACGTCATATGCTCATCGTCACATCTTCCATCTTTCATACACAGAAGAACTGCCATGCCATAACCCCCATCTACATGGGAAGACAGAATTATATGGTATGGCAGCCATTTTAGATTATTTTTTTAGTGGACATCCTTGCCTAAGTAATGTTTCATAATTTTGATGTTCCAGCTGTCACATATCGCCATCTGTAATGTACAAGAGAGTCGTTTACCGTCTTTATGGAGTATTCAATTACGCTTTTTACAATCTTTAGCATTAGGTGTGGAGTCTTTGTGTCACACTCACAATACGATTAAAAAAATCAACTGAGTTATCTTTCTCGATATAACTAACCTCCATGTAGTTTGGTTTTTGGTCCTAGTAGTGGTAGACATCAACAAAGGTGTCTTCGTGGACATAGACCACATCATCTTCTGCGATCGTTGAGGTCACAATGGGTGCAGAATCAGTTACACGTCGCGTTCTATACCATCTGCAGACGATGAAAACTGCTACGACTATTAGTCCCACGACAAGAACTCCGAAGAGGATTCCGATGAGTACTATCCAGTAAGTGTTGTGATTTCCACCACTGTAGCCACCGTAACCACCGTAGCCATAACCATAACCATAACCATATCCTCTGTAACCATATCCGTAGCGACCGGCGAAAAATCCTACTCCACCAATGTGATGACGTACGTGGACGCGTCGACTGATCACAAGTGGCATTTTTTTTCTACTCAATTCAAATTCTAATCATTTGCGACTACCTAATTGACATTCCCAGTAAAGGAACAACACAATGATTAATACAAAAGTGTACTTCTTCCGCGTTATTGATTATTGTTAAGAATATTTACGGACGTTATGTCGCTGCGTTAATTCTGGAAATGGAAGGCATTTTGCTTTTTTATTTCATTCTACTACAAAAACAAGTCGGTGATGAATCTCTATACAAAGAATGTCGTGCACAGAAAGAAAAAAAAAATTTTTTTAATAATTGTTGTCTGTCATTGTAGTCATGGTAACTAATTCCATATTTTACTTATCTGACTTATTGCCTTGCATACTGTTGAAGGAAAGAACTGGTCAACCAAAATGATGCGTACTCAGAGTATTGAACCCTTAGTTACGGCTATTAACTTATTTAACTTAATAGCCGTAACTAAAGGTTCAATACTCTGAAATGCTTTAGGATTCTGGATGTTTGTTATTTTTAGCTAATTTCTATTAACAACGGCAATTTTAAGCATCAACCTCATTCAACGCTTATAACATGCTTGTGTCTCCACTATTAAAGGTTTTTCGAAAAAATTGACGTTGCTAATGGAAATTAATCTAAAATAACACAAACATCCAGAATTCTAACGCAGTATTTTGATTGACCAATTGGTCCTTTCATTAACAGTATAGAAAATGGTAAATTGCCAGAGCGGTATTGTAGACTTGTGTAGCTTGGTGTTTAAAATACATGTATTATTCAAAAATGACAATTTCGTCGTGATGGTGATCATCTAGAAAGAGTGGTTCATCGACAAGTATGACGCCCCCTCCGCGCCTCGGTGAGAAGATAACGATACATGCCCAAATAAGTCCAATGATGAGCAAGAGAACAATAATGGAGCCAATAATGATCCCAATCGTTGCTCCAGCTGACAAACTTTCTGATTGCTGCCCATTGTTTGTTGAGTTACCTCCTGAGCGTGATTCTACAACATACCCGTCTCTCTCGAACCCTGCATGGTGTCCGTAGTGCCCATGGTGAACACGGAACATTGTTACAATCTTAGAAATTATTATTTTAGCGGAAGACTTTCATCAAATTAATTTTTCTTATAGAGTATTCCATTAATAATCAATCCACTCACCTGATTCTTTGTTGACACCAGAACAAATGAAGTTGAATAAGAAAATCGTAAAATTTTGAGCAATTTATTTTAAAAATTTAGAATTTTAGTAGATAGTGGTGTTGATTTATGCTGACATAAAATTTATTCAAATTTTTATTTTGAGTATAAGCACCTCATTAATTCTATTGAAAACATACGGGTTGAGCTTCCGGTTGGCAGGACTACTTTTTAAATTTTAATAATGGACGAATCAAGGTTGCTATGAGAATTATTGAACAACCACTATTATAAGGTTAGAACATACCTCGAATATTTTTTTTTTTTTTTTTTTGAAGTCAGATGACAGGGTGTCATCTGAGACCGTTTCCAAGGTTATAATGAAATATATTTAAATCTACTTCAACAATTTTATCTACTTTTAAAAACTATTAAAATTATTTTAATTATTTCTTTCAATTTAAAATTAAATTTAAATACCAGTACGAAGGGACTCGTACAACATGAACCACTTTAATCCGGGCCTTTTTTCTTCGCCTTTCACCAAAAACGGCTTAGGGCCTATTAGGCCCGGTCGTTATGTTTTTGAGTTATTAAATATTACGTGGTTAGCAGAGCTGGAATAATCCAGATTAAGGATTAACGGATTAGCAATCGGGATTAAGGATTAGTAATCCGGATTAAGGATTAATAATCCGTAATCCGTAATTCTGCTAAGTTCTCTTCAAGAAACTAATCCATAATCCTTAATCTTATGAACGCGGATTATAAATTTTAATCCATAATCTTTAATCGACATTTTCAGATTAATTCAATTGGGATTAATCAATTAATCCAACTGGATTAAAATCCAGAATTTTTGAAAAAAAAAACAGCTTGGAAGACATGAGATAGTACTTAAGTCAATTTACCAACTTCAACATGCACGATGCCAGGAAGCCGTTTTCGCTGTCAGTTCACATCACATCATATATTGAAAAATGGCAATAAACAATCTGCTCGTTATCGCTTTAAAAACGGGATTCTTAGAGTCCCAAGGACACTATAAAATAATTATTATCAGTTTTTTTAGTTAAAAATTATTAATTATTTAATAATTCTAGAGTAAATCGGATAATCGGGATAAAATAATATTAAAAAGTAGTATAATTTGATTTATTCTTACGGCATAGAGCGGCGCGGAACTGACGTTATTGTACAATTTAAATTTTCCAAATATAACAATTTTTCAAATATAACAATTTTCGACAGAAATAATTGAAAAACGTGAATTTTCTCATTGAAAAAAAAAATTCGAAAAAGTTTGTTTACAATTTTATTGTTATTTTTTCAAAAAAAAAAAAAAAAAAAAAAAATTCGAGGTATGGTCTAACCTTATAATAGTGGTTGTTCAATAATTCTCATAGCAACCTTGGGACGAATACAGTAAACTTCTAAATTCTTCGCGCATGTGATCAAGTGTCACAGTTTCCAGCACCGTGGGACTCATGGTTTGCCCTGAGTGTTTCTTGTGGGAGTTTCTTTTTATATGTTCCATTTTGATATTTGGCATGGGAGTTTTTGGTAAAAGTTTTGGGAATGACTTGTATTAAAAAAATTTTGTCTCCAAGGGTCCTGAATTTTTCTATCACAAGTCGTTCTGAAAACTTCTTCCCAAAGTCTACATGGGTCGGCTGTAGTTATTCTAATAGCGTAAATTTATATATTGGGCCAATTCCCGCAATTGTATAGAACGCTTCATAGTACTGTAGGACTATGAAACTATGAGATTAATACAACTATGAAACGTGACTCATTTTGGAGGTCTCTGATTGGTTGAAAAAACTATGAGGCTCCCACTAGTTCTAATCTACTCAGAGGCATGTATAAATGTCATAGTCCCTCAATTCAATCCTCTCCACTCAAACTCAAGAGAAACAAATTCTGTTTGAGAGGAGTTGTGGGGATGGGAACACATTTTCTCAACTCTGTAGTGACTTTATGAACACAGGCTAGTTGTCCCCTTGATAATCTTCCTTACACATTTCGGTGAGGAATAGACAGCTGTTAATTCTAGCACAACTTTTCTATCATTTTCGTTCCCGTAAATTTTCTATAATCTCAAAGTACAATGAGTCTTAATACTATCAGGTGCTCTATACAATTACGGGAATTGGCCCATTGTCTACTGTACTGATATAGTGCACGACGGTTATAAGAGCTACCCTCCGTCGCCTGAAAATGCTGCTCTTATAACCGTTTGTTCTTACAATGCTTATAAGAGCAGGATGTTCTTATAAAAAGTATATGACAAAAAAAAATTTTTTTTTCCAAAATTTATTTTTTACTATCCAATCAGTTTGTCCAACGACGCTTATCCTTGACTAATTATTTAACAAGATAATTAGTAATTTTGGACTAAACTCTATTAGCAATTCTACGCTCTAATATTGCATTTTCAATAATTGTAGATAATTTTAATTGTAAATCTCCTGGCATCTCGGCTTCATACATATATAGATTTTACAAGAACGACCTCAATTGAAATGATTTCAAGTTGTACTTTTTGACTAAATTTTAAATGTAAAAAGTTTGTTTTTGTTTGAGATTTGAATTTTGCTCTTATATCCAATTCCCACTTAAAAAATTACTCAGCAAAAAGCAGTTCTTATAACCGTTTTGCTCTTATATGCGTTGTACTTATAACGCGTTAATGCCCCATGCTAAATGCATTAGAGCAAACCAAACACGAAAACTCTGCTCTTATAACCCGGATGTTCTTATAAAGGATGCTCTAATAAACGTCGTGCACTGTATTGTAAAATTCATAATAATCTAATCATTATCAAAATTCAATCAGGACCTTTACAAGTTATAATTTATTTAAAATGAGGTATTATTATTCAGTAAAATTCTACGATTTTATGATGCAGTTCTATTTTGATAGGCGGACTATTTGGATCGTCTGGATTTTCAGGAAGAGGAAGAGGAGCTCCTCCAATCGGGAGGACGATTCTCTCGCCAGCTCTTCTGAGCTGCTTCTGGCTACACCAGTAGAGGTAGGCTACTAATATGAGAAAGGCACCCAGAGAGAGCAGGCCAATGAGGATAAAAACAATACATGTTGCGATGAGGTTGTCACGTGGATTGATATGATTGAGTCGATCTAGTGCTTTGTCATCAAAAATACTCCTTGGACGAATGAGGGACGAGCAGTTCTCACAAGGGGGCACAGTACTCCCATTTCCTTTTTCCATTCTCAGCTTAACCACTAACCCACCTAACCTACAATTGAAAGTAGAGTTTTAACTTTTCTCATAATTTTGTCAATTTTGCGACTGGTTGATTACTAACTACCTGTAGCCATATTTCCTAAGTTTTCACGCTCCCATATGGTGCAAAAGTCTAAACTTCTGGTTTGTTAATTTTTTAGTTTTATAAGAAATTATATTCCAAATTAGCAACATATTTTTAGTAGTGAAAAATCTAATTGATATCTAAGTAATTCAATGTCTAATAACAGTATTATGTTCTTACAGTGAAATGCGTATGGTATAGGTTTAGTAAATTGATTTTCCCGCAAGTTAGTATAAACTGTTGCGAAAATCTGCAAAAGCGTGACAAAATTTTCAAGTAAATCAAAATTACCGTCCTAAAGTAAGGTTGATTTAGCAGCTTGATTTATGTCAGTCCTGTATTTGCCATTTTCTATCAAATTAGTTCCATTTTTTCATACCTTACATATTTTGTCAGTTTTGTGCTTTATTGATAAACAAATTAATGTAAATCCTGTTGTCAAAGGAATTAATTTTGTGTAACATTTATTTAACCTATTTATATTCTTCACACCAAAATCAAAATAAATTTTAATATTACTCTGCTGATTCAACGAGAAACAAATACAGACACTTCTCTTCAACTGATACTTCTAAATAGAAAATAATTAATTCTGAATTATTTGAATCATATAATTTTAATATGTTAATTGAAAAATTTGACAATCCTGAAAAAATATTATTTTAAAATCCATATTTATAGATTATAAAATAGAGTTAATAAATAAATAAATAAAATAAAGTATATTAAATAAAGCTGTTTTTAAAATTGGTAGGTTTTACGGTGTTTGTTTTATTAAATTTACCCTCAAATTCACAATTATTTAGAATACAGTGAAGTCCACGTATAGTGACCCGGAGTATAATAGAACTCCGGCTATAGCAAATCATACTGACCGGTCCCTGCCAAGCAAATGGGAGACTATGTTGAGTAGTCCGGCTATAATGAAATCAGTTATACTGAACTTCCGGCCTTAGTGAACCAAACCTACCTGTCCCGAGAGTCATTTTGTCCGGTTATAGTGAACAGGCATGAAATATTTCTCAATTCTGCAATGAATTCTTTCTTATTCTTCATCTATGTTCATCTATGCACCCGACTTAGATGGGACAGTAGTATGTATGACGCGGTAAATGCTCCAAGATAGCCGCCAAATCTAAATATGGACAAAAAGAGCCTTAACGGCATAAGGTCGTTGTTAATGAAAATAATGAGTGTTTGGTATAATCCAACTCAACCCAAAATTTAAAAACTGTTATCTGAGATTTTGGTTGTATTTAATATTTTATTATGTAAATCAAATCAGTGTACGTAATCGGTCAGTCAAGGTTTAACTCACGGTTTGTTATAAAGTGCTACAATTTTAGTATTCTAGAGAACAGTATGGACTGGATTACGATATAATTTGAATAAAATATTGCGGGAACGATAGAAACTTAAATTCCTTTATATGTTTCTAATGCTATTTGTGCCCATTTCTAAATAGTTGAATAACTTATGCAAACATTTTGTAATTTTGAATGCATTATACTTAGTGTTATAATTTTCACATTTTGCTTGTGTTATAATTCTTAGTTTATTCAGTTCCTTATTTTCATTTTTTATTATATGCAGCATAAGTCTAATTGATTTTGCTTCCTGTGCTATAAATCTAGTATTTTGTTTATTATAGTAATAAATAATATAATTTCCTAATGGATTCTGACAATAAACAAAACCAGTAGAGTATTATAATTTCATTTTATAAATATAAATATTCCTAGATGTGGCAACTGAGTAGGCTTTTGTCAGGGTTGGAGAAACTAAGTCTGTCTGGGCCGGAGGAAAATTAGGCTGCTTCCCTACTGTCTGAAGTAATTCTAGCTGTAACAATGAGTAACGCGTGGGGCTCTGGTCTGGTGATGACAACTTTCCTTTTGTTTTTTACCGGATACGAAAAGGAAAGCAAAACGGGTTGTAAATTCAAAAATGAAAAGGAAAGGGAACGTAAACAGTATTTTTCGCAAAAAATATTTCAAGAATCAAGTTAACTTATCGAATTACTTCATTCCTTACCACTTATGTGGGCAAATTACTTCATTAAAATTTCCAAATTACAAATTGCACGTTTCATCCTCCTTTTCGAGAAAACACCAACTACTCAGGTCAGATGTGATGGACATGTCTTACTTTCGAACTCGTCCGTTCTTGATGGATGAGCTATCGACTAGTGAAAACCCTGTATCAATCCCTTCAGTAATAAATTGTTCTCGAATTATACTCTTTACAGCCAGACGGACAGACAAAGCATTCACATAATGTGTCTGCAATACATATTAAGTTACAACAAATTCCAGTGTTATAAATGGTGTAATATATTTTTCTAAATACTTTACCAGTGTCATGACTCAGAATCACTTGGACAGTGAGGATTGAACTTAATGACTCTCAATTACCCACACAGTCCGTCACAAACAGGATAAATTATTTGATAGTTACTGAGAGTGTGAGTTTTATTGAGCACATTTACATACAAAACTTCAGTAATATTTGACATTAATGTTTTTATCATTATTACAATTTTTTACGAAAACCCTTTTCCCTTCTTTCCTTTTTGTTTTCATCTTAAATGAAAAGTAAAAGGAAAGGGAAAGAATAGAATAGCTTTGTTTTCAAAACTATAAAAACAAAAAGGAATGAAAAGGACTTTTTCTTTTAAAGAAAAGCCTTTCATCACATTTTGAAGGTCAAAGACCCCTTTCTAAACTGTTTTTAATTTGAACTTGCTATACAGTACTAAACTACCCTACATCCAGAAATAAACATTATTTCACAGCAAGAGTATTTTTAAAATAAGTATACAATACATACAACAAGGGAGATAAGATAAGTCTCATGACTTCTAGGCATTGTTGTAAAGTTATCTCAAGTTTCATTCTTCAAAAGTGTTTAGCTTGGCATATCCTGTAGCAGAGAACAAATTAACACTGAATCATTTAGTGCAGCTTCATACTGAATTTTTTATTCTGTTTAGGTTATTTTGAAGGAGAAAAAATTATATTTTTTTTTTTCGAAATGCATATAAAAAGAAAAATCTGTAGATTTTTTGGTTCTCTACATCCAAATTCGAGTGGAAGTACAAGCATAATAGAAAACGCAGTTTGGAAAAGTTCATCACTTTTCGGACATAAACATGATAAAATTGGATTCCGTAGAATCGAATACACGGAATCATGTGAGTATTTGTTGGATGAGAAAGCGAGTTGTAGTAAAACGGAAGGAGGTATTATTTCCTACATAAAAGACAAAAAAGAGGCGGGTAATAGAAACCGCGGAAATCGAACAAAGTTGGGAACTTTAGATCGAAAGACTACAAATCATGAGAGAAATATCAACGGAAGTGGTATAGAGGAGAAAGTAGACGAGGAGCATTCCAATAAAGCACAGGAAGAGAAAGTCATCAAAAGAATCCATTTCCAACAGGATCAATCTATTTCTCTACAAAAAGGAATTCAACAATTTGGATCAATTTCTCAAAATTTAGACAACTCCAAGACAGGGAAACGAAGACTTCATGTCAAAGTAAGACAAATAGATATGTCAACGAAAGAGATGAGAAGTCACAAGAATTTCATTATTAGGATTACTCAAATCAAACTTTTTACTATAATAGAGATTTTCTTTATTTTGGATTTCGGATTTCGGATTTTATACCGGTTTCAACATGTACGATACTTTACATTTAAACTTTTGGAGTTTGTAATTTAAACCAGTGTCAGTAAACAAAGCTTGCTCTAAAAATTTGTTAGTATTCTTCTACGAATGCTGAAGAGTGTACTTTAGTTATAAGATATTAGTTTTGGAATCGAAAAATCTAGGTCTTAAAACCGCTCACCTTCCATGCTAAATGTGTTACGCTCGATCCAGATATACAAACAATATTTAGGTCTAATAACCAAGTTGGTGTTATATCGGAAGGTCTTATAACCAAAGTGCACTGTAGTATGAACTTTGAACTTATAAACTTTGTACTCTAATAAAATATAATGTCAATATTATATTAATATTTTTAGCTTTCATCCGAAACTGAGTTACTATAGACCTATTGCATGAAGAGCTCTACATTCACAAGCTTTATATTTTTTTACTCATAAAATCTTTACCATTCATCTTAAACATTTTTACCAAAATCTTTTGCCTTTTCTCTTTCATGTCGTAACCAGACTTCATTCTTTCTCCGATTCAATAAAAAATAAATCTTCATCAAGTGGAAAAAAAAAGTCTAAATCTGATTTTGATACAACCAGAAAATATAAATTAATAAATATTTAGATAATAAAGAAAAAATTTTTTGTTTTTTAGATAAAGAATTCTGAGTTTGGCGCCGCATAGTAGAAGCGCTGATAAATGGCATTCAACCACGCCTATTAGGAATTCAAATACCGTAAAGTTTTTCATAAATCTAACCATTGACATTTCGAAAACTAAAAACATTAGTCAATCTGATTCAGAGACGAGTGAAATTGAAATTCAATTTTTATTCCAGTCTCTTTGGATTCTTATGCCTGATTTATATCTTCCGCTACACGTTCTTATGGAAAATATTATCCAAAGTTCCTTAACAACCAGCCAATTGTCGCTTTTGAAGTCAAACAATCTTCATATTATTATTTATACGAAGTCGTCAATTTAAATTGGTTGTTGTCACTTCGTTTTAAAGCGAAGCGGCAACAACCGATCTCCATGGATTCCTAAACTTTACAATTTTATAAAAAATTACGTAATATTTTAATTCTTTTTTAATAACTATATCACGTTTCTGTATAAAATTTAACAACTTTATAATATTATTTGGGAATAAACAACGAATGAATAGTACAGATCCAGCTTGAGAGTTCCTTAGATTCGTCGTAATAACATTTAATAAAATTTCAAATTTTAAATCTAAAATAATTTAAATAATAATAATATAGATAGATTTGGCCAGGTATCAATTTGTAAACTGAAAGCACCCAGGTATTTTCTTATACTGAGTTATTTGCTTTACAAGTTAGTCTGGTGCAAGGTAGAGTAAAACGGGANGTAAATGTTGGACCACCTTAAAAATGAAAAGACGTGTAAGAGATTTCTTTTTACATAACAGGAGAGGAGAAAAGGAAGAAATTCATTCAATAATTCAATTCCCCCGCCATTTGTTTTAGGTTGGACTGAAAGTGCGAGGCATTTAGGGCTTAGGCTCAATAATATATTTTCTATTCAACGAATTCACATTCACAAGAGTTTACATATGGAAAGGATCATGTATTTTCTTCAAAATGGCAGAAGTAGAGCCCCTCTCAAAACCCGCCAAAGAATTACTTTCTGAATTTTTCATGTCCGTCTCTCGTTTAGTAAAGTACATTAAGTTAGGAACATTTTACACCTAAAAATCCTTATGAGATTTTTCTAAATTCAAAACTCAATTTATTACAGTCTTTAGACATATTTTTTTTTAAGAAATCGAGGTGAATTTAGTTCTTTTACACCTTTAACATGTAAGTTTTCCATATGCCAAACGTAACTAAAGAGACTAGGGGTCTACCAATAGCGTGCGTGGATTTTCGTGAGATTGTGTAAGGTTCCTCTTTTACGTGAAATTGTGTTTGTGTAAAAACCGAGAGAGATTATACGAATTTGTATCCTCTCTCATTGGTTAGAGTCACTAAGCCCATCCCACTTGAGTGAGATTGTGTAAAAAAGGAACCTTACACAATCTCACGAAAATCCACGCACGCTATTGGTAGACCTCTACTGTGTAATCTAATTTTCGTATATTTCAAATTTTATTGTTTCAAATTTTATAAAACAAACGAAGATAAGGCAAATCGTAAAAATGTAACATGTACCAGGCTTTACCTACTTTCAGTTGAGAAGTTATTAATGAGTTGTGAAATACTCTGAACACCCTGTATAATATAATGCAGGTAGAATGAAGACTAACTTTGCAACACACCTCTACTGTCATTCTTTTCTCTTTTATAGGGATTTAGAAAATCCGGGAAGGAATTCGGCAGAAGTCTGGGAAGGGGATTTATCGTAATGGGAAAGTCAGTTCACTTGGTCTCTCTCACTTCGCCCCATGCATACGAATACGAGAGGACGGAGCAAGACTACACCAAGACGAAAAATTTCTACGACTACGACCAATGAGCGAAAAGTGGCAAGAGAAACTTACTTTCTCCAGGAGAAAACGAATGCACTCGGAGAAAGATAGAGATTGACACTTGCGTCACCAAGAACTCAAACAATAGCTAAACTAAAAAGAAAAGTAGAAAAAATGCTCTAGGTTAGAAACCTAAAATAATTCAATTTTAAGTCTACACAATAACACTTTCAGCCAATAACTATCACTAGTTATTGTAACTAATAAGAATAACTCTTAAAGTAAACTTACTGTTATTTGATCAGTTATGGTTTTGTGACTACATAAACTAGCTAGGCAAAGTCTAATAATTAAAATTTTATACCTTGAGAAAAGTTTAAAGAGATAAATGAACCTACCTTTGAAATTTTTATACTACAACTTGTTCCAGCAAAATCTTTAACTCACTTTCCGTTACCATTTTTTTAATTTGCTTTTTTGACTTTAAAGTTTACTTTAATTGTTAGTCAACTTTAAAGTCAAATTAGACTTGGTGTAGAGAATGATCCTTTGGCAACAATAGGCTTAAAAAGAAATTTGACTCACTTTTACCCGAGAGACACAGTTGTTGAGTCACTGAGTTTTATTTCTAGTGCGTCAGTCAAAATTTCAATCCATATTAGTCGACTTGTGAGTCAAGGCATCAATCTAATATACTCTAACTTAATGTCGAGTTTTAGATCTATGATTATTGTAGTACAGGATGAGTAATCTTTATTGGTACCCTTTTTCTACACTTTTCCCAAAGCTCCTCCCAATCTATGTGGGTGCTTGCAATATTTGCGGACTTCAATTCAAAACTATTAGTTTTTAGAAAAGGGATTCTGTAATGGCGAGAGGTGGTTAGTTGAGATAATAAACCCAAAGTCGAGGAACCTTCGCATCTACTGCACCTCACTAAACAGAGAACCTATCGACCCCTCTCTTTGCTTCTCTACTTTGCTAGGTACACTCTTTTACATTGCTCATTTCTAATTTCAATTTAAATCGCGCCCAATCGTAACTTTTACTTATTTATTCCAACATTCTACCGTAGTGAAGCAGCCGAGCCGTTACTGTCACCAACACTGTCCCGCGGCGCTAACATTGTCACACTTTCCACTACCGTCGAACGCGTAGGGTTAACTATGTGTGAGCTACCCATTTGATAAAACTTGAAACCAAAGGCATGACGCATGAGTCGGTAATAGTAGGGTATTGTTGATATCACTGGATAGTAGTTTAAAACTCACGCTTTATACAATTATTCAAATATACATACATATACATGTTTATACATCTATATGGGTCTATGAAATAGTTTATATGGTTATTGTTGTGATTACTGGGATCCTTGTAGCTAAATACAATTGTATGTGAGTGACAAGTAGGTTTGACTTCTCTGGCAAGATTCTATATGATAACTAAAAGTATTTATTTCTTAGAAAGTAATAATTGTGAACAACGATTTTAGACTCTGAGTCATTGTTGCAGAGTTCAAAAAAAGGATAAGGGTACATGACTTAAATAAGTACAATAGTGCAAGGCTGAATGAGTCACTGAATGAGTACTAAGCAATATTTACATAAATATCACTTGTGGGCCTCGTGATTGTTAACTTTCAAACACCATCCCTCAATCACGAGATCCTGAAGGTTCGGACATTTCGATATTTTCAGTTTCTTGACCTCCTGCATGAGACGAGATAACTGACACCTGAAGCTACCTTTCTCGTACACAAACAAATACAAGAGATGCTATGAGCAAAATGACAGCAAAAATGAGTGACCCAATAATCCAAGGTACTTCACGACCGATAGAGACTTCTGATGGTTCCTGTCCTTTCATCTTTTCTTCAAATTTTGACTTGCTCAGAAGGTGAGAGAGATTCACACGGGGTTGTAGTAGCCAATGAGTCCTCATTGTGAAGAGAGGATCGGATCAATTGTCTGTTGATGTTCCAGGTGAACTTGGGTACCAATATATTCCAAATCGTTTATCTTTAAGCTTGCTGTAATTGGAAGAACAAAGACTTCTCCCGGGCATGCCTGTTTCCTTCCATCTATTTCGAGGATACTACCTGCGCAGTAAATATAATTAGAATCAAAGTGGGGCTTGATTTGAATAAAATCAAGTTCATCAGAAAAATGAGATGGATCGCATCTTTCTATTGAAAAATATTTAGACTCCGAAGGAAATTTACTGTGTGGAAGACATCCACCAGATGGGAAGAAAATTGTGTCATGTCCAGCTTGTGGCTTGATATTGATTGCCATAATGCAGTCATCCTGATTAGATATGATTGCATTTCTAGGACTCATGTAAATAATTTTGCACGTCTGATTTTCCTTCCGAAGCATCATCTCAAACGGGTCCGCTTCAACCAGTTGGGTTGTCGTGTTAAGAAGAGGAAGATCGAAATCAAGAAACAAATCCTCTCGATCATTAGTGAAGTGACATCTTCTTGCCGTTGCTAAACCCACTGGACAATTCTGTTGACAAGGGAGCGTGAAATTGAAATAGTCCAAAAGGGCTGGAAAAATCTTTCCTTCCCTCCATTCCCGAGTTGCATCTTTGACAATCTGCCTTGCTATCATCAACCGTGTCGTGACATAAGCAATAGAAAATGTTGAGCTTACAGACTTAGATTTAAGTTCCAAGAAGTCGGTTTCGTGGTCTTCCATGTGCTTCACCATTTTCTCCATGTCTGATTGAATGATTTTAACTGCATTTTCTAATACATCCACTCGCTTCGTTAGCTCCTCGGCTTTCTTCAACTGTTGAGAAACCACTTGGTTGAGTGTAGCTATGTTATTTGTATTGTTAGTTGCAATTGTAACTCCGGCCACTCCAACTCCTGCAGCTTCTACCACAGTTCCAATAATAAATCCCAACAGCAGTGTTGAGATGATGAATCGTTTGTCACGCATGACCAATGTTCGTTTTTCTTGGGTTGGACACATCTTTTCAATTTCATTTAGAAACATTTCTTGATATAAGCGTTCACATCTCTGTTTGGCTTCAGCTTCCCCTAGTTATTGGTGTTTTACTAGCTTGCCAAAGGATCGGTTGTGACGTTTGGAAAGAGATTCCGATTGCTTGACCAGTAAGAGTCAGAAGCAGGATCATCATGGTGACAAGAGGTGAAAGAAACCCAGAAGATTTCTTTGATCTGATGTGAGTTGTGTGGATTTGTTCATCGGATTCTGGCTCTTGCTGACTCTCCTTCAGTCCAAGATGGGATCTCAGTTCATGATGCTTGGCTTTTCCTAGAGGCTTTGTAAAAAATGTCGGCTAACTGATTTGTAGTCGGGACATAATATACCTTAATTTTACCATCTTGAATTATATTTCTAGTGAAATGAAACCTTACGTCAATATGCTTAGAACGACTGTGGTACTCTGGGTTGTACGCCAATCGTATGGAACTCTGGTTATCCACCTGAATTGGAGTTGGTCCACCCTGAATATATCCAAGCTTTTCTAAAACTGAGCGTAACCAAATTGCCTCTTTAGCACCTGACGCCCTACATGTTCCGCTTCGGTAGAAGAAACAGCTACTACTGGTTGTTTTTGACTTGTCCATGATAGAAGTGATTTTTCGAGGAAGAAAGCTACACCTGTGGTGGATTTCCGGCCAAATTTGTCACCTGCATAATCAGAATCGGTAAATCCCTTTAGCTTCAAATTTCAATCCTAGATTTAATGTCCCTTTAAGGTAACTCAGGACTCCCTTAGCTGCTCTCCAATGTTCTTCATTAAAATTCGAAAGAACTGTGAAAGTTTGGCTACCGCATAGGATATTGTGGCGCAGCCAGAAATGCGGCACTTCCCTAGTACTCGGGAATCCTGAAATTAGGAATAGTTTAGAATAGAATTTAGGGGTAATAAGAATTCCTCTGAGCCCATTCATTTCTCCGTAAGGATGTGTGAACGGGCTTAGGAGAATTCGTTAGAGATAGGAAATGGGCACTCCTTTTGTGGTAAGAAGCGATACCATAAATTGGAGTAAAGTCTTCACCTCAGGAAGGGGGGGGGGAGGTTCCCATTGAGGTTTTGTCTCTCAACGGAGTAGAGTATTAGGCGCTAAGTTTCAGCTTGTCAAAAAGGTAGGGACAATAGCTTTTCTAAAGATCTATAATTAAGAGTTTAGTGATTATTATAATTTGAGAATAAATAAGATAATCCTTCGACTACCGTGGATAGTGGAGAGCAATTGATTGTGTGTGCTGTGACTTGGTTGTTATTGGATCGGACCTCGGGAAAGAGAGAGAGTGAAGAACGAAATCCCTTCCCGGAAAAGCGTTGTAAGTGACATTTTATTCTAGAGAGACCGTAGACTCGGTGAGGCTCCATCCTCACTTAGGGTCAAAAGCCCCGCGTGGCACCCTCCAACTCTTGAGCGAGCATCGGATTTCTCGTCGTTTACAACACTGCTCTTGTATCCCTCCGGTTTCACCGTTTACACCGGTGTCACTGGGAAGCTCTGCAATTCAGCAAGACTCCGGTGACCCCGGGGATCCGGTGCCGTAGAACTCATCGCAATTCCCAAACCTTCCCTTCGGAGAAGACCTCACTTGCTAGGTAAGACCATCGGTCTTTAGTCCGAGTAACTAGTAACTTAGAAACTGTAGGAGAAGAGTAGTCACTCTAGGAAGGTAAGCTCCTGTAGGAGAAGAGCAGTCCCTGTAGGAAGGTAGGCTCCTGTAGGAGAAGAGTAGTCACTATAGGAAGGTAAGCTCCTGTAGGAGAAGAGCAGTCCCTGTAGGAAGGTAGGCTCCTGTAGGAGAAGAGTAGTCACTATAGGAAGGTAAGCTCCTGTAGGAGAAGAGCAGTCCCTGTAGGAAGGTAGGCTCCTGTAGGAGAAGAGTAGTCACTATAGGAAGGTAAGCTCCTGTAGGAGAAGAGCAGTCCCTGTAGGAAGGTAGGCTCCTGTAGGAGAAGAGTAGTCACTATAGGAAGGTAAGCTCCTGTAGGAGAAGAGCAGTCCCTGTAGGAAGGTAGGCTCCTGTAGGAGAAGAGTAGTCACTATAGGAAGGTAAGCTCCTGTAGGAGAAGAGCAGTCCCTGTAGGAAGGTAGGCTCCTGTAGGAGAAGAGTAGTCACTATAGGAAGGTAAGCTCCTGTAGGAGAAGAGCAGTCCCTGTAGGAAGGTAGGCTCCTGTAGGAGAAGAGTCGTCACTATAGGAAGGTTAGCTCCTGTAGGAGAAGAGCAGTCCCTGTAGGAAGGTAGGCTCCTGTAGGAGAAGAGTCGTCACTATAGGAAGGTTAGCTCCTGTAGGAGAAGAGCAGTCCCTGTAGGAAGGTAGGCTCCTGTAGGAGAAGAGTCGTCACTATAGGAAGGTTAGCTCCTGTAGGAGAAGAGCAGTCCCTGTAGGAAGGTAGGCTCCTGTAGGAGAAGAGTCGTCACTATAGGAAGGTTAGCTCCTGTAGGAGAAGAGCAGTCCCTGTAGGAAGGTAGGCTCCTGTAGGAGAAGAGTCGTCACTATAGGAAGGTTAGCTCCTGTAGGAGAAGAGCAGTCCCTGTAGGAAGGTAGGCTCCTGTAGGAGAAGAGTCGTCACTATAGGAAGGTATGCTCCTGTAGGAGAAGAGTCGTCACAATAGGAAGGTTAGCTCCTGTAGGAGAAGAGCAGTCCCTGCAGGCAGGTAGGTTCCTGTAGGAGAAGAGTCGTCACTATAGGAAGGCGAGCTCCTGTAGGAAGAGAAGAATGTTCCTGTTGGAGACGGAGTTTCTATAGAGAAGGTAATCACTACAGGGATAGTACTCTTAGAGCAGACCAGTTCCTACAGTAAAGTAACATCATCTCCCTATGTTAAGTATAGTCTTGGTGAGACATTACCCAAGAACCAAGAACACAAGTAACTGTCTTGTCCCGTAGGTAGAAGAGGCCCCTAACAGTTAGGCACTAGAGTACAGGACTCTATGTTGAAGAGTATCCCGCCCTGTAGGAGCGAGAGTCTAGAGAGACCGGCCTGTAGGTGGAAGAAGAGAACCAGGCCCCGGTAACACCAGTTCCTAAAGAAGCCTCTAGGAGTAGGGAACTGAAGACAATAGCAGAGTCGGGTTACTCAGCCCAGACCTAACTCAACCCAAACTCATCCACTTCATTCTAGGCTTGCATGAGACCAGTAGAGTAGAGAAGACGCTTTAGGTAGAGAAGAAGAAGTGTCTTTAGAGAAGATAACCCAATACTCTAGGAGTTCAGCCTAAAGAGCCAGTTCCGTTCCCGTACTACAGGAAACCAATACTGTAGGTACTCCGTGTATCCAAGTCGCAACTACTATCATTCCCCATCTCTTTCATTCGAATCCAATGTTATCCTTTTTATTTCCTTACATTAAATTATCCTAATCAATGCAACGGTACGCCGCGCCACAATATATCCGGTCTTGTACATCTCGACAGGAACAACAGGGATCCAATTAATTGCCTGTAAGGGCAATTAAAGTGAACTTCCTTACTAGGTTCAAATTCAAAATTCGGTTATAAAGGAATCACATTCGGCTTGGACTCCTCTAGATTCAACTCGTACAATAAATTTTGAATCAAGCTTCTTTGTGATAGTACTATATACTCATTTGATTTGTCTTTTAGAATTTCCAAACCAACAAAGAATGTTGGGTCGGAAATTTTCACCTCAAACATTCGACTAATTTCTTCCAGAAGAAAGTTAGCTTCTTCAGCAGACAAGACGAGCCCATCATCTACGTAAAGAACTAGGATGACCTATCATCTTTCCCTGAAAAACGTTGGAATTACTGACGCAAGCACTCAAATTAAATTCGGATAAAAATTCTGAGAGTCTGGTATTCTAGCAGCGGGGAGCTTGCTTGAGTCCATATAGACTCTTCTTTAGCAAACAAGCCATCCCTTGCTCCACTTGAAGGCCTTCTGGTGGATTCATGTAAATAGTTTCTTCTAGTATTCCATAAAGAAACGCTGTAGTGATATCAAACTGTTTCACAAAAAAAATTCATTATTACGACAATGGACAGAATGAGTCGGATTGACTCGTATCTGCAGACAGGCGCAAAAGTTTCCGAATAGTCCATTCCCGGGCGTTGTAAAAATCCTCGAATGACTAACCTTGCTTTATACCTTTCTACACTACCGTCAGGGTGATGTTTAACATTGAAACCCCATTGGTTGTCCAAGATTCTTGTGTGTTTAGGCTTCTTGACAATTTTCCAGGTTTCGTTTTTCTCATGACTTTGTAACTCAGATTTGATCGCTTTTTCCCACTCTCTGTGATTGAAAGAATCCAGAGCCTCCTGGTATGATCTTGGTTCATCAGTTAGAGTAACCATGTTTGCTTGATACCGTGATGGGGGTTGTAATTTCAAACGGTCCCTGAGTTGCCGTTCATTGACCTTGGGAAATGAAGTCTTTTTAATTTTCTTGGTTAATTTAACTAAAGACTTCTGGTTGACCAGAACGGTCGCTTCATATTCTTCTCCGTGTGTCCGAACAACAGTCCTTATGTCTTCTGGAATTGTATATGTAGATCCGTTCAATACCAATTTTTATTCGGATCCATTTTTTCCCACATTTCCTAGCACTTCCTCAGGAGTCATGGTATCCGAGTCTGAGTCTGATATAGCTTCTTTGTCGTGACTGCGTCCTTCGGTTTCTGTATCGTGATGGTGTCTTTCACCTTGACCATGGTTGACTTTAATTAACACCTGTTTTTCTTCTTCCAGGAAACTAGCATTTCTTGATACCAGTATATCGTGAGTTTTCTCGTCATAGAAACGATAGTTTTGAGAGTTACTGTCATAACCGACTAATACCATTTGTTTAGCCTTAGCGTCCCAGACACGACGTTTTTGTTTTGGAATTTGAACAAACGCTAAACAACCGAACTTGCGAAGATGACCCAAAGTAGGTTTCTTCAGTAAATAGCTTCGAATGGAGTAATATCCGGGCTTCGCTTATTTATGAAGCGATTATGGATGTATACAGAATTGGCAACTGCTTCTGCCCAGAATTGTTCAGGGAGTTTAGACTTCTGGAGCATGACACGGAATGGTCCTCATATCTCGTTCAATGCGCCCATTCGATTCTGGGCAATAAGGTGCTGACTTTTGATGAAGTATTTTAGCATCTTTGAGAAATCTGTCCAATCTATGATTAATAAATTCTGTGCCTTTATCTGTTCTCAGAGTTTTCACTAAGTTTCCAATTTGAGTTTGGATAAGCTGGATGAACTCTTCAATGTAATCTGAAACTTCGTCTTTGCTTTTTACAAAATAGACTATTCGAAAACATGTTGCATCGTCTCTGATTAAAAGGAAATAATTTGATCCACCAATTGATTTGGTTGGCATCTTACCCGTCAAATCAGCATGTAACATCTTTCCGGGCTTTATTGATTCTCTTTTCTCAACACTTGGAAGGGCTTCCGGGACTCCTTCCCCAAATGACATGAGCCACAGGTAAATTTTCCACTTATTTCCTCTGCCTTGATGCCAAAAGCTACATTTTTCCTTACTGTTTCCATTATGTACTTCATATTAACGTGTGCGAGCCGTTCATGCCACAATTTTGCTTTGTTACTCGAAATGAAGTATGCGCATGTACCGAGAGTTCTAAATTTCATTACGTATATACCATTTTGATACTCCGCCACTGGACCAGGAGCTCCATTCGTATTGTAGAAGGTTGTCAGTGCTTTATTTCTTACAATTTCAAATCCCTTTTGGGCTAAGACAATTTCTGAAAAATGATTTGCTGCACCTGGAATGAAAAGAACACTTGAGAGCTCACAGTCCTCCCACTTGTTCTGAATAAATGCCTGAAGGTGAATTGTGCCGATGCCTAGAGCTTATGCTTCGCTTATGTCAGTAAGTGATACAGACCTTGGATCCTGTAACGGGTAGTATTCTTTGAAAAATTCCAAACATCCCGAAACATGATAAGTGGCACCGGAGTCACTCACCCAGGTGAAACTGTTGCCACTGCCAGAATTTCCATTTACCATAAACGCATGTGCAAATTTGATAGACTGAGAGGATGAGCCCTGGCTTCTATTTTGATCGGTTCTTTGGATGGATTGGTTGGAATTCTGAAACTTACGTTGATTAGATCCGTGAGCTGATTGTCCATTATATCTGTTACTGAATTGGTCAATATTCCCGTTTCCTTCTTGACCTGATGCATAGCCACTTTGTCTATAACCAGCAACATTTTGTCGCTGATTTCTACACTCTGTTTTCCAGTGTCCTTGTTTGCAACAATTGTGGCAGTTCGTACGCTTTTTCAGTTCATCTATGTTTTTCACTTTCTTTTTATCACATTGCCTATCACCTGGTTGGAATTTTGAGACGTATGCAGCAGCTTTTCTCCCAGAAGATTTGTCATCTTTCTCGTTCTCACCTTTTTCAAACTCCTCTTTTCTCAACCGCGCGAGCAGCGTAGACATTGATTGTGCTTCTTTCGACACACTACCCCATGCCTTTTTGAAGGCGTGGTATTTTTCTTCAGGTAAGCATGAGACAACTTTTGTGATTACCATAGTATCTGCTATCTGAACTCCCATTTCATTTAACGCTCGAGCCAATTCTTCGATTTTTACATACGCAGTAATAACAGACTGACCAGATGATATTTTGTAATTTAAGAAAGATGTTAGCGTGTGCTGCTTATTTAATGAACTTGCATCTGAGTTCAAGTCCTTTAGACGATCAAAGATCTCGTTTGCCGTACCACAATTGTAAATATGACTAGTTTGATCGTTACCTAGAGTAGGCACTATGATAGCCTGGGCTTGGATGTCCTTTTTCTCACAAGCAGGTATGTCCGCGTCGGTGATTGGACGAATTGTTTTACCACTAACCACATCCCACACGTCAGATGCTTTCAATTGCAGCGTAATTTGCAATTTCCAACGCTGGTAATTTGTATCCTCTAAACTCACCACTTGCTACAATCTCATTGTGTTACTGATGATCACTAAGTTCCTCAGTAGGTAAACTGTACTTTACTTTAAGCAATGTTCACTTACTTTCACTAGACGTAAAATTCTGCTGTACTTACGACTCACTGTTCCGCTAACTTTCACTAGTAAGAACCCACGCAAAAATATAAAATTCAGATGAGGGCTTTTAACTTCTTGACCTGCCACACAATCACCTCTAATACTGACGCTCAAGCCTTTAGCATCGTTACCCTAGGCAGACAATCGTACAGCACCGAAACTGATTTCAAAAAGCTTTCCGAATCGGTTGTAGAGCCTCTCGACTATAGGGATTGAATATCGGGTGTGCAGAGTATTAGAGGTAATTTTCGTACAAGTGGTTTCGTTGTAAGGTCTTAGAAAAGTTATGACTATGCGGCGATTGCTTTGCGGATCTTTAGTCTCACTTGACCTGACCTAACTTAGCGCGCCTCCACTTGAGATAAGATACAGAAATGCCTATCTCCAAATAACACTTGGTGTTTATATGTTCAATACTTTTAGCATAAGTATATAGAGGTTTGCGGATAGTTTTAATTACTGATCTTAGTACCTTTCTTGTGATTTTCCAGTTCTCTTAATTTCACACACTATCCGACTTACTTCCACTAGCGTTGAACTTCACTTGCCGTTATACAGTCTAGCTGGACTGTATTTCACTTCTTTAACACAATATTCTACTTTTGGGCTTAACTTGATGTATCCTGTACTTTCAACATGAATTGACAGAGTCCTTAGTAATTACCAAATTTTGTAGACAATTGTTGTGATTGCACTGAATAAATTAGAATTGAATTAGCTCAGAACCACGAATATGCTACCATGTTGTGATTACTGGGATCCTTGTAGCTAAATACAATTGTATGTAAGTGACAAATAGGTTCGACTTCTCTTGCAAGATTCTATATGAGAACTGAAAGTATTTATTTCTTAGAAAGTAATAATTGTGAACAATGATTTTAGACTCTCAGTCATTGTTGCAGAGTTCAAAGAAAGGATAAGGGTACATGACTTAAATAAGTACAATAGTGCATGGCTGAATGAGTCACTGAATGAGTAATAAGCAAATAAGACTTATATTTACATAAATATCACTTGTGGGCCTCGTGATTGTTAACTTTCCAACAGTTATTAATATTGATTTTTTTCGCAACGCACTACAAAAATTGCCATGGAAACAGGGGTGTGACCTTAAAGCCACAAACCGGAGTGTCATGCACATAAATTTACCAGTGTTTCTAAAGTTAAACAAGATACCTAAAAGATAAAAATTGTAGCTACTGGTAGCAGACTGGAAATTTTGAAGTATAAGCATGAAAAAATCACATCATTTGGAAGTATGCTTTCTAAGGAGCTCAAAACAGATAACTCACCCTGTACAAAAACTGTAAACACTGTCTAACAACCATGCTTCCATTTTATAAGCCTAAAGAGAAACTGCCAAATTCTCATTTTCCATTGTAAGATTCCTAATTGTGGTTGTATAGTTATTTGAGTTGAATCCATTAGTCGTACAATTGAACAAAGGATGTGTAGATATTTTCATAGAATACAAAAGGATTATTGGAACGAACATTTCCTTGCAGAAAGCAATTAATCACTCCGCCTCCAGGAGGTCTACACAAAGGTTTCCCCCAATAATATGAAAACTATGGATAGTTTACCATTAGAAAATCTCATTATCTACTCGGAATCTTTAACTTTATACTCCTATTGTTATTTAAGTTTCTGGATATTATTATCAAATAAACCGTATAAAATATGATTACCTATTTTTTAATTTACAGTATGTCCCAACAATTCTCGCGCCTTTCTCATTACCATCTCATCATACCAAACCCAACTCTGGTTAGTGAACACGCATTCATAGTGATGAAATTCAATAAACATTTTGCATAGTCATATAATTGACCAATTCGAGGTTACATTGAAACGATTCACGAAACATGCGTCGTGGCTTAGTAGAATCAAAGGGATGATGAAAAAAGAAAGACGCAGAATTTGTTGGAACATACTGTATTCCTGCTAAATCGTTCGACCTGTAACGATATCAACTAACTCATTAACACAATTAAAGACGATATTAGCATGACTAATACGGCTGTATGGCATTTGACACAAATGAACTGCGGACAGCTGAACTACTCTGTTGTATACAGAGTGGTTAAAGTTTTTTGCAACCTAGAAAGCATGGCGTCATTTTTCACACTATTGCCAGCAACAGCATAGGTTGGGAGGAGCTACGGTAAAATTGAAGAAAGTGGGTGGAAAAAAAGATTAATCACCCTGTATATTGTGATCCAATAATATTATATAACATATTCCCTAAGGTCCATATTGAGTCCCCATTGTAAGGCCAGTACTAAATCTCCTAAACTAAAGGCCCGTATTAAATTCTATAGTTAAAGTTAGGTCAGGTTAGGGTAGACACTTGGGTTTCTAAGGAAATTAATATGAACCTTCGGTAGTACCGGGCCGTAGCTGAGTAGTGTCAAGTTTGACTAGGCTGTAAGGCGAGTAGTTGAATGTGCCTGTCTTTGTGAAGATTAAGTACAAGTGTATTAATTGAGGGAGAGAGATCCTTTTCCAATTAAAGGGAATTCATGAGTTCCTTGATTCTGGAGTAGAGAAAGTGAAAGGACTTTCACTTTAAGAGATAGAAGGGATCAGTTGAGGAAGCCTCGTAGTTCACAATGAGCCTTGCCTTCCTGCCAATCACAGAAAATGCTTATACTTTCACTTCTACTTCAACTTTCTCTATCGACTTTCGTCTATTCACCAAACTTTCTTTAAGTTTTTCCCTCAATTGCCAATTTCCCTTTCTTCTCACTCTACATCAATCCTCCTCCGCTTACAAATGCACATCCGACTACCAATTCTATATAAATTGATTTCAAGTTTTTTTTTGCAATGGCGCCAAATCCCATTAATTTTAAATTTTAAAAAGCTTCAGTTCATAAATTTTCTCAATTAAACTAACAGTGTAAAGAAAACTACTGGGATGAGAAAAAGTATAGGATGTTTAAATTATGTTGCTATGAGTAATTACTCTAAAAATGCTTAGTTTCAAGTATCCGGATTTGAATAGACTGTCTCAATAACTTTTCTGCATGTCAGAAGTTGCGTTTTGTCCTTAATTTTTGCCAAAAAAATTGTTTTATTACTTGGTTCGCGTAAGATGTACCATTTACCAGTTGGAGAAAGTTTTTCTTTTAGGCGTCGATTCTACTTTGGAGTAGGATTTTCCTAATAATTCAAGTAATTTTGGTTAGAATGAAGGGATCTGATCATTTATTTAATGAACTGCCTAAGGACTTCAGCAACATCAACTAAAATTATGATTTGACATTTCTCCATCTAAAGTTACTTTACTACGCAAATTTTATCTGAATTCCAAAAAATTTTTTCACTTTTTCACATTGAATTTTACTTAATTTTTTTTTAAATTCCTAGTTAATAACATACCATAGTAACATGAAAAAAATTTTTAATCAGTGACAAATTTTCAGTTTACACCAACTGACTACAATAATTATAGCAACTTTCACCATGAGAATTTTGCTTTTTATTTCCAAAAATTCTAGAACAATGAGATTTTGATATATCATTTCGGTGTACTTGGCTCACATACTCTGCAAATTTTATTCAATTTGGATAATTTTTATGCTTGTTATTCGAAAATCCCCGTTGACCTTTTCTTATGTGGTAGGTTTGAATGTAGAGAAAAAATTGTGAGCGAAATTTAAAAAAAATTCAGTAATAGTCTTACACAGAAAAAAAAGAAGAAAGGCTTTACCCAACTGGTATGGGCAGTCGAAAACAATATTTCAAAATTAAAAGAGCACTAGTGTTATCCATGACTCCTTGTTTGGTTTGAGTCAGAGTGACTGACTCTGGGAGAAATGACTCTGGCTCTAGGAGTCAGGATTTGGCTCTCTAAATTTTGTGAGTCGAATCGGAGTCATGGATCTGACTTATTAATTTTTAGGGGTCGACTCTGATTCAATCAAAGGCATTATTCTGACTCTGGGATTCTCATTATACAAACGATAAAATCACATGTTTTCTAAAAGTCGAAATGACCAGTCATAACCCAGGGTTTTTTCTAAAGTGGGGAGTCATTTGGAGTCGACTCTCATGTCATGACTCTTTCCCAAAATACGCAAATGAGCATATTGAGCTTGTGTTCCATAGTCTTTCTCACTATATCCTTAAGACTAAAAAAACAGTTGTTTTATTGAAGATTATTTTATAGGATTCTACATTTTTTTATTATGTGACTCCAGAGTATACTGACAAAAATCAAGGAGTCAGGACACGAGTTTACTACTAAAGTTTTGAGAGTTCAGAGTCATGACTCCCAGTCAGTGACTATGACTGAGTCATGAACCAAATCAGAAGTAATGGGGAACACTACCTTAGAAACATTTAATAAATAAAGTTAACAATCGTTCATGTTGCTACAAAATAGAGGCCTTAACTAACTTGAACAGAGAGCAAAAGAGGTCGGCTGTGTGACATCAACTCAATTCAAGAATGACATTGGTATCCACACCTAAGGGGTGTTGGTCTATTTTTAAATTTGTAATAAAATCAGCTATTCTTAAAGTATTTTTTTTTATTTTGACGTTAATTGACAACACAAGAAACTCTGCAAAAACTTCGATCGCGATCAACCATCCGAGCCAACAGGTAAAACAAATCGATCCCGATCCGATCTAACCCCTGTTGTATACTTTCTGACAGCATCATGGAAGCATCAATTTTCTTGAAAATTATCGCTTCCATTTCAAGATTTTACATGTAGAGTCGGAATTGAAAAATATCACTTCCCTTTGAATTCCTGACTCCTTCAATTCCATTTTATTTCAATTTTTTATGCATGCATACTTCACGGGAACATCATGGGAGCTTCAATTTACTTAAAAATTTTCAATTCTTGAAAAGTTGACTACCCGTCAACTTTTCTTGAAGTGAAAGAGAATTGAAATCTCAAGTTACCATAAAACTACCGCTATTTAAAAAACTTAAACCCAATTCCTGTTCACTTTTAGTCCCATTAATTTAAAATTTGAATTTGTAGTTTAAAATGGTTAAGAGAAATAGGAAAAACGTATTTAAAGTACAACTTTCGGCTCGATATTAGTTCCCGGATAACCACAATTTATAAGTACCTTTTCTTAGTTTAAGTTGATTTCAATTTACCACTGTAGACTTCCTGAAATGAAAAATTTAGACGAAGTTGAAAGAAAGCTGAAATGAAAATGAAGTGATATTTGCTCAGGAAGTCTACATGGTTACTAAAAACTGAAATGAAGTTGAAATGAAGTGGAATTGAAATGGAAATTAAGTGATAATTTTTCAGGAAGTATACAACAAGGGTAGCAGTAAAAAAAATATTCTGTTTTTCACTATTAGATGGGATTGTGGATCGGGTTCGAATCATTTTTTGAAAACATCATTTAACCCAATACACGATCCGATCCAACAGGTACAAAATCATCACTTATCTCAACTTAATCTGGTTTATTTTGCAACGAATTATAAGTTTTAACCACAGGTTCATTAAATTAAATTAAAAATAGAGACAAAAACTCTTTAAATTTGACACAAACTTAATTTTTGATTTTTATGTTTTGTTAACCAACAGAAGTAATCAGATGTAATATGATACTACCACATATTGAAAGAGAAAGCATGGGTATAGAAGTCAGTTATAGTCTCATCTTTCTGTGTACACCCTGTATTAAAGTGATCTCTTGCTTTTTGATAATTGAAAATAATTTATAATATTACATTTGCCAAACTTTCTCCAATTTGCCTACCTTCCCAAACGGTTTCACTTTTTGACTCTACTGCAATTTTTTGATCAGTTCTTAGATCTGCGATAAATTCTAAAAGTTCAATCATATTCAATAATTTTATTATGCCAGATTTACGAGTATACGCTACCAACTAAACTTCAATAACCAACGTAATCGTTAGACCGTTTATATTTGATGCAACTTTAATGTATTTTTGGCCCAACTGCTATTACATTCTAGAGCCTGTTGAGATTAAAATTCAGAGCGTATTATTATTATTTTATAACAACTTCAAAAAAAATCCAAGTAATTCAAATTCGAACACGCTTCCTTTTTGTTAGAAAGCAGGTCACATCTGTAGGGAAACAATACAACGGAATATATGAGTTGGATGTTGTGAAAATTTTCAATTGTGGAGCACGTGGTGAGCATATGGTGACAAAAAGGGCAGAATGGTTATAAAATCCTTAGACGACAAGACGCATGTTAATGAGGCATGAGTTAAAAAGAAAAAGTAGAGAAAGACAAAGCTTTTTGGATATTTCCATTTCCAGACTTATTCCTTTCACCTTCTGTTACTTCCGATGAAAGTTTGACTGCTTTTGAGCCTAATGAAAGGAATTAAGGAGCTGGAGAGACTTAAGGTAGCCTATTTCTTACTTTCTCAAACCCAAAGTCATTTCATATAACTCTTTACCGAAAACATAAAAACTTTCACTCAACTTTCTCTATAGCCTTTAAACCACAGAACCCAAACTCAAAGAAAAGTTTTCTAATGTCCTCTACAATAATAAATTTAACCAAATCTCCAATTATCGGTTATGTTTTCTTCAATGGGAAGAAGCCTGTTGACGAAGCCAATTGAGTTTATTTGATTACTAGAAAACATTAATCAAAAACCTCAAACTCTCACTATGACTATTGGATATGAAATATTAAAATAACCCTTTGTAGTTAATACTTCTTTGGTAACACAATTCTTCAGGTAATGTTATCAAGTAGAAGTGTACTAGAAGAGTACAGTACGTCCCAACAAATCCTATTTCTCTATTTTCTCTAAAAGTTTAAAAAAATGAACCAAAATTTTATAAACTTTGGTCCAAAAATTAAAAACTTGAAACTGAACGGTGTAAAGTGTAAAGTAATTTTACTAAAGTTAGATGAACTAAATCCACAACACCAAGTGGTGTCGGAACATTTGATGTTGTGGGAAAGCTTCATCTCTACTTTTGAAATTTGCGCCGAAATTTTGAACATAGTTTGGCTCACCTTTACCACTTTGGAAGAAAGTAAAGAAAAAAGGTGGGGAATTTGTTGGGACATACTGTATACACAGATATCCAATTTGGATTATTCTCCGGTGAAACCCTTCATCATCCATTTTCACCAATGGGAAATGTGATTGTTTTTATTACATCGAATCTCCGATGTGTCGTAAAAACTGCGCTGTCCAAATTACCTTCATCAGAATTTCATCAGAACTAAAAGTAAAGAAAATATTTCAGCTTAAGAGTAGGTTGCTTTCCATTTTTTCTCCGAATTTTTTGAGGAAATGGGGTCTCCAGATGAATTCTATTTTATGACTCATAGACTTTTTTTTTCGTTAGGACAATGACTTCATTTTCATTTTCCAAGGAAAAAAAAAACTCAACGTTCATTCACATCTGTTGGTATCAGAAACAGCGGAAGAAGAAAAATTCTAAATGATTTTTTTACAGACTCTTTTCATCTCCACATGTAGCAGATGAGGATATGACGACAAATGGAAAACTTTTCTCTTTTATCCTTTTCACCAACGAAGGCAGGCGCATTTGTCATCATTTTCGTGTAGTTGATGATCAGACAGGTCCTTTCTGCTAAATTTCGATCAAAATTACCAAATATCAGTTTAGATTTTTTAGAGGGAAATATCATTTCTTCAAAAAATCTAGTTTAATTTTTATTTAAATCATGGGTTCCATTTTAATTTTGAATTTTGGCGGGGTTGGAGATGTGGTCGTTGTCGGGTCTGATTTGACCAATCCGTCCTTCACTGTTGTCAGAATCTGTGTGGTCATGAGGAGTGAGAGAGGAGTTGGTATTTGTTGTTGTTGATAGGCTCGTGTGTTCCCATAAGCATACGGTTGATGACCTGACTTCTTCGGATGATTCCGTAACCCATCGGGTAATTTATGTCGATCACTCGATGAAGAAGAAAATGATGGAATGAATAGATGATTTTTGTATTTTGAGTGATGGTATTGTTGTGACTGGTAGTAGTGGGTTGAAAGATGCGCCGACGATGCCGAGCGTGAAGGAATTTCTGTTGATTGTGTCATAATGGGACTCCATATGAAAACATAGTATGCAGAGAGAAGAACTGCTGCCATGGAAACACAAAGTATATATGCAACTACTGTAAGAATTCGAACAGTTTTTCGATCTTTTCGTCCATAGTCTTTTCTCCGTCGTCCACCATTTGCGTCAACGGAAGTGGAATTTGTAGAAGAGCAAGAAGTTTCAGATGTAGGCGCCACTTTGACACTTCCACCGTCCGCTGACATATTGAAATTTTTACTAAATTCCTTTGTCCTATTGTTGGAGTAATAAAAGGAGGAATATTTTGGAGAACGGCACTTTCTAAAAGAAAGAAGAGAAATGGAGAAAATTAAGCCTGGAAGTGTACAAATGATGATATCCTTGCACTCTCTCAGGATTTGACCTATTTTTTAAGATTACAAAAAAAAAAAAAAAAGAGTGTGAAACTGTGCCAAGACCAAAAGAAACTGAAGGGATGCCAAAATTAAAAAAAAAAAGTAGGGCAATCCCGCCTAACAAAATTCAAAGAAAGGGCTTTCTTCTAAAGCCCTCTATACCACCGAATGTTTATGTTCAGGGCGAAGGCCAGTCTCAAGTAACTAAAAAGTTACTATTCAATGTATGATATTAAATATGATAAATATTATAAATATTTTTCAAACAACAAGAATATACTACACAACTTAAATATCTACCTACACTGATTAGGTTTGGAAAAATTCCATGTAAACCCAAAATACTATAGTTTAAAAACCGAAAATTTCCTTTGGTTCAACAAGAGTATATATTTTTATTTTCTTGGATTCTGTTTTGTTTTCAATTCTAAGGTTCAATGTCAGTGTATAATAATAAAAGAAGTTGTAAAAATTTTACACATAGATTGATTTACAAAGAAAAAAATAATTAAAAAATAAAATTTTTATAACTTTTTACTTTACCTCTGTTCCTGTTTATTTTAAAGTTCAAAATTGAACTTGAATCTTGACCCTCTGGCACATAATATTTGCTGACGTCAATTAAAAAAAAAATTTCTATTAAACAGACGGACATGGTGATGGTATGAACTCTTGAAGCTCTATTGGTCATTTGTTTAACCAACAACAGCGTGTAAACACCCGTAAACTCAATTATAATTATAATTCTCTGTTGTATATGTAAATCTTCGTCTCCGCAATGTTGTCGTAAACGTTTTAAATGATTTTTTTATTGCAAAAAAAAATCACTTTTTTATCTCAAAACATTATTTTGGAAGGAAAAGACCGCGTAAAAGTGGAGAAAGTGATAGGCGGAATTTTCAATTAGGAATTATTCCTCTCTTTTGACTTTCTCCTCTATTTGAGCAGAATGTAGAATGAAGTTTTGCAAGTTTTGATGGTGGTGAAAGACCCCCTCATTTCTGCCGGGAATAAAATAGAATTACTTTTTGTATTCCGAAGGGATTCCAGCCAATGGAGTAGGAGATGAGATTGTCATGGCCGGACCGATTACAGCGATTTCTATTCATTCTACGCAGACGACCGTATGCGACGCCCCCATGCAAATTCAAATTCTCCCGGGATTACATGAGGGGAAGATGGTAATAAAATGAACCAGATAGGACTAAATGAATAGAACATTTTTATAACATTTTTTTTGTAGAATTTGGTAATAGATTTTTTCCAATTTATGAAATTGTCTTGATAAATAAAGAAGATAGATTCATTCAAAGATAAAAAGTATGAAGGTTGTTTTTGGCAAATGCCAAAAACACGTTAGACAAGGGATGTCATAAATATTATTTTTAAATTCAAGTAAACAATGTGCCAAAATTGAACGGAGTAAGTTGTTACTGTAGAGATATGAACTAGGCTATGCAGAGTTAATCTGTACAACATCCATTGCACCAAGTAATTGCAACCACTGCAATTTTGATGAAAGATCTTATGGCGGCAGTTTGATAGTTTGATTTTATAAGAATCTAAATATAAAAAAAAGGTACTAGATGTAGAGTTGTTAAAAAAATTTGGGTTAATTTTTAAAATTTGTATAGGTTGCATCCATTGCAAGGTCTAATAAAGCTTACTCTGTAAATAATTAATGAAGATACTATCAGTGATACTTCCAACTCATCATTAATTAACATTTTTTTTTAGTAAATGATCTGTTGATAAAAGTTTTTATTTTGTTTTGTATTCTTTGTCGTAGCTTGACAAACTTTCAAATAATGATTAACACACTGTTTACCAAATTAATATATTTTATGGTTATATTGCAAATTTAGCAAAGAGTTGTTAGCTTAACTATTGGAAATAAGTATTCAGCCAATAAAAATTTATTACAAGTCGGTAATCATTATTTGAAAATTGTGCGCCTCTGACAGAGATAATAAGAATCCTTCGAAAATGGTGTACATTTAGCAACAGGAATTATGAAAAAGGAAATACATTTGAAACAATAGACTAACTTTATTACAATATAGCATATAACTTTTTCTACTACTTGTCGTAGTCGTAAAGTTTTCAAATACTGTTAAAACTTGTTTGCTTGTAGGCTATTAGTGTTTAAAGTATCATTTTTAATAGAAAATGTTAAATTGCTTCGAGACTTTTCTATTAAACATGATTTATTTGTAGAGTTAATTATTTTTTGTGATTAAAAAAATGTTTTATGCTGAAAAATTAAGTAGTATCCACTAGCTAATTTAGTGATTTGAAGTTTTTTTATTGGAAAATTTTTACATACCGCTATTTAGGAAATCCGTCGGCTACGACAAGAGGCTCAAACTAGCTGTACTACAGGGTTATCTAAAGTGTTTACCCGTCGTTATAACCTTTTGATTTTAACATAGTGATTTGTCAGTTTCAGACACTGTTTAAAATATTGATTCAGTTTGGAAAATAAAGTATTATCCTTGAGCTATCTCAGCAATAGCAAATTTTTAGTTAGCAAAATTTTACACTTCGTAAAATTACTGTTCATGCGGCTATGACAAAGGGGTAAAAATTTTTTGGATAATCCTGTATCACTATATACAGGGTGGTTTATCTATAGTTTCTATCTTTATCTTTCTGTATGAGATAGTGGGAAAAAATTCAATGAAAAGCCCCTTACGACTATTTGCACCATGGTCGGTTAAAAGACTTAACTATTCCAACTTCAAACTTAACTATCTCGATGAACGCTCTGTCTAGCGGCTTGGTAGTGATTACAAGTGTCAAGTATCCTTCCGTCAATTAATCTGTAGTTGTAGTTTAATCCTTCGATTTTCTCCGATTAACACTAGATAATCAATGATTAAAATTTCTCTAACCGCCGATTACGACTTAATCGACTATGGTGCAGCTAGCCATTAGTCTCGGATTTTTTCAACTTTAGTTCTCCAAACTTCTACTTATCTCAACTAACCCCATTCAATTCCAATAACATCTGAAGTGAATTCGTAGAAACAGTAAAATTAATACTCATACGCAAACCCACGTTACGCTACCGTTTGAGAATTAAAATAGTGATGAACTATAGTAACCAAGTTCATGAACCTCAAGTCTACATTCCATTCACTTTGACTACAACATGTAAAAAAAGAAGTATAAGTATAACCATCACCTCTTCCTCATCTATAAAGACATTTCAGATAAGACACCTTGTATAAGAACAAAAAAAAACTTGTTTTTTAATGTGATTAAATCACAAGACAGAATGAGCGTTGTAAATTTCAAATCCATAGGTCATTAGGACACGCTGGCACGACATGCATGGCCCAAGGATACAAATTACCACATTTAAAAGAACGCTCTGCATATAAAAAAAGAAAGAAGATAATTAATAATGTTATAAAATTTCTTACCTCAATTGTCCGTCGAGATGAAAATACAATAAATAGTTATGGAAGATTTCTATCACTTTAAAATACACTTTTATATGTAAAATTCTAAGAAAAAGTTGTGATTCAAATGAAAGGAATTGAAATAATATAAAATTAGTCAGAAGATGTGAATTATTTTATAAATAAATCAATATTGGAATTATGTATTTGTTATGTTTACTGTTTTATTTTGAAATAAATAATAAAAAAGTTAGGAAGACTGGAGACTTGTAGACTGTGTTGTGTCTGGATTGAGTCTGTGTGTATTTCTTGTGTGGAGTGGAGAGAAAGTGAGTGGTTTTATGTGGAGGAAAGTAAAATCTTGGGTTAGTCTCTAAAATTCCTATCCGTTGCGTTGAAGTAAGAAAAACTGAGAAAGTGATATAGGATGTCTGTTGGGTGACGATTCTTGGGTTTCCGAGGCGTCGTCAAACTAACCTATCTTGCGTCTACGCTTTCTCTTCCCTTCACTTCTACTTCTACTCAACTTCCCAACACTAATTCCCAAGAAGCCAAACAAACATGGAAAAAACCAAAAGTGAAATGTGATGATGTTCGGAGAAAGCTTCTACATCGAGTACAAATGTGAACTCTATCATCATAACCCACTTATACTTTTATAGCTTCATTCAAAAGAAACCGCCTAACTACGACTTCACCTACGGATCATGTAAGGAAACCAAATCCGATTCTTAAAAAAAAATATGTTTTTTTTCGGCTTTTGAATAATTCAATATGAACATAAAATAAGTTTGAAATATATGCTATGTTGTTGATGGATGAAAATGACAACGCTAAAATAATATTGATATTATACACTAAGGAGATCGCTGTTTAAAGTTTATGTTCAAGTATCTATAGGTTTATAAACCAGTACCTCCCATTTTGTGATTAATTTACCATAATTTAATATGTTGTCAAAAATGACATCAAGGCGAATATAAGAATGGAAATAAATTGTCGCAACGGTAGAATCACCCGTAGACTAAATCAAACTTACGCCCGTTGTATACTTTGCTTTCCTCGTGCTTTCTTATGAGAATTTTCATGAGAGAGATGAGAGAATCAATATATACTTTCTCAGAGTGTTGTTTGGTTGTTGTTTCAACAACAACGAAACAAAATTAAAATGATGTATACTTTATTTAGTTATTGCATTGTCTTTGCTTTTTAAAAAGTTTAAAAAAAATATTTATAACAATTTTTGTACCGAAAAATCAATAAATTGTAATTGGTCAAGTTCAGGGTCCATGGAGACCGTTTGTTGTCGCTTCGCTTTATAAAGCGAAGCGACAACAAACGATCTCCATGGTCAAGTTCAATTGAATGTGCTCTCTGTTGTCAAGGAGATCAAGCTAGGAGATAAAAACCGAGAAAGCTTCTTCCGAAAAGTTGACACTGCTTCAACTTTTTCGAAAGACAACGATGACGCAAAGACAAAACAAACATTTCTAAAAAGTTCGTTATATACTTTCTCCTAGCAATTCTCGTGACGACGAACAAAGAAAGCAAAGAGAAAAAATGTAGGCTGTTGCTTACCTGTTTCATATATAACTTTTTTATTGCTTGGGAGTAAGCGATGGCGTAGCAACAACGAACAAATAAAGTATACAACAGGCGTAAGTTAACAAAATATTTTTTCTCATTTTCTCTCTCTCATTTACTTGTCATGTAGAAAACAAATGAGAAAAAAAAANAGTTAACAAAATATTTTTTCTCATTTTCTCTCTCTCATTTACTTGTCATGTAGAAAACAAATGAGAAAAAAAAAATTTTTTTTTCTGTCAACTTATTCTGAATTACTAGGTACGATAAAACATCGTAATTAGCTNTTACTAGGTACGATAAAACATCGTAATTAGCTGTAATAAGGTAGCCGTAATTTTCATAAACTAAAACATATGGTAGCAACCGTTGATAGCTTATGTATCAATCGTTGGTAGTTGAAGTTTTAACCGTTGATGTACATTGTTAGATGAACCGTTACCGCTTATGTACATTGTATCAACCGTTAGTAACGGTATTAGCCGTTGGCAGCTCAAGTTCCAACTGTAAGTCGCTACGGTACGAACGACATTAGGGTGGTATGGTGCTGACTACCGATAGTTNAGTTAACAAAATATTTTTTCTCATTTTCTCTCTCTCATTTACTTGTCATGTAGAAAACAAATGAGAAAAAAAAATTTTTATTTACTGTCAACTTATTCTGAATTACTAGGTACGATAAAACATCGTAATTAGCCNTACTTGTCATGTAGAAAACAAATGAGAAAAAAAAATTTTTATTTACTGTCAACTTATTCTGAATTACTAGGTACGATAAAACATCGTAATTAGCCGTAATAAGGTAGCCGTAATTTTCATAAACTAAAACATATGGTAGCAACCGTTGATAGCTTATGTATCAATCGTTGGTAGTTGAAGTTTTAACCGTTGATGTACATTGTTAGATGAACCGTTACCGCTTATGTACTTTGTATCAACCGTTAGTAACGGTATTAGCCGTTGGCAGCTCAAGTTCCAACTGTAAGTCGCTACGGTACGAACGACATTAGGGTGGTATGGTGCTGACTACCGATAGTTGACTCTTGAACCATTTGTAGCTATGAAGTATTTATCATTTCCGGTCAGCTCATTAATTGAAATATTTATAGAAACAACAATTGTCGCTATGAGTGATTTTTAGTTATGTGTGTATTTAAAGTGTTTATTGCATTGTAAAAGCAGCAATAGAATATCATGCGTAGTGTGTTTTTGATTGAGGTGTTAGTAGTATGTACAGGGCGATAAATGCAGCAAGATGGCGGCCAAAATCTATTTTTGTTGGCCTTAAGACCCTTTGACCCTAAGTGGCTTTCGCCGTAAGACCCTTTCACCCTAAGACCCTAATTTTGGATGGAAGACCCTAAGTATTAAGTTCAAACCTGTTTAAACCTGTCGTCACCTATGAACACATCTCATTCACCAACACCAACACACCACGGCCCTAAGAACCTAAGTAACTGACCTACCATTGACCTAAGTGTGCGATGCTGCCACATCCAGCAGACTTATGCAAACATGTTTAAACCTGTCATAACCTAAGAACCGAAGTAACTCACCAATCGCTCACCCTTTCAAGTTCAAACCTGTTTAAACCTGTCGTAACCGATGAACACATCTCATTCACCAACACCAACACACCACGGACTTAGACCCTAAGTTGGGATGGAAGACCCTAAGTATTAAGTTCAAACATGTTTAAACCTGTCGCAAGATCCACCGTCCACGGACCTTACGAACCTAAGTAACTCACCGTCCATTGAGCTAAGTCTGCACATAGCCTATGAACCTAAGAATTTGCATTCAATGTTGCCACATCTCGGAAACTTATCCAAACATGTTGAAACTTGTCATAGCTTATGATCTTAAGAAGTCACATTCTCCACACTCGACGAACCTATGAACCCAGGAACCTATGTATTCTCATTCTGTACAGTTGAATTCGGTCACACACCCCCCACCACAAAACTCACCAGCCATTTGACCTAAGTATGCGATGTTGCCACATCTTGAAGACTTAAGGTACTTCCTACAGCACAGTCATCTATGAACCCAGGAACCTATGTATTCTCATTCTGTACAGTTGAATTCGGTCACACACCTCCTACTACAAGACCCCAAAATTTATTTTCATCAATGAAACATCCAAACTCTAGTAGCATACGTGGACCCAAATTATTTCCACCGTCCACGGACCTAAGAACCCAAGTAACA
>NIPM01000069.1:86555-286050 GCA_002738285.1 Holacanthella duospinosa | reverse complement strand
CATGTTTAAACCTGCCTGAGCCTATGAACACAAGTATTCTCATCCCTAAGTATTTCCATCAATCATCCTCCTAACTCAGCAGTGTTGCTAAATTCACACTACACTAGGTATCTCATCCCTAAGTATTTCCATCGATCATCCTCCTAAGTCAGCAGTGTTGCTAAATTCACACTACACTAGGTATTTCCACCGACACAAGTCAACATTGTTGCTACATTACACGGAGATGTGAACCTAAGTTTGCTGTCTATCCAAGTCCGCGATGTTGCCACATCTCGGAAACTTATCCAAACATGTTGAAACTTGTCATAGTTTATGATCCTAAGAAGTCACATTCTCCACACTTAACGAACCTATGAACCTGAGAATTCACATGCGATGTTGCCACATTCCACAAACTCATCCAAGCATGTTTAAACCTGTCATATACTATACATATCGACTTTAGCAAAAGACCGCGAGAATGTCCTGGATTTTACGTTACACCTCTCAGCGAGATACAACATTTGCNTGAATGTGTCTTAGGGTGAATGTGTCTTAGGGTCTTAGGGTGTGTGGCCGAGTTCTAATGTTATTTTACAAACACCTTTCACTTACAAACACGTTTCACTTAGGTCGGTGGACGGTGGAAATACTTAGGGTGGTGTGAATTTAGCAACACTGCTGACTTAGGTCGGTGGTCGGTGGAAATACTTAGGGCGGTGGGTAGGTCGGTGGCTTTGAGGGGGGGGGTGTGCAGGGAAAATCATCACGTACATACTACTGTGTTATTATTTATTGCCCTTATTTAATCAATTTAGCTGACCAAATTATAAAGCAGTTTAAAATACAGGGACAGGCAATAACAACTGACAGGGGATAACCCACACTCCTACTCCTATCTTCAACCATAAATGGGCAAAGAATATCCCACTTCATAGATAATTTAATATCAATTAACATTTCATGTTGATTGATTTTTAGTGTAAAAAAGGGTGTGTGAATAACTTAAGCTCATTAATGGTTGGCGGAAGGGAAATGGTTGGTGAGTGTGACATCGGAATAATCGGTGCTGTAAAAGATAATTGAATTAAAACTATTCGCAATATTAACAATTTGGTGTTTCGTTTTTCTGTACATTCGTCCATTGTTTATCCGTCATGCGAATACCACCAAACCTGTGACTAATTGTAATCAAGTACCACATCCGGACGACTCCCGCGCACTACGCAAATCTGACTAGAAACCTTTTGGATTCAATTTGGGCAAACAAGTGAATCGGAAGGCGAGGGCCTGCGGAGTGGCCAGTTCGGTCTCCGGACTTAAATCCACTCCATTACTTTTTTAGGGGTATATGAAGTCGACAATTTTTAATGCTTCTCGTGCAATTAATATTCCTCAACCCAAGGATCGGATTCAGAACTTTGTTGATACTTTAAATAACAATCCGGAGATGCTACAGAACGTTAGTTAAGGGCATTTTATGACCGCCTTGGCCATTGCATTGAAAGGGATAGTGGCCATTTTAAGCATATGATAAACTAATTTAGTTTACAGACCTATCTTTAAAATTAACTCTAAATTCCAAAGGAAATTAATAAATTGTTTGCCCATTTGTGTAAGTTTGAGAGGGTGTTTGGTTGGAGTGGGGGTATCCCCTGTCAGTTTTTATTGTATGTCCCTGTAGTGTATGCCTTTGGTCAGCTATTTAGTAACACCTCAATCAAATACGTACTACGCATGGTATTCTATTGTTGGTTCTAAAATTTAAAACAATCAATCAAGAGACGATTCAAAAAATAAAAAGGTTTGTTATCGACAATCATAATCATGGTCTGTTAAGTCATCTTATTATAACGAATGTATGAATTGCACCAATTTCATGGAATGGAATCATGGGCTGAAATATACATATGAAATTATAACAGTAAGTTCTTAAAAATAATGTAAACAGCAATAAACTACCTCATGTGGTGAATACACATAACAGGTTCATAAACATACCTGTTTTTATGAATAGTTATCGTGATTCTGTACATACAGACAGACTGACAGACACGAAAGCTCGAATACTCTACTACCACTAAAATAGTGTACGGGTAATGATATAACGTATTTTCTTAACATTATCAATATAACTGTTATTGACTTTATGACGAAAAAAATCTTTGTTGCTGAAATCTGTTGTTATCTCTTGGCAACGGTTGAAAAGGATTTTGGTGATCTTGGATGATTTCTTTTGGGATTGTGTATTGGACCAGAAAAATTGAGATCGAGGTCATGCCCGTTGACATCATTCCCATTCTCCACATGAACAAAGTTTATAGAATCACATGGAGAAAACGTAGCATGGAAAGGAAGAACTACGAAATCTCACTTTCCGGTTTTTCCTCTTCATTAAAACCCTCCCGACACAATGGACCTATTCCAAAGCACCAAACATTATTTCTGTCCACTTGGATTCCGAAAGACGTTGAGATACAGTAAAACTCAATAATAATATCTTTCCCGTTCACTCAACTGTTAAAATATAAAAAGATTTTTTACCATACTCTTTTAGTAAAGTTTGATAAAGCTGACCAACTGACCTATTGCGCAGAATCTGCATAAAAAGGGTTAAGTTGAGTAAATTACATTACGTCATGGTACTTCTGAAGATCCTGAAGATATATTTGAAAAGGCAAATTCTTGAAGATGTCAAAAGATCACGAGAAATATTATATAGATTATTCTCGTAATTGTAAGTGAAGTGTAGTAATTCCTTTAATCATAGTTTTAAATGACATTAGCTAAATACGTGGGACCTTCTGAAGCAAGAACTCTCGACCATTTTTCTATTTAATAGCCGTCGGCATAAAAAATTAACGAAAGCGTGGGTGCATTTTGTTCTTAGTCTTGTGATACAATTTCATATGAAAAAAAAAAGTCTTCCAAACATCCAACAAAATAAATACAACTTTTTTTTACATCACGTACAGTGCCCTAAAATGATGATAAAATTGCCAAAAAATAAACTAAATTCATTTAAATACATTATCATATTAGAACAAAAAAAAGAGGTTCAGTTTGCCAATAAGTGACTCATGTAAACTGCTTTGGAAATGTTTTCTTTTTTTTCTTTGCCAAAATTTACCAACCGAGATTATTTGATTCTGATAAAGTGATGAACTGGCAAATTTTTGACATAGAAAGTACTAAGAATTTTACAATTTAAATAAAGTCAAGTTTTGTCATCTAATTGTGTGAAATGATGATTTTTTTTTATGAACATAATAAAACATATTACCAAAATGATTATATATTTGTAATAGAGACAATTTTTTTAGGCGTCTTTTTTAATAATTAATTATGATTATGTGAGGATAATAAGAATTTTGAAAATATTGGTTGTCAAAATTATATGATATTTGTCAAATTCAAGTCCATATTTCATATTTTGTTCTTAATTGGAAGCTTTTTAAGGAATTCAAGTGAAGGTGTTGATTTTTGACCCAGAAACGCTAGCGTGACCAATGATAAACCTAATTCGATTACAAAAAAAAATCTGCCATTTTTACTATGTACTTTGTTGCAGTCTGTTTGCACTTGAACTCATGTCAAATAAATCACATAAAGTTGTTTTATTAGTTTAGTCAATTTCACTCATTTCCATGTTTGTTCCAATTAACGTGTGCGAAATGCTCTAGATTCAGGGCAAGTAATTAGAAAACTTAATATGACCTATGTTCACTATGTCCAGTAGTGTTTTAGAATTTTTGGATATAAAATTTGCCCAACTGATACTCAACGTAATTTCATTAGTGAAAGTAGGAAATATAATTTTTGCAAAAAATTTGGCAAAAAAAAAATTTTTTTTTCAATATGTATTCATTTAATTGAAACAATGAAGAATTAATGAACAATTAAACAACAAAGAAGATTCATATTGAGAAATCCAATTATATTACTTTCCCATTTATTTTGCTTACAAGACTGAAGTATAATTTTTATTTTTATTCACATTCGCCATTTTCTGTCACAGTCCTTCCGGATTTAAATAATTGTACTTTTGCAAATTTTCTATACAAAGGAAACTTATTATTATAAATCAATCAAATTATTACATTTCACACAATAACGTTTATTTAGTTAAACAATAATGTCAATTTTAAACTCTTTGTTTATATAATATTCTACCTGGTTCTGACAAAATTATACTTTTGCTCATCCTCTATTAGTCAGAATATGACTTCCGTTTTTCATCAAATAGTAAAAGTGCGTAAGAGTTATTGTTGTACTGATATGAATAGAACAATGATATGATATAATATACACCTTACACTGACTTACTATAGGAATTTTATGAGCTAATGCTTAATAATTAAATTAATTAGAAATGAGTGTATAATAACCATCAGAAAGCCTTTCCGGAAGTTCCTACAATGATAAAAGTCTGGGAAATTCTTGACGAGATGATGTCTTTTTATAATTTAATTTAAACTTTTTGCATTTCTTCCTGACTTGCAATTTTTAGTAAGAATTGACACTTCCGCTTTTACATTTTTCAAAATTGAACCAAATATGGTAGCATTATTCGCAAAATTCCCACAAAAAAAGCTTAACTTTTTAAAATTAAAGTCTCAAAAGTAATGTGATGCGAAGTTAAATTATGTATTTTTATTTATGAAATTGATAAATTTTGACAATCCAATTAATTCCAAAATCATTATTACAATATTGTATTATTTAACAAGAATAAGTTAATTCGGACTACGATAACAATCGTTGAAGCTTAATTTTATAAGTATATACTAGTTTTCTAACTTTTACACCCAAAATTTTTTTGAGAGTTGGAAATTAAATTTTAAGGTGTGTAGTTGTTATTGCAAAAATTTAAAGTTGTGTACTATGCATTTATGTATGACGCTAGACTACCGATGAGACTTTAGCATGACAGTCATGACAGTCATGACAGCTTTCACTGGGCTATGAGTTCAAAATGAAGTGTGTGTGGTCAGTGAACCAATAAAAATGCGTTTGTTTGCCTGTCATCATACTCCCATCGTTATTTACTGTAAATGAGAGGGCATTATTTAACAAAGCGTATCTTAAACTTTATAAAAAGTACGAAAGAATAAATAATATAATTCAGTCTTAATTTTGCAACTGAGGGTTGGAAACTTTTCTGTTGATTTGCTGGGATTTTGAATTTTTATATTCAGTACAATCTATTATGCTGAATGAGTAACCCCATGTGAAAAACTGAAGAAGATTCTTCACTATTGTTCTACAGTGCAATTATAATATTAATTCTCCTTTTACTATTACGTTATAAGAACTAGATCAGGCCAAGAGATAAGTCCCACAAGGACGGAAGACTAAGGAACGGATTTTTGCAAAAAAAAGTGTAACGAGTGAAGCCATTTTTAACAATTCGAATACCACTGTGCACTCAACTGATAAAAAAGTTCCAATTTTTTTTAATGTAATTAATCCTTGGTTGGTCGGTAAGAATTTAGTACTCATCAACTTGAAGGAGTCATGATTTTTAAAATTCAGCACAAACGGACCGGCACGGTGCCATGGGTGAGTAGGCTGCCGCGACGCATTGTTTATTAACTCTCTGTGCAAAAATTTTGTGCTAATTTTCTTCTTAAAAAAAGAGAAAGTTACAAAAAGATCGTTTTTTTGTATGGTTTGTATGGTTTAAAAATGTCCAAAGTTAGCCATATTTAGATATATAGCGCATGTGCGTAAAATTTCATAATTTTTTTGTGATTTTGTTTTTGTCGGTTATCTTCCATCTTTATTTAGACTAGTAAGAGCGCTAGCTCACTTCTCCCATTTTTGTGAAAATGATGAAGTATCCAGTACATCTGTGTACAAATGGAGTCACATATGTTACAAAGTGCTAATTTAATTTTGATAATTCAGTTGTTGTTTTTTGTAAATAGTTTCTACTTGCCATTTTCTTCTATTTGGCATTTGGTCAAGCCAGTGGACGCAAGAGGCTTATCTCAACCAATGAAAATTCTTCGGAAGATTCCATTCACCAATCACATCGATCTCCTCTTTTCGAATCAAGAAATAATCTGAACACTTACCAACTCGTTATTGACCATGGTCAAACTGAGCACCCACAGCATCTCCAGCTACAACAGCATGATCTCTCACACGAACCTCAAGGTCAACAACCTCACACCGACAAGTTTTCATACGTCGTTAAGAAAAAACCACATGTTAATTATCGTTTGCGAGATGAAGATGGTGGTCAACTTTATACCATCGACTCACCCAGATCAACTCCAGGGCCAATATTTCAATCAACTCAGAGATCATTCATTGGATCAAGTCAGAGTCCTCCACTCGCTTACTACTCCACTCCAGTGACACCACAGGAGGATTATCATACAAAAAATCCAGTAATTCCTTGTTGCTCAAATTTTATTTACATTTAATTATGTCCAATGGACAAAGTTACAAATAACATAAATATAACTAAAAGTTTTAAATAACAGGAGGGAAAAAAGTACGCGTTTGCTTATGCAGTAAAACCAAGAGATGGCTATACCTCCGTAGCCGATGACTTTTCACTTTCACACAAAGAAAGTCGCGACGGCAAGGTAACAATGGGAGAATACAAGGTATGTCAATTAGAACGTAAAATGATTTTATAATTAAAAGTTATACACTTTTCAATTATTCTTGTTCCTCTTTTTACAGGTGTTGTTACCTGATGGCCGTTTACAGGTGGGTAACTAACGTTAACAATGATAAGATACGAATTTTTTTTACAAAAAGTTTGAATCGTATCTTAAGATATACAAAGTAAAATTCAAAATGATTTCATCAAAGAACGGCAATATAAAATATAGTCATGCCGAAAAATGACAACAGCATAAATGGCTGTTTCGGCCAAACCAAACAACCTCAAAATTTTTGGCTGTGTAAATTGCTGCATAACTACATAACTGCAAAACTGCAAACTTCATGACACAAACAGTCATGAAGTCTGTCAAACACACTTAATTACAAAAGTTTTACTAGTGCAGTATTTAGCAAAAGTCGTTTATGGGTGTGGCTAATTTTTGGCGCCATTTTTGGAGAATATCGTTAGATGTGCAGTATGTGAAGTGAGCGGCGCTCAATATTTGAATTTCATTTCAGTTTAAAATTTTACAGCTGCCAAAATGCGCGTTATTATTTTTAAGGTACTTAAGTAAAGAATTGATCACTTGGGTCATGAAAATGTTGCCAAAATAAACTTTCCATCAAATTAATTTTGTTTTGGTATTTAAAAAAAAATTTTTATTTTTTTTTTACGGCACAGGTCGTACGGTACACAGCAGATGGGAAGACCGGATTCAAAGCAGATGTCACTTACGAAGGAGATCATAATCATGATCATGACCATGATCATCACGACCATCAAGAATTGACTAAACCACTCAGCAAACCAAACTCTGAAGTACATAAACAGTTTATAATCCTTCCCACACAGTCGTCACAATATCTCACACCCACACCGACGTCTCATCTAACATCACCGTTCAAATCCAAACCAATATTTACCTCCAATCCAATCAAAACACATCCCAGCCTTTCTCCATCCTTAATTTACAATCAAGCCGGGAGTTTTGATCATCATCACCTCGACCGTCATTTCGCACCAACTCCGAATTCAATTAGCTCTGTATCACCACACCCTCAAAGACTTTATAAAGTCAGTCCAAGTCCATACACATTCAAGAACCAAGAACCTACTCCTGAGTATGTCAGTTACAAAAGAGCTGACGCCTCTCCCACACCTTTCTTTCACAAAATGTCTGCTACCACTCCAAAGAATATTTATGACAAAATTGGTTCAACGAATTCACACTATGCACCTGTAACCAGAGGACAGCGCGCAGGTCCAGCTATAGTTCATACTACGGAAGCTCCAGTCTTTCAAGTCTCCACCCCTTCTTCAATACGCCAATATGCGAATGAAATTGCAAGAAATGCTCTACCTGTATACAAACATAATGGACAATCTCGAATTTACTCATCTCAACCCACACCATTTTCATTGAGACCAGCAGTTGCGCATGTGCCAGAGCCAAACCAATACGAACTACCCATCTACAACCATCCCTTACCTCAAAATAGGCGACATAAAATTCTGAAACAAGTGGCTGAAAATCTAAAAAATAAAAATGAAAAAATTGGATTGTTTCCTTATGAATTTTTTAAGGCGGGACCGAGTGAACCACCAATCATTGAGCATAATGATGGTCACATTCAAGGCCATTTTGACCTTCACGGTCACTTAAACGGACATAACAGTGATGTAGAGCAACATGACACACATTATATATTGGAAGAGATTCACCATGATCACCCAGCTCGTCATGCTGAAAAAGACCTTGAACCAATCCATAGGATACTTCCGGTCAAATCAAATCTCCCACCAGTGAAGTCGTCCTTAGCAACTTTTGCTTCAAGTATTGGTTTTAGGAAAACATCTAAACCTACGCTCTGTATAAAATCCAAACCAACAATTCCGATTGGACGGCCAGTGAAGCCATCTACAAGTGGATTAGTTTATTTGGAGACTCCCGGTACAGGACCAAGGCCAACAGCTCTTGGGGTCAAAGAACTTTTGTCAAGGATCCCTCATGACAACTTACCCCGACCAAAAACAACAACTCATCCGTATGAGCTGGGGTCAAAGGATTATGGTGACAATGTGAACTATTCACCTGTTTCTGGTGGAAGTTATAAAACTATACGCAAAAATTTCACACCATCGCAAGAAATTCCATCAGAGTTAATACCGAAACATTTGCGAGAGTACTTACGTGATGAGAATCGAGACAGTAATGTAGAATACAATAATAGTCCAAACACTGCATCCCAACTTCAAGATACCTATCCAAATTATGAATAAGTTATGTAAGAAATGTAGAAATTAAACAAGAATCTCAATTTATTATTTCAGTATTTTTATAACTAGGGCTGATGTTTTAATTTAATCATTTAACTCATATTAGAGTAAGTTAATCAAAAATTTGGATAGTTTATTAAAAATTTAAAAAATACAAATTAAGAATAAATGAGAAATATAGAGAGATATTCATTTCATTACAGTAATTATTGATAAACTACCGTAAGCGGCAGCAGTAGGGTATCTGTGATTTTCTCACTTTTTCCTTAACTTTTTATCCTTGGTTAATTGGTACAACTCATTCCCAAAACGAACTCTTGCCTCGAATTTAAGCTGGGCACCTTCGTCAACAATCATCAACCTCTTTGAGATTGTAAATCTCAAGACGGATTATTACATTCTAACCTGATTTAATTCATCTTCAAGTGTTTTGAAAAAGATTGTCTTTGATCCTGAAATTCAACCCACCGTCAGTGACGTAAGAGGTTGGGCAAGGTTCAATTACGAAAGGGTGCGCAATTCATTTATTTCTTCACATGAATATTTTTCGTTTGTAAAAAAAAATTTGTCTGAAAAATATGTCTTTTAGTCATGTTGGTTCGGATTGCGTAATTTAGTAACCTGGAATATGGCGTTAAAAAAATTTACTCATACAATCTGACAATAGTTCAAAAGAGGAAAGCAGTGAGGTTGCGAATGATACTTTAATGAATTGTATTCATTTATTTATTTTTTAATCTCGCCATTAAATTAAATTTTCAATTACTGATATTGCTAATGATCAAAATATCAGGGTTCGATTTTGTGTTAAATAATAATATAAATAATAATGTTATCAACATCCAGCCGATTATTGGTCTCTGAAGTCAAACAATCTTGTCACACACAATATTATTCAGTAATTNTGTTATCAACATCCAGCCGATTATTGGTCTCTGAAGTCAAACAATCTTGTCACACACAATATTATTCAGTAATTAAATTATTCAGTAATTAAATTTCACTTGAATTTTCAAAAAGGTTGCAAAACTCTATGTTTTCATGTGTCATGAAGAGTTGAGCGGGAGGATATTAGTGTTCTCCATGACTCTCTGTTTGGTCGGAGTCAGAGTCATTGACTCNTTGAGCGGGAGGATATTAGTGTTCTCCATGACTCTCTGTTTGGTCGGAGTCAGAGTCATTGACTCTGAGAGTCATGACTCTGACTCTCTAAATGTTGGGAGTCGACTCTCGCAGTCATCACTCTGACTCCTTGAATTTTGAGAGTCGACTCTGAGTCAAAGTCAGAGTCATGACTCTCGACTCCGGAGTTACATAATACAAAAATGGAAAATCGGGTCTGAAATTGAATTTTTTTTTATACATTTAGTTTCCTTGTTTCTAAGTTTGCTAATTTTCTAAGTTTCCTGGACAATAAGAAACTAAAAAAGCCACTTTCATCAGGTTAAATAAACAATTCGTAACTTTTTTTAAATATTTCTTTGTAAAAATAACTATCGAAATAATATTTGCATGTAAATTTTGTTAAAAAATAGTCCCATATGCACTATGGCACCAAATTGAGAAAGCCGTAATAAATTCACCTTGAATAAACAAAACAAAAAAAAAAACCCCGTGCTAATTCAATGCAAATATTAACAAATTTTTCTCGCTAAACACTCCAAAACACTCTTGCTACACATTAAAGTTTTTGTTTCCTTCGGAAGTACAAACCGTTTGTCTTCTTCACCTTACCCTCAACTTTGCACATATTTCCCTTATTTCGTTGATTATTAATTATTTATTTTACCTTTTTTTTTGTTTATGNCTCAACTTTGCACATATTTCCCTTATTTCGTTGATTATTAATTATTTATTTTACCTTTTTTTTTGTTTATGTAGCATATATCGGCAAAATTTCCACCCATTTCCTTGAAATTAATTCAATGCGTTGAGGTTGGATTATAACAAACAAGGGTCATCGACCTTTGAATGTTTTTGGCATAATTCAACTTCAACATCAAAATACAAAATCTACATCATCATTTCCGATATCGACAGAATGATAGGAAGATTCATTGAAAGTATTAGCGTCGCGCATGAAAGTCTGGTTATATTATTCGAACCAAAAACTTTTATAAGTACTTGTTTTAAAAATACACTATTTGAAAAATAAATTTTTTTATTATTTTTTAAAAGGTGAGGAACTAAATTAACACTCGATATTGCATCAAAAATTATCCGATTGATTTCAAATTTACCAAGTATGTGCCTAAACTCATTTGGGAAGGTATTTTTGATGGTTTTCGAAATAGTTTCAAACTGAAAAATTGGANCTAAACTCATTTGGGAAGGTATTTTTGATGGTTTTCGAAATAGTTTCAAACTGAAAAATTGGACTATTCAGAAATTTATTCGTTTAAATTTATTTTACACGGTGGTGTCCTCAATTCACTCTATATTGCGTCATTAGTCGTCGGCTAAATTTCTACTGTTGGCTGGCTGTATTCAATATTTCGAACACGTGTTTTGTAGGTTTAAAAAAGTATTTGAAAACAAATTGCTTTGGACAATTAGTCANTTTCGAACACGTGTTTTGTAGGTTTAAAAAAGTATTTGAAAACAAATTGCTTTGGACAATTAGTCAAAAAAAAATATTATAATTGAATTTTTTGCTAACTGTCCTAAATATTTTGTCCAAATATTTTGTAGAACATGCAAAATACCTTCTTAAAATACGCTACAGTAAATCTACCGAAAATAGAAATTGACTAATGACTAGGGACGCCGTTTTTATGCGTAAAATTCAAAAATATTATGCGGCATTTACAAAAAAATTATGCAATATTATGCGCGGTGATTTATAAGCTTATATTGACATTTTGATGAGCATGAAAACCTTTAAAAGAATTTGTGTGCGTGTATTTGAGCACGACAGACGTTGTTTTATTGAATATTAGTTGAATTAGAGCCATGAATTTCGAAAATTTAGTTTCCCCGATAAAGAAACGCATACAGATATTGCTAGATTAAGCAAAATTTTTTAAATAAAATTGGTTAAATGTGTTCGATAAATAAAAATCGTCAATTTGTTGTATTTGAACAATAAATTGCTCTCACGATGGTATAAATTGCACTAAAAGCTGTAAAAATCAGACTAAAAATAAATTATGCGTTTACGTTGTGATTATGCGTTATTATGCGAATTAACATTGCGTTAATCGGCTCCATATTTCATAATTAGTGAAGATCCTAAGTATCACCAATTAGTGTTGCTTCGCTGCGATTATTCAAATGCATAGAAACGGCGTCATTAGTAATGACGCAATGCCTCTAAAACTAAGGAAAGAACATACTTCCTAAATTTTAAAGATCTGAAAATTGTAGACGGAATGCCCAGTGGTATTTTAGTTCACCGTTAGAAAAGAACAAAAAAAATTATTTCATTCAAACAGTCATGATAATATTGTGTATTAGTATTTTCTAAAAGCATCAAAAGGCTCAAAGTCAACAGTCATTCAAAGGCTCCATCAACCCCGCGCGCATAAATGGGCATAAAAGTAGGTATTTTGTACAATCACACCATATCGAATTCGGATAAGTCATATCATATGTCAATCGATCAGAGATGTAGGGCAGATTACAAATCTGACTTCCCATTTTGGTGATCAATTGAAACTTTGCAAAAATTTTTGCCAATTGTTCCATTTTTTGTAAACATGATTTACTCAATGGAACTTGTTCGAAATTCACCAATTATACGTCAATCAGTCAATAATCTTGTCAATATTTCGGCCACAAATCTCGCTTGGATTCAATGTTACGAAACCAAAATTTCGAATTTTTTGCAAAACTTGACCCACTATATATCAAATCCAGAATCCTCAGGAAATTCTTTATTGACNTTCGAATTTTTTGCAAAACTTGACCCACTATATATCAAATCCAGAATCCTCAGGAAATTCTTTATTGACGGACATATAATTTGCTAAATATGGATCCGCATTATATGAATCATACTAAAAAGATTGCGTGTTTGGCACAATTTTGCTAATTTTTTACTAAGTTAAACTTTTTATTAGATCGTCTGAAATGGATGTCAGAATCATAATATACACTAGATTTCTGAACCATTGGCACATGACTTATTCATCCAAATTTTCGAAATTGGATTATTCTAAAAAAAAACCTCTACTTTGCCCATCTATGCATGCGACTTTGATGAAACTTTTGAGTGCATTTTAGTCGATACTTCAGTTTGTTGCAAAACTTGAATTCACTGTTTTGATTCGTTTTTTGCAGATGCGCAGAAAGCTCGTGGACTTAATAAAAATTGCTCGGAAATAATAATTAAAGAAAAATATTTCATCCAACTGTTTTCCTTTAGGTAAAGTTTATCCTAATTTATTCGGTTTCCGGTAAATATACTTAGCGGAGCGACAATGCCGACCTAGGTTATTTACAATTGATTTTACAAAAATACAAGTTTTTTGCTTGTTGCTAAGGTCTTTTTATTACAAAAGGAACCACTGTGATTTGCCCATGTGCGCATGTTTCAAAAGAGTCATGACTCCCAAGTCTGGAAGTCGACTCCCAGAGTCATGACTCTGACTCCCAAAACCCTTGGAGTCAGAGTCATCAAATGACTCCCGACTCCCAAAAACCCTGGGAGTCAGAGTCATGAGAGTCAGAGTCAGAGTCAGAGTCATGGAGAACACTATAGGATATTATTACTTCCGCCCATCTATGAAGCCTACTCCTAACCCTCCAGTGAAGTGTGGAGTGAGTTTGAGCTCAAACAGTCAGTGAAAATTATGGGATATTTTAAAGAGACAAGTACCCTACTTATGAAGCTTAATAATGCCGCTTAACATGATAATTCAAAGTCCACCTATTTTCAGATGGAAGTTCTTGCGTAGGATGACAAAAATTGCTTTTTGTCAAGAATCATACTAAATTTTTTCAATAGTAACTCACTCGAACAACTTGCACATGTATCTCTTCTACCCAAAACATTCATGAAATCTTAAGAAGTTGCAGGATGTAATCATAGCATAAATCTCAGCTCTGTTAACACAAGATTTACTATTTTTCCGATGAAGGCAGATGTCATCACATCATAAGCCCAGCTAGTCATAAAACTTTAGCTAAAATTGACAAGTAATGCTAAGATTTGCTTTACTTGGACATCAGGTTTAACAGGTTACAAGAAAAGAATTGATTCAGCCCACCAACATGTTGTGCTAAATGTAGAATAATTTAAAACAGGTCTGAATTAAATTTTAACTTTCATACGTAATTGCACTGGGTAAATAAGACTAATTAAATACTATTCCAATCTTAATTAATCACATTTGCAAGATTATTTATTATACACTTTTAAACCTTACAAATTTACACCATTACAAAATTATAAGCCGAGCCATAACGTTGTCAAACTACTTAGGTTCTTAGAGCTCCTGTCTTGATTTTGTTGCGCACTGGTGAGAAATCATTTACAAATTTGGTGTCATCACTCCAAAAAAGATTCTCAATTTGAATAGATTAGCTTGTGGCTAGGAACATAATCAACTATTCAACCAAGCTTACCAAATTTCACTATTTCGAAGTGTCAAAAAAACAAAACAAAAAAACAACAAAAGAAATGGCTCATGATTTCAGCCAGGCGTGTAATTCAGATGAGATTGAGAAGCTCAAGGAAATGTTTACAACGTTGCCAAGTTACTCCAACGAAGGATATATTCTGTCGAAGGACTTGACAGCTTTGTGTCAGGGGATGAACTTTGATCGAACTCCTGAGCAATTGGCAGCCTACAAGGCTTACTGGGACAACAACTACGGCGGAATCATCACACGAACAGAATTTTGTATCTTCCTCACTGCCCTTCATAATACAACATCATTGGCGCGTGTAAGAGCCGAAGCAGTTGTCAAAGATGATAACAGATTCATTTCTGGGAACGAATTCAGGAGACTTTTGGAAATGTTGAAGAGTCATGACAGCCGATTGCATGGAGCTACATATGAAAAATTTGTACAAGAAACTGGCAAAAATCCTAAGGACAAAGTAGACATTGATGAATGTGTGGAGTGGGTAGATGCTCAACTCAAAGTCTAAAGAATTGAAACTAATCCATTTTGGAGTGATTCAGAATTACTTATTATAAATTGTTTTAGAAAATTTGAAGTAACTCTCATAGATGATAAGATCATGGCGTGAAATGGAATAAAAAGTGCTCGATTATTACAGAAACATGCTAAAAGGTCTATATTTCACATAAATTTGTGCATGAGTCTATAGAAGAAGATTATGAATAAAAACTACACACTGGAGGTTACCGTTGGTATGGAAAGAGTAATGGTCAACAAAAGTGGAGCTCATGCAATATCAAATTTTCCTAGCATAATCAATTGTAGGTTATCAAATTTTGTTCCAATTGAACTGGATCAATTTTTTATGTGTATTTTGTCCTTTTTTGACATTGCAAAACAGGTTTCATTGTTATCATCTCAGGCATACTCTACCACGCCGTTTACATTCATTATAAATTCAGATTTGAACACAGTAGGTACTTGTTTTAAACAATATCGCAGTAACTTTACTTAAATTATTTTGATTTCTGGAAAGTTTTATTTCTGGTTTAGATTACCATGAGGCAAATTTTAATTTTTTCTCTCTTCCTTACTCTTATATTTCGGCATTTCTACAAGCAAAAACAACCTTACAATTCGTCTAGAGGTGAATAAACGTTTTACATTTAAAAACCAATTAGGTCTGAAATATTACCTAATTTTAGGCCCACCAAAGCTTCTATTGATTGGATCCTTGATATCTCTGATTAGGGCGTCACGACCGTCACTTGCCTTCCAAAAGGTTGCAAAAGTGTATTGTAGCCTGATTGTTATAGCCCAATAAATTTTTTTTTTGCCAAAAACTTCGCTCCCAACGCGGAATATTGTTCTAAATATTTGGGAAAAAATTGTTTCAAAAAGTTAGAACAAATGGTGGACATTTAGAGGTCGTGCTCGTGGTTCAAAAAAAATTTTTTTTTTCTAATTAGATATGTAAAGCAATATATTCTTTGAAATATACTAATAATATACTAAAAATCAATAGACAAGTAGAAATAATAAAAACTAAATTCAAGATTTCAAAATTTCAAAGTAAAAAAATATTGCAAACAAATATCCAAATTACTTCATTAGTGTGGATTTCTTTCTGCAAGGATACTTCTTGCGATATTCACTGACTACCAAAAGTAAATATTGCTTCTGTTCTTCGATATTTATGAGTAACTTATTGTGGTCATCCGTCAAAGCCACCCCTCTTTCAGCAATGTCATTTACAACCTATTATGGAATTTAGATTAGACTTGTTACACTTACTTCCATTATAACCTCTTACCTCCATTTTCCTTAATGAATTACTACCATTAATGTATACCGCGTCCGTATCCCAGTTTTCCGAGTCCAAACTTAAGGAAGCTGATGAAATTCCAGTAATTGAAAAAAATCTTAACGTATTAGTTGAGACGAAATTTGGGAGTTGTTTATCTTGGAGTGTGCTTGCGTCTAATCTGATCCTTTTGAGTAATTGATCATCCTCTGTATTATTAAGCGCCAAAGCCATTCTTCGTTTCACATCTAATGACACTGCATCATCAAAAAATGCTAAGGCGATCAACTCTTCCAACAAATACCAAAGGTGGTTAGAAATTTTTTTCAATGCCACTGCAGCAACAGGGCCGTTAAAATTTTGGTAATCTTGAATGGCTTTTAAAAGGCTTAAATCATTTTGTGGCGCCTGTGTAGTTGAGGTAGCAGTAAACCACGCCTTAACATAAATGCAGATTCCAAACAAACAAATATCTCGTAAGCCAGTTACTTCCTTTTTTGTTAATTTAAATTGACGTCGAAACATCCAGATTTTGAGTGAGTAGATCCATAGCCATCCATCTAGCTCGATGTAGACTGGCTGAGCGCTTGAATGTAAATTTTGATGGTGGATTGTACCCAAGAAATACAAGTGAAAGTTGCAGAAGNAGACTGGCTGAGCGCTTGAATGTAAATTTTGATGGTGGATTGTACCCAAGAAATACAAGTGAAAGTTGCAGAAGTTCTCTGTATTCATTCCTTGGTTGGTTCATTTGCTTCTCACAAAATTGAATTAGTTCCGCAGACGTCGGTGAAATTTTTTCTTTAACAAAATCNGGTTGGTTCATTTGCTTCTCACAAAATTGAATTAGTTCCGCAGACGTCGGTGAAATTTTTTCTTTAACAAAATCATCAGTAGAAAAATTGAATAACTGGATTTATCGATAAACTCCCAGAGAGCCTGAAATCTTTTGAACAAAATAATCTAGGGCCCAGAAGATGGGCCAAGAACTTGCGTAACAACTGCTTCTAATAGGAGCTCAAAATATGATGTCGGCAAGAATGCCAAAGTAAATCCTTGTTTAAATTTTGTTCGATTACAATATATGCCCCATTTCGGTGACCTGTGTTGACTGCGGTGGTATCAAAACACATCGCTTTGATTTTATCGCTCAGCTCCTACTGTAATATAGCATTTGACACAGCCGTTGATATAGCAACTCCAGTACCGGTTGCAAATTTTGAAACACCGAGTAGTTGTGCAATGTCATCACCCGACACAAAGATTGGCAGACGCTCTACTACCTCGTGACCGGAAATGTCTTCCAACATTTTGCCATCCCAATGAATAACTAGTGGGACGGTTGTATCAAACTCCTCTTTTAGTTCCGTAGCGATAGTTTTTTCTTTTTTTCATTCTTTCGCGTCGAATTGAGCACCTGGAAAATAACAATGATCACTTTGAGCAAAAATTAATTCCAATAGTAATATTGTTCAGTGTTCACCGGTTAATATTGTATTCCGCTGGGTCTACTCCTGCTTGTTGCAACGCAGGTGTAATAATTAATGCGGCTCCTCGGTCACTCACTTTTGCTAAATCAAGGCATGCCGCCAGCTTCTCGTCAATAATATTTGTTCTTCCACGGTGAGATTTCGAATTCGTTAAAAAAGTCGACGGTCCAGGTTCCTCATCTAGGGATTTAGGATGAAATATTTCGTCAACTTCCGTTTCTGTTTGTCCCATACCATTCCCACTGCCTTCTGACGACGAGGACAACAGTACTACTTTTTTATGTTGTCTCTTTCCTTTGTTCTTCCTTTTCCAGGCTAAGATTCAAGGATTTTCTCTTCTGTTGCGACTTTTCTTCAATTTTAGTTAGCCTGAAATCAATTCCTGTCATTCGACCTGGTCTGCTTTTTTCTCGTTGGCCTTGGAGAAATTTGATGTCTTCAGAAATTGTCATCGTTGTTGCAGCGTTTTCATGGGCTATGTCAAAGAGATCTTCTAACGAAATGCTCCACTCTTCTCTTTTTTGAATTGCGGATTTTGACTGTTTGGTACTATCTTTTTTAAGTTTCTCCCAATTTTCAAATAATGTCACAATTTTTTTTGTTACATGATTTATCTGTTTCGTTGGAATTCGAGCCTTCTCCCAAACCTCTAGTAACCAAAGGGAGATAGTCGCTAATGAAGAAAGAAAAATGAGATTCTCCTGATTCTGTGACGTCACTAGTGGGACAAACATTGAAAGAACTCAAACTCCTGAATTATGGTTTCTAATTAAATACCAATGTTTACCTGACTAATTTCGCTTTTCAATATCTTATTTTGAGCAATTACAATAAAACTTAATGCCGTCTGTGTGTGCTGTGGCCAAATGTAGCAACGGTGGAAGTCTAAGGCAAAACCCAGCGTAATTCTTCACAAATTTCTAACCAAACAAAGCATTCGCAAACTCTGGATTTCACAGTGTAAACGAAAATCTTTTAATTCAACAAATGCAGCAATCTGTTCGGAACAATTTCTGGATAGTGATTATAAGCGGGACCTGGAACATAAACTCCTCAACCTGCTTGCTAGACGCAGACTTAAAACCAAAGCGGTTTTGTCAGTATTCACATTACGAAAGCATGAGCCAAGTGCCCATTCAAATTTTGGAAGGGATTTAATAATGACCAGAAAAGAACGGAAAATCAATGTGCTAAAAATATTTGGTAAAATTATTTTTTCATCATGAAAAAATATACACCAACAATGTAATAATTAATTAAATTATTTTAGAAGAAATTACAGAACAAGAGACTAATGCAGAACCAAGCCATCTTACGCCGGGTTTAATAACGCACGGTAAATTTTAATCCTACCGCATGGATACCTATTCGCGTAATTTTTGTTGCCAAAATTAAATGGAGATTTTAATTTCGCGCTATTTCAGCTATTATTTGGCGCACATTGATAGGATTACATAATATATTTCCTTTTTTGAATTTCAGATTCAACGGATGCTTACAATGATGCGTTAATAACAAAGCAAAAATTGGAAATATATCGTCTCAAACGGAAAATTTTTTCGCTAAAGCAGAAGTTGAAAAATTCCAGAAGACTTCGAAAATTGAAATCAGTAAAAATGTCACAGGCTTCAGAAAAACTTAACCAAGTATTTTTAAATCAACAAATGAAAAAAAATAATAAAAAAAAGTGTAGATGGAAAACAGAGGACATCGTGAAAGCACTAACCATAAGAAGTGTCAGCTTAAAATTATATCAAACTGCACTATTAGTTTGGAAAATACCACTGCCTACCGTTAGCATTCTCCTTTGTTGGACAAGAAATTTTGCATGCTCTCCAGGACTCCTGTCAGACGTCGTTGAAATAATGAAGCAGCGTTTAATTGGGCAACAAAAATTTTACAAGATTTGTGCCTTATGTTTGATGAGATGAATTTAGATTCGCGCTTTGTCCGTGACCCGACTTTTCACTTGGTTGAATCACATTCAAAGGTTCAGGTGCCATTTACTAAATATGTTTAGATTTATTGCATCAGAGCCAATCAAATTTTTTATACTTTCTTAAGGTTGTCCAATTAAGGGGTCTCTGTTCTTCATGGAAACAACCAATCTATTTCAACTTTGATGAAAGTATGAAAAAAGAACTTTTGCTACGGATAATTGCTGCTGTGACTGATGCTGGGCACATAATTTGTGCAATCTTTGATGATGGTGTATAAGCCACCTGAGATTCCCGTAATGTCACTTAGCCCCAAAAACATGTTGTATGATNAATCTTTGATGATGGTGTATAAGCCACCTGAGATTCCCGTAATGTCACTTAGCCCCAAAAACATGTTGTATGATGTTTCAAGTTTAGCTCTACTGCTTTTGGTACACATTGCAATAATGTGTACTATTGCTTCTGCTTCACTTATGTATTATCTGATAAATGTGAGTATGGGTTAAAATGTATCATATTGCTTGTGAAACTGAATCACAATATAATATAATAGTACAATTCAGTTTAGTGGATGACTCATATACACATCTCACTCATCCTCATAGTACACATGGTTTCAAAGTTGTGCAATCTTTAAATTTTAACTGCTTGTTGAAATGTAGTTATATTTTTTTACAAAAAGTGATAAAATAAAAGTAATTTTTTTTTCAGTGATAAAATTATAATTACTCAAGACAATAAAGCTCATTTAAATCAGCGTACCAGTCTGTCAGATCGGTAGATCCGGGCTGGGAAACTGATGCTAATTACATTTCACATGAAATTCTCAAACACTTGCAGCACTTTGTATCGCAGCAACATTTGAGGATTTTGTGTGGAATTTTAAGTATCAACACAATGAGTATAAAGTTATCATTCGAATAAGGCAGTTGGACTCTCAGTCCCAAAAAATTGAAATTGTGCCTACTCAATTAGTAAGCTTTACATTGTAGTAGCACTACACAATTATGTGTTATAAATTGATATATAAAATATACACACATAATTTTGTAGTGATACTTATACATAGTGCTTACATTATACTGTGGTGCTTGCTCATAAATATATTTTCATGTTAATTCGCCTAGCATACAATCAAATAATTATCTATAAATGTTTAACTTAAACTTCATTCTACCTTCAAATGTAATGAGTTTCCATATTTTCCCCCCCATTCTTTTCTTCGTAAAAATGTAGACAGAAAAATATTCCGATATTGAATTTTTTAGATTAAATTTGAANCCCCCCATTCTTTTCTTCGTAAAAATGTAGACAGAAAAATATTCCGATATTGAATTTTTTAGATTAAATTTGAAGTTCACTCACTTTGAGAGTATAATATATGCTTGTCTGTTTCCTGGGAAAAAACTCTAAAATGAAATTGATCCAACTTTTCCATAATAATTCTTCAATGAATAATTCTAAAATTCCTAATAATGAACAAATGAAAATCTTTTATTTTCTCAATATAAGATCTAAGTGTGCTGTTAGATATTCACATCGGAGAACACTTGAGGCGCTGAGATATAGTCTTCGTAGGCTTTATCGATTGCAATTTTGAGAGTTGGCAAATGGTCGATTTGAAGATTGATCCCTCGTGTCCTGTTCGCTCTTCCGGTGTTCATGTCAAAATGTCTGATGGCGATGAAGTTGGTGTCTCCTTAAGGGTATGTTTTGACAAACACACTCTTGCCGATATGGTATGACACACCTTTAATCTTTCTATACCGTTTGGNATAAGGGTATGTTTTGACAAACACACTCTTGCCGATATGGTATGACACACCTTTAATCTTTCTATACCGTTTGGCCTCTTCAGGAGCCAAATCCTCAAAACAACCTCGACTCTGTGGATAGAAACAATTTGGTACATGACTCTCAAAATTAAGAAAATGATATCAACTAAATATTTTATTTACCATTTCAGGTAACTTAGCACTTGATGCTCGTTTCCTCTGTGATCCAACTGACTCAGGTTCGGAGTCTTCAGTGTATCCAGATGCTCTGCGTTTGATTCCTTTGGAGTTTTTAACCCCATAAGTAACCTACAGAAAATGATGTGATTAAAAATTATTTCTAAAGTCAAATTTCTATTTAGGACTTTGCTTACTTTATTGGTTGTGGAACCTTTTGGAGTAATGGAGGCGTTAACAGATTTCTCTGAAGCAGAATTCAAACCAGAGGCATGGCTCTTGGATTTCGTAGGAAGCTTTGGCTTTGTTCCAGCAACAATGGGAGCAACTTTCCTCGTTCCAGTTGGAGTTCGTTGGACTGGTTTCTTCAGAGGCTATGAATACAAACGTAAATAGTGAAGAAAAATAATAGTTACATTATTCCTTTCCATTACTTTCCGTCCACCTGCAATTTTCTTAATCTGCTTCTTTTTGTTTTTGATGACAGTCTCCATTGCAATGGCTGCATCATTGCTGTTTTCTTCATGTTCTTCATTGTCTTCTTCTTCATCCGCATCAACTTCTTCGTTTTCTCTCTCCATTATCTTCAAACACATCTTGTTCATCGTCATCACCTTCTTCTTGTTGGTTAGGATCGTAGTCGGAATCAGCATCCNTATCTTCAAACACATCTTGTTCATCGTCATCACCTTCTTCTTGTTGGTTAGGATCGTAGTCGGAATCAGCATCCTGTACAATAGCAAATCGTGAGTTATTACTTACTAATTATGATATTGCAAATTACACATCCTTTGCTTACAGATTCCCTTCCTTTTGATTTTATGAGGCTCTTAACCTTCTCCTTCAACTGTTGACTTCTGGTTACCGGGTTTGAGCTAGAAGCGATTGCTTTTGCCATTTATAGTTGCTCTAAGTCAATTTCCTCTGTGCTTCTACTGCCATCTTCACTTTCTGAGAAGAAAAATTATTAAACTTTAATTTGTATTTTATAATTGAAAAAATAATATTTCTACCATCTTGAATGACTGCCTGCTTCTTTCGCTGAACCAGCTTCGAGGAGGAAGAGTAACCAATTTTTCCATCTGAGCGTGGAGTGATGTTCCGTTGTGTAGGGTCTTCAACTTCAAGATCAATAAAGCTTCCCGATCTTAGAAATTAATTAATTTGAATTTGAATTTAATTGTCAATTCTTTTGTTAAGGAAAATATTTTTTCAAATTTCTCTAGAAACTCTCTAAAATAACTCTAGAAAAGCTTAGCAAGTTAATTACAGAATATAAAATGTTTGTATTTACCTCGGCTTCTCTTGCTATAGTTCATCTTGATTCCTTAGTTGTCCAAAATAAGAAGGCAGAAGAACAAAATGCTCACTGAGTTTGATGGTTATTAACATGAAGTTAGAATTCAAATGAATATAATTTCCTAAATAGACAATAAAATAAAATATTCTTTTGTTCAGAAGTAAAGAGTCAGCTCTCAAAAGGACAAAAGGTCATACGAACTGTCAATGCACTGGACAAAGCTGACACATCAAAACCGGAAATAATATGTATCAAGATTCTTTGAAGAAATTGAAGTGATTTTNCACTGGACAAAGCTGACACATCAAAACCGGAAATAATATGTATCAAGATTCTTTGAAGAAATTGAAGTGATTTTTGGTTGTTTCTCCAGGATTTGAAATATAAGACATCTTACACATCTTACATCTTACATCTTAATAAGTTTGGATACTTATTTTGGAAAATTTAAATCCAAAATTCGAAATGTGATTCGCGAGTCCCTCACCGATTTGAAGACGCTCAAATCACAAATGAGTATGAAAATTCAATTTAAGCGCTTTCNCTCACCGATTTGAAGACGCTCAAATCACAAATGAGTATGAAAATTCAATTTAAGCGCTTTCTCTGTGAATCAGCCTCAGGGGATGACATATATGAGTACCAGGAGAGATATGTTAACTCACATATGCTAGTTGTAATGAATAGTTATACGAGCTTAGTATCTAAGTACTTGGAGAGTCGTGAAAAAATTGAACATACTATCAGTGTCTTCGAACAGTATGGCTCTGGTTGACAGTTCAACCTTATTATGGGATGTGATATTAGAAATGGGAAATGGACAGGGGACTAGATGGATGTTCCCCTCAGGCTAAAGGCAACTATTAATGTCAGAACCAAAAGAAATTTTTGTTTCAAGATGGCTTTGTTGTGTGCACTACACAAGCCAAGAAACCCGCGTAAGCCTTCATCTTACAAAAAATTTGAGCACCTTTACAATTTCAAGTGTGTTGACTTTTCTGTTAGCATATCTTCAATTTCCAGATTTGAGGAAGCAAATGGAATTGCCATAAATGTTTTTACTGTACATTCGGCTGACGGGTTGTTGCCTGTCCAAATATCACAATTTAATTACACAAGTTATCACACTGTCAATCTACTCTTATTGACTGATGCCAAGACCGGTGCTACACACTATGTAACCATCACAGACATTGACAAACTACTAGGTCAGAGAAGATTTCATCGTAGAAAGTTATGTTACAATTGTTTACAGAGAATTCGTCTTTGTCAACAGAACTGTGAATCGGAAATGTGTGAAAGGGTTTGCATTTTTAAAAGGCATCGAATACAATGCGAGAATCATGAGTTTCNCAAGACCGGTGCTACACACTATGTAACCATCACAGACATTGACAAACTACTAGGTCAGAGAAGATTTCATCGTAAAAAGTTATGTTACAATTGTTTACAGAGAATTCGTCTTTGTCAACAGAATTGTGAATCGGAAATGTGTGAAAGGGTTTGCATTTTTAAAAGGCATCGAATACAATGCGAGAATCATGAGTTTCAGAAAGTGAAAATGCCTAAAACGGAAAACGGGGAAACACCTACCATCGAATTTACCAANCAGAAAGTGAAAATGCCTAAAACGGAAAACGGGGAAACACCTACCATCGAATTTACCAATTTCCGTCATCAAATGAAAGTTGGCTACGTGGTGTATGCCGATATGGAGTGCCTTTTGAAGCATCTTTCTTCACTGTTTTCAGGATCTGTAGGAGGGAAGACTGAAAAAAAAAAGATACATGTGCCAACTGGATTTTCTTATGCAGTTGTGAAGGAGGATTCAACGCTAATTGCTCATCGCGTTTATCGAGGCAGAGATGCGGTGGATATTTTTCTTCAAGATTTGCTACAAATTGCTACCATTGTAGCAGATATTTACAAGTTAAACATACCGCTTTGTATGACAGTATCCAACGAGAACGAGTTTTTGTCAGCTTCCTATTGTCATATTTGCAGTAGAAAATTTGATGACAGTCCGGACGATTCAAAATGTCGAGACCGTAATCACCTTACCGATAAGTTCTATTATTGTTTAGAAGTTGTTGTAGCTCAAAGCAAGTTCTTTCTTCAGGGCTTTATAGAGGAGCGAGTCATCAGAGCTGTAACATAAACTATACGCAGAAGGAAATTTTTCCTGTTTTTGTAAGTTTAGAAGATAATATAAAAATAATTTCCGAGGTTATGACCATCATTTAGTGATACAAGGTTTTAACAGGATTGGGAAAAAAATTAGTGTCTTGCCTACAAATTCAGAAAAATATTTGTCTGTCACGGTAGACAATTTGAGGTTCATAGACTCTTTACAGTTTATGGACCGCAGTCTGTCAGATTTGATTGATAATTTGAAGCTCAAAGGTGGGAATGGGTTTGCCATATTAGAGTCTGTCTTTGGATCTAAGGCTTCTTTNGTTGATAATTTGAAGCTCAAAGGTGGGAATGGGTTTGCCATATTAGAGTCTGTCTTTGGATCTAAGGCTTCTTTATTGACACGCGAAGGAGTTTACCCTTACGACTACATCAATTCCTAGGAGAAATTTAAAGATAAGAAGCTACCAGATCGGAAAAATTTTTTCAACACGTTGACAAAGGAACACATATCATTAGGAGACTACTATTACGCCAAGAAAATCTTCAAAGAGTTTAATATGGAATCTCTTGGATCNGAACACATATCATTAGGAGACTACTATTACGCCAAGAAAATCTTCAAAGAGTTTAATATGGAATCTCTTGGATCATACCATGACTTGTACTTACTAACTGATTCACTCTTACTGGCTTGCGTTTTTGAACAATTCCGAGGGATGGCTTTGGAAAATTTCAAGCTAGATCCAGCTATGTCTCTGTGCCAGGAATGGCTTGGGATGCTGCTCTCAAAATGTCTAGTGTAAAGCTACATCTTGTANCCAGCTATGTCTCTGTGCCAGGAATGGCTTGGGATGCTGCTCTCAAAATGTCTAGTGTAAAGCTACATCTTGTAACTGACATTGACATTTATTTGTTCTTGGAGTCAGGTATCAGAGGTAAGCCTCTGGTGAAATATTTTTTACGGCACTTTAAAACAAAGTACAATATGTAAAAATTGAAATAGGTGGTATTTCCCAAATTGTACTACGACACGCTCAGGCAAATAACAAGTATATGAGCGACTATAAGGGAACTGGAGAAGAAATGGATCAGAAGTACATTGTATTCTGGGACATGGTAAATCTTTACGGCAAAGCGATGCAGGAATTCCTTCCAGTCAGTCATTTCATGTTCTTGAATCAGCGATTTGTGAAAGAATTTGATATTTCCGCGGTTGCTGTCGACGATGAGATAGGGTACATTCTGGAAGTCGACATTGATTATCCAAAAAAATTACACTTGGAGCATCAAGATTATCCTTTAGCAGTGGAAAGGACGTCGATTCCTTCAGAATGCTTTAGTCCATTTCAGCAGAAACTACTCTCCAAACTTCCTATCAACTACATGGAAAACCAAACGAAATTGGTACTCCACCTATTTTCTCGTAAAAATTACGTCTGCCATTACAAAAATTTGAAGTACTACATTGAGAAGGGCCTCATCATTAAGAAGATACATCGGTTAGTTGCTTTTAAGCAGAAAGCCTGGTTGAAGTCTTACGTAGAATTCAATAGCAATAGGCGAGCCTCGGCGACAAACGAATTCGAAAGAATGTTTCACAAACTTTGTGTGAATGCTGTCTTCGGGAAAGAAATGGAATCGGTGAGGAAGAGAATGAACATTCGTTTAGTTAACGATCCAGCTAAAGCAGTAAACCTAATGTCTAGAACACAGTTTTTATCTTATGACATATTAGGGGAAAACCTTGTAGCTTTTAAAATCCAAAAAAACTCTGTTACTTTAAATAAGGCAATTTATACAGGTTTCAGTGTGGTTGAACTTAGTAAGCTTCATATGGCCAACTTTTATTACGAATACGTTAGGAGGCGATGGAAGTCGAATGCTCGTCTTNTAATACAGGTTTCAGTGTGCTTGAACTTAGTAAGCTTCATATTACCAACTTTTATTACGAATACGTTAGGAGGCGATGGAAGTCGAATGCTCGTCTTCTTATGACAGACACTGACAGCCTTGCGTACTGTATTACAACAAAGGATGTATACGAAGACATGAAGAGCAACCTGGATTTGTCTGACACCAGTGGTTTATTACCTACGGATCTATTGTTCTTAGTCAAGAATAAGGCAGTCATCGGCAAAATGAAGGACGAGGTTGGAGGACAAATACTCCATAAGTTTGTAGGACTCGGTCCAAAGTCCTACTGCTTTCTTGGAAGTAACAATCTTAAAAAAATGGCGCTGAAAGGAGTACCCAAGAGTATTCAACTACATACTGTGACATATGACAAACTAGAAAACATTTTATTCAAACAAAATATCCTAGCATGTGGCATGAACTCTATAAGGTCCTACAAGCATCAAATATACAATGTCTATGTCAAGAAGTATGCTGCACATGGATTCGATTCGAAACGCTACATTCTAACCGACGGCATCACAACAATTCCATATGGAAATTATTTNCCGAACAATTTTATATGGACATTATTTAATAAAAAATCACCCTAGCTAATAATACAGTTTCCATTATTTTAAGATATTACATCTAACTATGTGAAGTAAAAGCTTATTAAAATGTTCTCAAAATCACCTTAATCGGTTCCCTACAGATTGGACATTTTGACTGTGTTGTAGTACAATTGAGGCAGGTGGCTAGGTGACAGCATGGAACATACAAATAGGCAGCAGTTGATGTAAAACAAATTTTACAAGAAAATAGATGCTTAAGTTCTTCAAGTTCTTGAAGTAGTGCGTTGTTGATTTGGGGAGTGGAACTTGAAACCACTTCTCCAGCTGCAGTAATATTTTGCAATTTTTGCTCCCTTGACTTTTCTACTCCAGATTGGTCATGAATCTGTTCAATATTTTGAAGTTGAACAATCTCGTCCTGTTCAATCTCTAAGTTTTCAATTATAGATTCCCTATTTATTTCCACAATATCTTGATTTGGCGCAATCTCTTGCGGCTGAAAAATGAACAATTTTTAATTCATACTAAACTATGTAGCAACCACACAATATTGTTTATTTAAAACTTACTAAAGTAATCGACTGTCTCCTGTGCTTATTCAAAGAATAGTAAGCACAGCAGGGTTTATGCAGATTATGTTCTTCCCACGGGTCATCCTCAGCACTTCACTCACAAAGGCAGAGCCCGCAATAAAAACAAATAGCGATATCGGATGTTCCAGTATAAAAATATCCCGCGTCTGCCATGGCAAAAGTATGTGGAAATTCTTGTTCTATATCTCTATCATAAGTCTGGAGGCGTGTGGAAAAATTCGAAAAAATAGGAAAGAGAGGTCCGTTATTTACTGCAGGAGCAATAGCTCTTAATGGTTCGTCCATGCTGATTTCAATCAATGTGTTATTTCTTTAGATAATAATTCTAAACTGAATCGTCCAAACTGATCCAGCTTGGTCCTGTAGGAGGGGTGTTGAACTCAGCGTCATGTAGGGGTGAGTCAGAATCCTCAAATGAGTGGGATGTTAATGTCCTTCGTCGTTTCAATGCGCTTAGCGTCTGTGTAGGTATTTGATTACGCAAGGACAAACCCATAAGTGTTGTGGGAATTGCGAGTTTCTTCAAAATATATATGAACGTATTGGCGCCGGGCGGTATAGTTGTTTTTTTGTCGATCTTAACACGTATGATAACAAATCAACTACGTTTGTTCCATCTCTTCTGATACCATTAAATCGTACTGCTCCATTTTCCTCCCATGACACGTGACTACCATCATTCTCAAGTGCTGTCATGATATACAAAGCGGCTTGACGAAATTTTTGAGGGAGCATGTCTGCTAATCGCTGACGAATCAACCCGGGTTCTTCAACGACCCTCAGTGATTTCTCATTTTGGTTCACTTTAATCTCATCAGAAACATGTGTCGCGGGAGTAGCTACTTGCACAGGTAGTGGTGTCACTACAAGCTCCTGGAAGTGTCTTCGTAATCCCTTGATGGCTGTATTGAACAGCGCTAGTTTGATGTCATCTGAAAAACTTTCCAAATTTAGAATTTCAGATGATGTGTTTGTTTTCCTATTTAACGAGTTTACAGATGCTGCCTTATGAAGTAATTGGATTGCATGGCTTGAGTTAATTAACTTCTCGTATTCAAGCTGGGGAATTAACTTCATTTTCTTCGACATTATATTCCAGCAGCGTGGCTGAGAGCGTTAGCGGCAAGTCCACCAAGGATTGATAGAATCGGTGTAATAAGAAGTGGAAGGAATCCATTTTTTTGAACCAATCGCTGTTTTTTCTTTTTAAAAGAGAACTTCTTTCTAGCTAAACTACAAATACTCTCCCTGTGTCTCTTGAGTTTCTTCTTGTGAATTTCACTCAGGAGTACGTTGCCTCTTAATGTGTTTAGAGCTAATTCGGATAGAGCATCAATGTTGTTTCAAGATGCCTTGGTTATAAGTACGGTACTTGCCTTTACTGGTTCTAACTTGTTCTAGAAATTGTTGGTTTCTTTTGATCCGTTTGGTCATCTTACCAGTTGCTGTCAAATCACTAAGGAATATAAATTATGTGCTCCTCCCCAGGCAAAATTTCAGACTGAACACGTAAATGATCATTACAATTTGGATGTAAATTAAGGAACAGATAAGTGTAAGGCTTTTGAGTTGCTTGCTCATACGCTTCGAATATTGCACTGGGTTTCCTAGGATTTAACTGTCAACTCAGGAAAAGAACTTGTGAAGAGAAGAATGGAGTTTTGCATATTGTCATATAGTGGGTGTTGAGCCGAATATCCCTGGCATATTTTCCTTGGGGGAGTAGGTTTTGAGATAGAAATATTACAGAGATGGACCTATCGAAAAAATGATATGTAAGTATCAATGAAATTTTTGTTTATATTATGTATATTTACCGATGATGTACTCCACAAGTGAACAATTCTTGTATAGCTCTATCCTTCAATGAGTCAGTCATTTGATCGTCGATTATAATTACAGTGTTGTTTGAATGGATGAGTTCCAAATTCAAACCCTCGACACATCTTACGCGGTTATCTGATGATTTCATCTAATCATATCCGGGGTGGTTGGATTTGTAGAAAACAATGACATCATCAATACGAGGCTTCACTAGCAAATCTAAATTTTTAATCAAGTTGCACACGAAGGTAATTTTTCCACATTGAGTTTCTCCAGGAACGATGCATGTAAATGGATGACTCAACTGAATTTGATCGAAATCATAAAGTGGGAGAGTCATTTTTGGGAAACTTCCTTTATGTGAAGGATAAGTGTAACTTGACCTTTATCAATTGGAAGTTCCTCACCAAATTCGTTACATAAAACTACTGGCACCACATCAAAGTCACTTCTGGATAGTGGAAGATAGAATGGATTAGCGAATGTTTGTGTTATTGCATGAGTTTCTTCACCAGCTATATTAACCATTCGCAATAAAAGTACAAGACTTGATCCTACTATCTGTGGTTCAATAATGTCTGAGTAAATGAACATATGATATCTTCCGCCAGACAGGTCAGAAGGAAATTTAGAGTTGAAAAACTTTGAATTTTTCTCAGATGAATTCACAAATTCTAGTTGTCCGTCAAATCCCAGTACATCAGAAAGTTTCTCACTGATTGCAATTTTGTACCTACACCTACTTTGATGGTTACTCTGCGTTTTGTATCACTATATGTCACTTCACAAACGATGCTGTGCTTATTGAATTTTGTGTTCAGCTCATCTATCAGCTCAACGATAGAACTATAGTGCTGAAGACTCAGTGAAATAGTTCCACCGACGGTTGGACTTGAATAATCTATAAATTTATTGTTATCTAGTCCACTTAGTGTCTTGATGCAACAAATATAACTTAACTCAACTAAACCCACTTCATACTGAGCAGGCTCCAACCGTATTTTATAGGGTAACTTGATCTGATACTTGGATATTCTATTTTGCGCAAAATACTTCTGTGATCCATTGGAAGGAAGTGTTATGTAAAATGACATGACTTCTCACTGTTCAGATAAACGACTGAACTCCTCACCGTAAAATATTACACTGATTCCGTCTCCTCTCATGTCCCTGATACGGTATGTTACAGGAACTGAGTCAATGACCTAACATACTTCGAATATCTCAGAAGTAAACGTGGGCCAATAACCCTTCTCGAAGTTGTCTTTTAGCTTTCCAATTCGTACATGATCATATAATTTAAACTTAGCTGGTGATGTAGGATTATTGTACAGGTCCTTGTAGGACTCTAGCCAAATATCCATTTCATTGTACTTGTTGACATCAATTGGAGAAATTTTTGTCCTTGAGTGTCTTGTTTCATTATATGCCTTGAGAAGTAGCGGCAAAATGTGAATGTATTTTTGACTTCCACTCATTGTTAGGTATTTGGAAATCCGAGTACATATTGTCCTGTTGAATCGTTCAATAACACTTGCACCAAAGTCTGAATAATTGTGATACATCTGAATTGAATGACGATCAAGAAACTGAATGAATTTTTTGTTCCAAAATTCTGTCCCCTTGTCACATTCCAAAAATTTTGGCTGTTCATTACATTTCTGAAGAACTGAGTTAAACGCTTCCAAAACTTCCTCACCTTTTTTAGATTTCATCGGAACTGCATAAGCGAGTTTTGAGAATACGTCGATGACAGTAAGAAGACAAGAGTATCCATTGTTACTCTTAACATATTTTGGTAGAAAAACAATATCGGCTTGCCATAAATAGTTTATACCAGGGGTGGTGACCCTTCTGCGTTTAAATCTTACCCGCCTGGGTTTATGTTTTGTATAGGAGTCCTGAGTTAATAAGTATTCAACGGCTTTCTTCTCGGATACTCCACAAATTTGCTCAATCGGCGAACACTGCTTAATTTTCCAGACGATTCAATTTGTTTATACACTTTATCAATCTGGTCAAAGTTCATATTTATTTTATTCTCCGTACAACTACAGATTAGTGGTTACTACTGAACTACTTAGAAGCTACTAACATTGTAGCTAACACTTGACAACACTGAATCATGACTACAAGATTTTCTTTGTTTGATGTGGTTGTAGATTCTCCCAGACCCTTAGAGAAATTGATATTAAAATTATCTCTTACAAATTGTAATACAATTGAATCATTATCCTCCAGTCTTGTATGGCTAAAACGATGCAGTACTTTTTCATAGCTAAAACCATTAGTTCTACGAATCAAATAGTAAATACAAAAATGTCCACATGTATTGCTTGATCCTGATTGAATTCTATAAATATTGTAGTGAACTTTTTTACCATTCTTTCTCAAGAATTCACTAAAAATGGGATTATAAAATGAAAGCGGCATCGCACAACTGTCAAAAAATTCAATGTCATTGGAATTTTTCTCCTTAAATATTGCCAACCAATGCAACCCTGGCTCACTTGACGTGTCAGAATTGACTACAATTGCAAAATCCTTCTCGTCAAATTCTTGAAGTGCATTACAAAGAATAACAGATGTTAATTTGGGTTTCCTTATACTGATCTGTAATATCTTGCTTATGTCCAATGTATTCATGATGATACAACACTTTGGCGAAATCTATCAATCTCTAGGACTCCCTGCTGCTCGGATAATACTATACAGTGAATTGATTTGGTCAAAGATTTAGAAAACTGTATTTCAATTTTCACACTTCCAGATTTTTCCAAATTGAGCAAAGCTTCGTTCCCGCTAGGCTGTTGTATTGCAAATGCAAAAAGAGCGTTATTATTTTTGTAGCTATCCCGATCAAACGAAAGACCTACGTCCTGACCAGCAATACCAGAGCTAGTGAATAATGGATAATAGGCCAACAAGCACTCATTTTGATCAAAGTTCAATGTAAGTGGTCGAATAGGCATCGAAATATTATTAACGCTGACACACAGTTTCATAATGTTAAAATGGTGAAATCGAAAAAGGTTGGAACTGATATCTCCATTGAAAGACATGCTATCCACAAATCCAAGTATAATCCTTGATGGTACTGTATTTAGAAATAAATTTTCCTCAACCGCAGAAGAACTTCCTTGTGAAATGGTAAAGTACTTGAGTTCTGTATTCTTGTAAGGATATTTAGCAATTTCACCTTTTTCCAACAATCGCTGATGTGCCAGTATGATGCTGGGGAATGGAATCTGCTTCCTGATGTAGAAAGTTGCTGATGTTAGCTTAATAATTGCATCTTCTGTTTAATCAATATTTGTGTGCATCTTCAATATCTCCATCTGTATCCTCATAATAGAGCGCGCATCCACCTTGCGAAGTTTTATAATCGTTTCCATATGACAAGAGGGTTTCAATATATGCTAGATACGGGTATCCGTTGTTGCTTGTAGAGACCAACTTTTCGTTGAAATAAATGTCTAGTTGGGAGAATAGAGAATGGAGGAACAAATTAGTTGTACCAATCGTTGAGGAATCTGAGAGGTTTGTTCCATCTTTGTTTGTAACTCTCAGCTTTACATAAAGAAAACTATCACACAAGTCCAAATAATGATTCCCATTTCCTGGAATTTTAAACTCAATCTTATTTGTAGAATCTTGGACATTTACAATTGGGTGATACTCCTCATACATACTGTAATCACACGTCGTGTCGTTAGATGAGATTGAAAAGATATCCACTTCTCCTCGGATAGCTGGTTTTGATAACAAATGGAGTAGCGACATTATGAATAAATATCAAATTTTGTCCGTTTTGAAGATGGTTTCTTTGAAGATATGTTTCTTCTTTTTTTTGTTTTTGATTGTCTAGTAACAGGATGCTTGTTAGTTTTACTCGAAAGTTTTCTTTTCACAATTTGAACGGATTTTGCTTTGGTTCTTCCAGCAACTCCTTTCCCAGTTTGTAGTGAATTAACTGCCGAATTCAAAATTCCTGTTCCTACGTTCTTTAAGAAGCTACCACCGTTTCTTTTAAGGACAGACTTTACAGACTCTCCCGTTGTTGCGATATCAGAAACTGTTCTGAGAGCATCTTCTTTAGCGTGAGGTAGGATATATCTCATTACTAGTGGTATGGAGTATTTAGCAATTCCTCCAAGAACTGAACCTAATCCACCTCTTCTTTGTCTAACCCCGTGAAATACAGGGATTCCTTCACAAATCTGTCCTTTGAGTGTGTGATAATAGTGATCGTGATGAAAAATATATTTTTGTCTCACTGTATCACCAATTGAGATATGATGTCTATGGAGTATGGAATTGAACTAAATGAATTCGTTAGCTGATAAGTACAAAATAAACGTATATGTATAAGGGTGATTGAACCTTTGTATTGCTGATCGTAAACATTATTTATTATCACTCCGCATAAAAAGAAAATTAGAAATGACATTCTTGTAAAAACGAAAACATATTGAATTTAACCAGAGACCATCAATAAATGTATCTAGTACCAACAAGATCATTCTAGCTGATGCATAAGTAATTCTAGTATAACCGCTTGATACATCGTAAGAGCAGCATTTTAGAGTAGTATGTTTCCCACTCACAAGAAGTTGTTCTGGGATCATTTACTACAGTTTCATGCTAATTCGTCTCATTATTTGATTGCTTTACACAATGCACATTTTTTTTCCCTTAAACGTTCTAATTAATTAAATCACTGCAATGGCACATTCTTTCTTCCTGTATAGTAATATTTATAAATAAAAATGATATAAAATAAATAAAGAAAAAATGAAACAAAAAATGACTTTGATGAAATAGTAACTAATGCGACAGCAACCACTACCTTGGGGCTTCGAACCGGTAACCAATATATATTCAACTTGCCGTGTTAGCCACTATTCTATGAAAGTCATTTGACAAACCAACCTAAGAAGTTGTACTATCATCTAACATTACAAATTAAGCATTATACTGGACGTCTTACTTTTCACGCGGAGAAACAAATTAAGCTAAATGCTTATACAAAGACACAATGTGGTGGTAAAATTTAGATAAACAGAAATAAATAATAAAAGTTTAAAGATAAAACAAGTTTGAAACCATTAACATTTTGAAGGAGGGTGTTAGCAAGACATGAAAAGGCATATATTCAATGTCATTACAATTATAATTACAATGAATTTCACTATCAGTAAGCATGGTGATGCATCTGACATCATCATTTGTCAGATGAGTTAATCATAATTAATGTGTAACGTAAGCAGCAATGTAACCTAAGCAGCAATGTAACCTAAGCAGCAATGTAACCTAAGCATTAATATTAAACTTGCAAATGTGCAGTAGAAACACAATGATACACGACTTTGGGGCTAAGTGAGATTACGGGAATCTCAGGTGGCTTATACACCATCATCAGATCTTGGAGGTGAGAATTTAGAGCTTTGGAAAGAATTCGAAATTACAACGGAAAATCATACGATTTTAAACCCAGTAATTCAAACTCAGAAGATCTACTTGTTCGCGGACATTCCTCACCAGATGAAAAATATTCGAAACCATCTTATTGACGACGGAGTAATCCTGAAGAATAGAGCCTTAATTTGTAGGGAAATTTTGGAACACATGATTTCCAAAATTTCTGCCCAAAATTGACAAATAGGTTACTGAATATAGAAGGTGCAAAAAAGATGAGAGTGGCTCCTGCTGTCCAACTCCTATCCCATCATAGTTCGGTATTGGCCATGAAACTTTACTCTGAAAAACCAGAAAATTCGGAATTCTTCAAAATTTTCAACGATGGGTTTGATACTTTCAACTCAAGGAGGAAAGTAGATCAGAAAAATTGCCTACTTTCCGGGTACGGAATTCATATATCCGAGCAACACACATCTCTTGTCAATCTGAGGAATCTTGTCGAAAACCTCAGATTTCGCATCAAAATACTTAAAACCCCAAAACGAGCACTGCTTCCCTGTCAAATTGGCTTCCTAGTTTCCATTAATTCTCTGCTTGGATTGTTTGACTATCTCAAAACAGAACTTAATGTTTCATATATTTTGACCAGCAGAATCAATCAAAAATTTTTAGAAAGTTTCTTTTCAGTTATTTGACCTATATTCAAATCCAACTCCTCTTGAATTTTGATATTGTTTGCGACTTGTTCTGTTGGGATGAAGGTTAAGACGTCCAGCTAAAACTAACGTTGAATTTGACGAATCTGATGTGTCTTACTTGAGCTCGCAATTAATGACAAAAAACAATATGAATTTAAACCATACAATTCAGCCTACACCAAAATTCAATTTCAAATGTCGTGGATCTGTTGAATTGACTACTAGTGATCTAGACTATTTGCGCTACTTAGCCGGTTACGTGGCTTGGCAAATCAAAAGGAAAAATAAGGGGATTATGAGATACCAAATGGACGTACAGAATCAATGGATACGATTCATGTTAACTTTAACTACATCAAACTTTTTTTTCGTGGTGGATTACTTCTACCTAATGAACAGATTATCCATTGGGTCAAAATCTGTTTGCAAGAATTTCGGAGCTTTTTGCAGAACATTTTCAAGAATGTCCAGGATTGACTTCACTTCTAGTAGCCAAAATTTTATCAAAGTATCAAGAAATTGATTTGGATGTAATTAAAGAATTTATCAGGGTTTGTATTAGAATTAAAATCAGAACACTTATTCTAAACAGAAAGAATTTTATAGCTAAAAGGAAAGCAAGATGATTTGTAAATTCAGCTTAAAATGTAAAATTTCAGAAATGAAATAACTTCATTAAACCATATACATATCACAATCATCAATTGAAATTATTTCATTTATAATTTTTGAAGAGAAGAGTGTTGAGTTCAATGTCCCGATTGTGACGTCAGAGTTTGAGAGTTTGACTTTTTGCTCTGGTTGTCGTACCTTATACTTATCTAAATACCTTGTCTAGTAACAGAGTGGCAGTTTCACCAGCGGCTGGCTTGGTTTGATGCCTGTTGAGTTGTTTGTAATGGAGTAATACTTCCAGTACCTCCTTTCTTGATGGTAATTGTCCCCAAAAAAGACTCATTTGGTTAGCCAACTAACCAGATATCAGTTTTTGAAAGGGTCGATGGCTTAATTGATGACTTGCTCCTCTTTAGTTTTGATACGTTGTAACCTCAAAGTAAACGAAATCTTTGATAGGATATTAACTTGGTAAATAATAATTGATTCCTATTGGAAATTTGATGCCGAATGCGCTAGGTCCCAGCGGTCTAGGTTGTCACCATATGAAGATATATGCCCAAAACCACGACAAAAACATTTTTCCACAAAATTATTTTACAAGTTTCCAACCCATCTCAATATAAGTTTATAGGTTTTGACTAAAATTGGAAATGATAAGTGTCTCCTATTGGAAATTTGATGATGAATCAAATGAGCTAGGTCCCAGTCCTCTAGGTGGTGTCACTTAACTTGGTAAATGATAAGTGATTCCTATTGTAAATATGATGCTGAATACAATGCGATAGGTCTCAGCCTTCCAGGTGGTCACCATATAAACAAACATGCCCAAAGCTACGACAAAGACATTTGCCCAAGAAAATAGCTAACAAGTTCCACACTCAGCTCGATGTAAGTTGATACAGAGTCACTTAACTTGGTAAATGATAAGTGATTCCTATTGGAAATTTGATGCTGAATCGAATACGCTAGGTTCCAGCCTTCCAGGTGGTAACCATATAAACATACATGCCAAAAGCTACGACAAAGACATTTGCTCACAAAACTAGATAACTTGTTCCAGACTCATCTCGATGTAAGTTGATACAGAGTCACTTAACTTGGTAAGTGACAAGTGATTCCTATTGGAAATTTGATGCTGAATCGAATGCATTAGGTCCCAGGCCTCTAGGTGGTCACCATATAAACAAACATGCCCAAAGCTACGACAAAGATAATTTTTTACGAAATTAAGTAACAAGTTCCAGACTCATCTTGATGTAAGTGGATACAGAGTCACTTGACTTGGTAAATGATAAGTGATTCATATTGCAAATTTGATGCTGAATCGAATGCACTACGTCCCAGCCCTCCAGGTGGTCACCATATAAACAAACATGCCTTAAGCTACGACAAAAACATTTGCCCATGGAACTAGCCAACAAGTTCCAGACTCATCTCGATATAAGTTGATACAGAGTCACTTTACTTGGTAAATGATAAGGGATTCCTATTGGAAATTTGATGCTGAATCGAATACGCTTTGTCCCTGCTCTGTAGCTGGTTACTATATAAACAAACATGCCCAAAGCTACGACAAAGACATTTTCCAACTAAGCAAGATAACTTGTTCCATTCGCATCTCGATGTAAGTTGGTGCAGAGTCACTTAATGATAATTTTAATAATTTGAGAAGAAATATTTGATTACCTTTAATCTGTTGTATTTAATTTTCAGTTGTAAAGAATTTGAAATAAGTAAATTTTCTAATTCATTTTACACTAAAAACTGCAAACAGGAGTTATGATTGAAGGGTAAACGGTGCACACAAATTAGTGAAGGGTTAGTGCAAAACTTTTCAAGAAAACGTAAAGAGAACTTGCTCGTGGTTTACGCTAAAGAGTCAACAAGAAGTCTTACTCTTTCACATTTTTCATACCCTTTACTTATTTTTTTATAAATAACATAATCCAAGCAGGATGATGGGCAATTATTTATCGCCGTGAATTTAGCATGGGGAACTTCCATGTGAAACTCTGACCTACCGGCGCGACCTCTAAACCTTGACCAATCCCTTTCAAATTTTTTTTGAATTTTTTTCGCATCATTTAGAATCAGTTTTTGGGTTGGGAGCCTAATAACTAATAAGTCGATAAATAAGGACCAGCCTAGTATGGTCCAATATTCCACATTCAAACAGGATTTTATCCCATCTGGTTAGAACAATTTTGTTGGTGCATTTAAAAAATTCTCTTTGAAATTTTAGTTGATATTGTTACAGAGTTTGAATTTAAAAAAATCATGTCGATTTCAGATGAAAGAGTCGAATTACTCGTATTTCCCTCAATGAGTATTTGAAAACGCGACAAAAGATCATTCACCTTTCGCTTGATGTACTTTTCAGTATCATATTTTAAATTCGATCTCATTTTAATCATTTCCGAACTAATTTCAAGTTGTTAGGTTGAATAGATTATAAAAACTTTCGGTGGGAAAATTAATCGACCAAAATGAAGATCCGAATGTAGTAATTTTGTTGCTGTAATTGTGCTAATTTCTTTTACTTTTGTTTTAATTGTAGTAAATGACTACAAACAATATTAGCAGTCAGTTCAAATGATGATTTTATGTACCGGGGAACTAATTCAAAAGTATGGTTTACACAAAAATCTTACGGACTTGCATTTGGTAAGCTAAATGGTTCTAAGAAACTCAGGTCTAAAACTAAAATAGTCGAAACAAAAACGTTGTGATACAGTGCGCTTACAAATAGCAAAGGCAATGGGAAGAGATTTTTAGTCCATACCCTATGCTGAAGAAAAAAGTTAGATTTTTTTAAGCAAGGAAAGATGTTAGTAAAATTTTTAATGGGGAAAAACTATACAATTTCAGAAAGACAATTGAAAAGTAAAACACAAATTTAAAAATTAAGTCACTACTATCAATGTATCAAAAGTTATGAATTTTTGAAAATTGAAATTTTTGGATGTTCTTTTAAAACGCCCAACTCTCAGTAACATCGCACTATGTTACAAAAAAAATTAAAAAGTTCCACCGTCGAGTTTTTTTCATTAATAGCTGACTTGAAATTAACGTTGATTTAATTATAATTCAACAAACAGAAGCTATCAACCGACAAAACCGATAAAAACCGAAATTCGGGGTTACAATGCTTTTAAGTTAAATCTTCATCTTTTTTGACATTAACCATTTGCGTACTTCAAAAACCTTTCATGTTAAGCAATTATTTTGAAAATTTGTGAAGAAAAATTTTTTTTATGAAGGATTTTAGGATTTTGTAATACCTACTTCGAAGGTCAATTTGTCGTCCGTAGCCCAAAAGCCGCACTTAAAATCTGTGTACAAAGGAAGATGTGATAAATGGCTATAACTTTGTAATATAGTTTCTGTCAAAATTCCGCCGTGTTTCCGAGATATCGTTTTTCAAAGTTCAAAAATGACCTTCATGTTGAATTAGTTTCTGATCGTTGGTATTTAAACAATAATTTGAGAAGATTTATTAAGTAGTGAACTGAATCAAGCAAAGACAGTTTAGCGACTAAAACTATATACAAATTTGAAAGTATTCATTCAAAGGATGATTCAGTGCATGAGTCACTTGGAAAAGTACTGAGACCTTAAAAGTGTCTTACTAAGCAAATGAGAGAATGTCAAAATAAGTACAAGGGTTCAAGATAACTAATGCTAAGTCCTTAGTTAAAAAATTATCATTTTTTTAAGTCGTGATTGTGGATCTTCTTCTTACACATATTATATGGTGGGTAATAAGAAATAATTTTTCTATACTGCAACATAGGTCGAAATCAATGCAGGTTTCTTCTGACACCTTTGCACATAAAAATTGTACAATATTAACAGATTTGCGTTGTTGGTGGCAACAATATAACACATGCTACTGATGAGTACTCGTTTTATTTGTCTAATATTATAAAACTACTTTTCCAATGATGGGGTGAAGATGCAGGAAAAGGGGTCCACCCTCGTTAGGCTCAGGTAATGATTGGAATTCTCGAGAAAATTACCCTAGCAACGGGAAACAGGAAATTTCTGGGTTTCCCGAAACAAGATTAAATATTGGTAACTAGGTACACTTTTGAACAACTTTACCTAATGAAATCACTTCATTTATGATCAATGAAAGTGAATAGACCAAATTCAAAATTAATATTTCACAAAAATAAAAATTTTATAATAAATATTTCCAATTAATTTAAATAAATAATAATTTTTAATTTTCTATATTTCAGGTTTCTTTAACTGTATGCTATGTTATTATAATATGATACACTGTAGGAATTTTTATAACAACTACTCTTCGTCTTGTCCAAACATTTGTTGAGCATCAATGGGACATAGTAATAATCGGTTACACTGTAGAACCAAAAATGAAAATACCCTGAGTACTTTTACCAACAATTTCATCGAAAGTTAGTATAATATGTCCACTAAAAAACAAACATGGCTGCCATCTTATGTAGGTATATCCACCATGTGGAGATGGCGTTTATGTTGTGTTTGTGGTTATACGGAGGGTTTGATATACGATTGTATATGATATTTTTTTGTGGTTAAGGTTAAGGGTTTCTTTCTGTAAGGCTACATGTGGTTATGGGTCCCTTTCTGTTCTTTTCAACATTTTATATTACATATGGGGTTGAAATTTTTTTTTATAGAATTTGAGTTGTTTTATTAGCATTATCTTTAATCTGTTCTTTTATTTTTCAGTTTTACTTTCAGGGTGCGTAAAAATTTCCCGTCTTCCCACATGTGTAAAATGCTTAACCTCAGACATTTTTTATTCTTTCAGATTTCAAATCTACATGAATAGCCACTTTGTAAGTTGAGTTTTTTAAGGCTATCTAAAGGGCTGTTTTCAAGGAAATTTTTTAACTCCTTTGCTCTACTTTTTGGTTTAGCAATGGAATCTTCTATTTCTCCTATCCGCTACACATGTGACATTTGTGGTTTTGTTGCTAAAACAACATGCCTCAAAGCACGTCACAAGGATAAGGCTCATCCTCAAGCGGATAACTATGTCTGTTCAGTATTGGGTTTTTCCGCAAAGCATTTTACTCGTTCGGACAGCTTACTTCGCCACAAGAGGAGAGCCCACTCCTTTCCTCCTGCGAGGATTCTCGCACCTAAACGATCAATGGATCGTTTTCCCTCTCCGCCTAGAGAGGAGCCTGGTGAAACGGTTCCCTCGTTGGAAAATTTAAAGGCACAGTTTAAAATGCTTATGCCTGAGAAAAACGCCGCCGCTGCAAATAAGCGCCTTCGGGGCGGCCATACGGGGCCGATACTTTTTCTAAAATTATTGGTAATTTGTAAACGTTTTTTTAAGGGTGCGGATTTTTGTTATAGAAATTTGTTCTTTTGAAGTTGGGATAAGTAAATGAGATTTTTCTTTGAGAAATCATACCACCATGGAAAATATTTCCTTTTTCCTATATTGGGATAACTAAACAAGGAGATTATACTGAACAGTATTTTGAAGCTAAGAAATATTACAAGCGTGTTCCAAGTCTTGTTTATTGAACGTCCAGCGCCCTCTTGTGTACAATAAATGAACTTTTTTAGCTTGATGATTATTGTGCTTTGCCGCTACTTTCCTCAAGAAGCACTTTTCATTATTCTCTATTTTTCTCAAGCAGAGCAGACCATTTTACAAATGTGATAGGCATATTTCCACCAGAGTTCCACCAGACTTCCACCGGAATTCCACCAGACTTCCACCGGAGTTCCACCAGACTTCCACACCAGTTCCACTGAACTTCCACCAAAATCCTTTTTTTTTTTGTCCGGTTTTCATGAAATTAGGTACAAAGTGAGATTGAGGTTAGGCTTCTACATATATTTTAGTTCTAATATTTACACAAGTGGTACTCAGGAAAAATTTTTCTGTCCAGAATTTGATATTGTTGCCCCAAAAGTCAACTCAAAAATGTAAAACTGAACCAAATGGTTCCACTAAACGTCAGGCTTGTACACAATCTCTCTAGCCAGGTCTGCGTACAAAAATTAATGCTTAATAAATAGTTTCTTTACCCCACGTGGACCCAATTTCTATAACCAGCCAATAACTTGTGGTTTTCCACCTCCTCTAATACAAATACGCCTACCCCATTTTCATCCATTCTAGTCTAATTAATTGAATCAAATACTAAAAATATTTGTTAGTAGAGATTTATAAATAATGAAAAGTTTTGTAATTATTTATTTGCAAATTTAAACACCAGTCATTTACAGAGAATTAGTCATAACATACACTACTGTTACTAGGCTTATTTCCGTGTACAAGATATAGTCTATCAGTTACCTTATTACAAGCGAAGGTAATATGTACATCTTCATTTTGCAACCTATTACTAACTATATATCTATTACTAGCGTAAGTTATTTTGACTACTTCAAATTCCCCAAGTAATGACTATGGGTGCCACTGAGTAGTTCTAAGCGGGTTTTTAGGGTCATCTTTCATCACATTTTTAAGAGCTTCTATAATAGTTACATAAGTGGCCTTTATAATGGAATTAATAGGCTTCGGACCTGTTAGTCTACTGAACGGATCCTTGGATTTCCTACACATGTTAACCTTTTCTATGCTTGACTGAATTCAGTCTTCATCTTTCCATCCATCACATACTTTGGCATCTTCTGGCTGAAGTGTGTTGGGTTTCAAAGTCCCACTCTAATGCGGCGGCGATATTTTCCAAAAATTGAACCCCTTCCTTCATCCTATACGGCCTCGCCCGTGTCTTTCTCAGAAGATATTCCCAATCCACTTTTTTTTTCAGCTATTCTTGGTGGAAGAGGACTTGTGTCCCAGTTTTCTGTATCCCAGCTTAGAGGGGGCGGTGGGGTGCTGAAGGCTCTGTGAATAAAGAAACAATATATTGAAATTACATTTCTGTTTTGGGGTGGATATGAATAGAAAATATAACTTACACGGCAGCTTTAGGTTTACGAGTCCTTTGCCTTTTCTCTTTTGTAGTTTTTGTTTTTCTTTAATGATTTCTTTGATAGTGTAAGATTTCCCGCTCTTCGTGTACTCTTTCATCTGAACTACATGGCGTCCCAGACATGGTTGCCGAGGCTGGATCTGAAACTTTCTGAGAGGTGGGAATCCATATAGAAAAATAAGTGGTCCTTCCCCTCTCAAATATTGAAAAACTGGGCATATAGAAAAATCTATTAATTGAGAAAGTCTATGCTCAATTTCCTTGCAGTCGGTTGCATCATTTTTTTCACAAGTACATTTTACGCCTCCAGACAAGTGATAAAAGCGTTGAAAATTTTTTGTTGAATTTGAAAATACGAACTGATCAATGTATTCATGGCGACAGTGTAAGTAAAAGTCCACAGGAACACCTCTATCCCATGCACCAGATCCATGTACCAGCTTGTTCTTCTCATGTTCCCTTCCATACTCATGGCCGTCTGTAAGTAACAATACGTTTGTAGACATTTTCTCTTGATAAAGTCCATCAAACTTGTCCATTCGCTGAAATTTCAGAACTTCTGGAACAGATTCACATTTTAGATTTATTTTTGGGAGAGTGAAACTCAAAGATTTGGATTCACAAATTGGCTCTACAATATCAACTTCACAAGAAGCTGCTACTTCCTCTAGTAAATTGTGCTATGAATCATCTCCATAAATACCTAAAAGTTCACAGCCGTCCAATCAAATTATATCATCGTCAGACGCCACTGTTTTAACCGGAGAGTTGGGACAATTTCGTCACAAGTTAGAAAACTTGATGACATCACAGGATCTCGAGCAGGATAATCACTTTCGGCGTTGTTGTAGCCCAATAAATATTTAGGATTACTGCATTTTTTAGATTCTCTTTCACAATTTTCAGCAAGTCGCTTGGGATACATGGGGCAGGTGAAATTTCTTCAGTTTCGACCGTGTAGATCATTTTTACGTTTTAAGACAAAAATAATGACTGAAGACAGTGCAGTGAGTTTTTTCCTTTTAAATTCTTTATTTTCAATTTTCTTACATCATACAAATTAAAGGGTTCTTTGATTTTATTTTCTTATGGCTAGAAGGGCTCCTTAGAACCCCTTAAATATTCTTTTATTCTTCTATCACCAAATGGGTAGGAAAAGTCTCTGATATGAAAAACCTGCTTACATTTACACAACCAAGACTTGACCTAAGCGATTCGATACATAAAATCTCATTTTTTAAAAATCGAGTAGTTTGAATTCTTATCTTATTATACACAAATCCATCCTCGACGACCCTTTTAAAGTCATCATGTCTCATTTCCTTAACACTATATGCTTTTGATATTCCTCCTGCTTTCATAATATCCTAATTTTCATCAACTTTGATGCCAGACTGGTTATTCCCAGTAAAGTAAAATTCTAAAATACAATCGGCTTGGAGCTTCAGGAGCCCAGGTACACCCCGGTTAGACACATCGTAAAGAGCATGTCCACACTCAAGATTACAAAAGTCAAAGAATCGAGAAAGCGTCTTTCGATTATAAAATATAATCTGAGCGGGAGTATGAAATTTCTGCCGCGATCGAATCCGTGTATGTGTACAAGTAGCTAAACCCGGAAAATTGGGGTTTCAATCCATCGTACACCATTCGGTATAGGTTTTCCTTGGCATTGGAAAGTACAACCAGGCCAATAAGTCTGAGGTTAGAATCAACAACAGACTTCTTGAATCAAAAAAGAGTACATTTTTCATTAAGGATTTCAAAATCTTCAAAGTTTTCATTTGACAAAGAATCCCTCGCTTCGACCGTATTATAAACAAGTTTTGAGGCTGGTTAAGACGATGGGTTGCATAACAACTTTCCTACGAGATTATTATTCAAAGATTTTCTAATTTGTCTACCCAATTCAGTTGTTGCTTCATTCCTGGCTCTCGCATTGTAAGAAGCAAAAGAGTTGAAAATTTTAGGCTCTTTGAACTTTGTCCCTGCATGACATTTTATCAACTTTACTCCATGCGTCATCATCCAATGCAGAAATGTCCAATAATATACCTGTTCTTTCTTTTCGTACATTGAAAGTATAACTCTGTTTGATTCAACAANTTCTTTCTTTTCGTACATTGAAAGTATAAGTCTGTCCGATTCAACAAATTTTCTATCTTCTTTAAAAAATCCCATCTGTTGATCAGGCAAGTCAGAAAAACGTAAACGCCTCCTCTCATAGGGGTATGGGAAATCAGATATATAATCTGTAACATGTTCATCATCAATCATCAAATCTACAACAAAAACATAACCCCACTCCAAAGTAAAGTATGGAAAAGCAAAATCAAAAGAGTCCAATTCTTCTTGGCTCATCAGATGAATTTCTTTATNTTCGATTCAACAAATTTTCTATCTTCTTTAAAAAATCCCATCTGTTGATCAGGCAAGTCAGAAAAACGTAAACGGCTCCTCTCATAGGGGTATGGGAAATCAGATATATAATCTGTAACATGTTCATCATCAATCATCAAATCTACAACAAATACATAACCCCACTCCAAAGTAAAGTATGGAAAAGCAAAATCAAAAGAGTCCAATTCTTCTTCGCTCATCAGATGAATTTCTTTATGTGGTAGCCTTCCGAGGAGAGATTTTGTATAACTCATTAAAATTTCGGCGNCGCTCATCAGATGAATTTCTTTATGTGGTAGCCTTCCGAGGAGAGATTTTGTATAACTCATTAAAATTTCGGCGTATAATATTTCCTTACTTTCCTTTGACGCATCAAAATTAAAATTTCCCTTTGTTTTTGAAATGCTTTTTAATTTGGTAGTTTGGATGAGACCTCCGAATGTTCCTTTTGAAATAATTTCATCTATTTTCTTGTCAATAACTACTTTCAATTACACTTCTTTTTCCCATAAATGAGCTGCCTGTTTAGAAAATGAAGATATACTCCAAAAGGATGCCAAATTCAAATAATATTCACTAAAATAAATCCGCCTAAAGTATTCAAACACATCTGCCGTCAAAGAAACTTCGGTCAAACAAGCATATTCAATGGTCTCTGACTTGCGGAAAAACGGGGATGCTCTTCTTTTTTCATCTGAAAATTATTTGGTACCACAAGCGGTTCATTCTTAATAGATTCAAACTCCTCCAAAGACGAAAATGTAGGAAATAACTCGTCTAGGTATAATGAATCACAAGCATCAGCATTTTCTCCATAAAATTTTTTGAATATACCTAGCTCAACATTAGAACACTCCAACTCTTTTGACAAATCAGATATGGTACTATCCGGTCTAAAACTTTTTACATCCATCAATCTGATCCCATAGTGAAAGTCATAAGTTGATCTACGAGTAGTACGTCTAAGTTGAAGCCCCATTATCTCGTTCGACTTTCTCGATATTGGAAAGACATGGTCAAATTGAGATTNAGTACGTCTAAGTTGAAGCCCCATTATCTCGTTCGACTTTCTCGATATTGGAAAGACATGGTCAAATTGAGATTGAGAAATAATCTAAATTCATGTGTACATGACATTGACAACACCGTCAAGTAGTTTGTTGGCTTTATCTGTAGATTACAAGTGTTAACAAGAGTTACGAAGATGGGCATGGCCTGTATAATGGGTGGGGTAGAAGGTCTTCCAATTGTCTTTATTAAAGGCTTCTCCGCAGACGTCACAATACGTCGTTTGTGCATGTTTATTTAGAGTCTGGTTGTCTGGTTCAATCCAGTTATTTGTAGCTTTTAGTTTTCCAATTAAATTGTTAGCCAAGTCCATTGAAATTGAAAGAAAATGGTCAATGCAGTCTGCTGCTTGGTAATGATACTTTCGTATATCTCCACCCTCTTCGAGACAAAGCATCGAATAGGCAATGGGTTCCTATCTCACTGCTGAGATTGAATTAGGTCCATGCATTTCTACAGACTTTAGTTTAAGATAGAAAAATTTGTAATAAAAAATAAAGGGAGAAGAAAGAAGGGCATCAAAACGCCTAACCTGCCCCTGTATCTTTGGGGGCTTTTGTTTTGACTGCATCATTCCCACAAATGTGGCTTTCGGTACTCGAGGATCGTAAATCAAACTGTCGTTGACATTTGAAACAGTGACCGTGCCTCCTTAATCCATCTTCCCTATAAAGGAGGAAAAATCGTGTATGCAGACATAATGGCAGTCATCCCTGTCTATTTCATCTCTAATAAGAAGTAAATTGATATGATGCGGTCTCAACTCCTCTGTTACTTTTAGAATAACAGTATCCTCTCCTACATGTGAATATACGTTTATGCTAATCGTCGGATACTTATCCTCTACCAAGTCAATGTCTACAAGAGATACTCCTACACTATGTCCTAGAAAGCTTAAATCTAACTTGTTTTGGAATAAGGTATAGCTCTTTGGGCCCTCTAAGATCCTTTTCAAAATAATTGACATCTGGTAGTTTTTTTCTTCGTATTTTGCCTTTTGACGAGCCCTGCCTCTACAATCTCATCTCCAAACAAGGCACACAGAACGGATAACTTGAAACATTCTTTTGGTTCTTTGATATTTATCAAAGATTTTCTTCCAGACAGTATAGAAGGAGTATATATATACCCTCTCCCTCTATTTGGGTTAAAGATTTCTACGTGTACCTGTAGCTCCTTTAGCTCCAAAATTTGCCAGTTGCTACCATAGATAGATATAGGTTCAGAGATGATACAATATAGCGACAAGAATTTAATACTACTTTGGGAATAAAATTGGTATGTGTTATAGCCATAAATGGAGATCCAATCGAATCGTTTCTATAAATTATATTATGAGTAACCTCCATCATATCGGCTAAAAGTCTAAAGCTTACTCTTATCCCTTGAAAATGGTGGATTAAAGCTGATAGTAGTCTCACAAGTGGGAGGTAAACATCTTCGAAAGCTTGAGCAACCATACACTCTGCTTCGTTAATTTTAGTTAAATAGATGAGAACTGATGATCTTAAAGAAAATTTAGCTTCTTGAATACGGTCTGATGTCTAGATTTGCTGGGCTCATAAACTTTGCCCGCCCAAATCCTTTCTGTGTGCATGTCTCGTCGTGATCGTCCAATGAAAAATATGCATGACCACAGTAAGCGCAGTCATGTTTCTGAGTAGAAAAATAAATTTGAATTTTCATGTCTTGATATACTTATGTCAATTATATTACCAGTTCAGTGTGAATCGCCATTTTTTTGTACTGACGAAAGCTAAATGAGCAACTCACATCCAACCCTTGGTAAGCACATTTAATCTGTAAATAAAATTTTTCATGTTGCAAGCTGTTTGAATCGTTCAGGCGGAGAATATTAAATTTATAAGAAAATTTTTACCAGAAATGTTCTACGAACTCTTCTTGAACCTGGTAACGTGTCAGAATGATCCATAAATCCATTTTGAAATTAGATGTTAGTCATAATTATTCCCAATGAAACTTTGCAATGAATGTTTATCGCAGAAACTTTGGAACTGAGGAGTTTTGATTGGATTCAGGAGTAAAATGAAACTCGTTTCCAAATGTTCTAATGAGGAGGGGAATTCATATATTCCAAACAATACTCACGGAAAAAGGTTACCAGATTATAAGCACAGTTTCTGGCACTAGAGTTTTCATAATTACAGACTGCACAGGCCTCTCCATTTGCTGCACAATTTCCAATAACAATTGGTAACAACACTTAACCTCTAAAATTTTCAAATTGCACATTTTCTACTGGTATCAACCTTGGGTTGTCTGAAATTTGAATGTCAAGGCAGTCCCAGAAGTAAGTTTGTAAGCTTCTTAAAATGATGAGATTTCTATGAAAATATTCTACAGGAAGCACAAGTGTGGATGACCTTGAATTATAAAATGTCCGAAATCCTTCATGTGAAATTACTGCAACATCTGATACAGGTTCCCCTCTACGATTCTCATAGGAAAATATGACCATGTAGTCAAATACATCCATGATTTAATCAGAATATAAACTACTTGGCATCACTAATACATTNGACCATGTAGTCAAATACATCCATGATTTAATCAGAATATAAACTACTTGGCATCACTAATACATTCACAACTTGAGGGAAATCCTAGTTTCGAGTGGAAGGGACGAAATGTGTCTTATATTTTTTGTCACAATGCGTCCAAAGATAAGAGAAAATGTAAATATACTGAGTCCTGAAATAAAAATTGAGTAAAAATAATAAAAATAAATACCCAGCAGATATTAAAAGTCTATNAATATACTGAGTCCTGAAATAAAAATTGAGTAAAAATAATAAAAATAAATACCCAGCAGATATTAAAAGTCTATTCAACTCACCCAAAAGTGTGTAGATGCATGAAATGAATGGTTTTTCCCTTGGATAGACTTCAGGAGCTTGTTTATATCATCGGGAGCTGTACCATTTANTGCATGAAATGAATGGTTTTTCCCTTGGATAGACTTCAGGAGCTTGTTTATATCATCGGGAGCTGTACCATTTAAGGGTTGATCGAGCCAAAGTGATCTATACAAAATTCTATTTGTTTCCTTCTGGAAGTCTAAACATTCTTTTGTAGCACTTGTATAATCCATTATCAAAAGCCCAGGCTTGAGATTTGACTTTTGATCCATACAAAAAAAATTTTGACTCGCATACAAGACACAACTCTTTAGAAACACTTGGACGCGCTCTGTACATTTATTGCAAGAAAGTACAAGATTCGTCTGACCTGTCAAATCCAACACAATAACATGTACTTGTTTAATTACCTAACTCACATAGAAGAAAACTTGTCTCTACAGACTCCAAGGATTGTCAAGAAAACCAACAGCTTCACGTCCATAGTAACCTTTGAACTGATTGACAATCCAAATACAAATGAATTAAATCAAAGAATGATCTACTCTCTTAACTGCCGCTTTCATCACCGACGTTCAGACTATTCAAGAAATTGACTGGTATCTTCAGTGGTAATAAACATTTTCTACGTTTTATTCAGCAACAAATTCAAATATAGTTAGGATACATTATTAGACAAACTAATTTTAACATGATACGGCAAGTACCATTTACATTTAGGGATACTTTTTTGACAGATTTCCTCCTTATTCTCTAAACATGGCAGTAATGTATTGTAATAGTCTGCAACAACCTTCTCATTCTTCTTTAAGTATACAGTGTCAAAGTCTTTCAAAATTTCTTTCAGTTTTTTGCCTTCAGCTAGTCCATTGAAAGCATATAGGCAATATAGACCATATAAGGCCGTGTTGTCTGGCTGTATAGGATAAAAAGTTTGTTCGAATATTCGTGTAAAGGAACCGTAGGGCTAAGTGAGGTTGTAGTTTTCTGGTGAGTTTCCCAAACTATCACTGAAGATGACGAATGAAGGTCTTAGATGAACCCACAATACCCAATCATAGCCTGGAAGAAACAGAATAGATATACGAATTAGTATAATGGAATAGGGATCATGTCTGGAGGCTAACAATCATCATTGAAAATAATTCTTAAATTTTTTTACAAAATATTCACTTACCAGGCGTACCAGAAGTTCCTGTATTCTGTATACATGCAAAGAGTTGTCTGGTTTTATTTTTACAATTTCATCATTGGCCAAAAGTCCTGATGCAGAGATTTGTACNCAAAATATTCACTTACCAGGCGTACCAGAAGTTCCTGTATTCTGTATACATGCAAAGAGTTGTCTGGTTTTATTTTTACAATTTCATCATTGGCCACGACAAAAGTCCTGATGCAGAGATTTGTAAACTTTTTTACACAAGCCATTCCCTGTTCAAGCGAGTATGTGTCCATCTCAGTCTCTAAGAATTTCCACCTCCATCTTCTTGTCGATTGTCAACACGTTTGTAAAAGTACCCAAAACAACCACCTCGAGAGCCGTTGTTGTGGTTTCACTAAAGTTGAGCGTGACCTGTTAATAATGTGGTTGTATTACAGAAAAGGTTTGTTTTCTTTGGCAGAATATAAACAACTCACCTTTATGGCTCCGGAGCGTGACGGTAGTAAATCAGTAGACCCCGCCACAGGAGTAATCTCAAAAAGGTACAGACAGTTTCCAATCTAGACAATAAAAAAACATCATGAATGAACGTAACAAAAAGGGGAGAATGCTAATAAATTCATCCCGCTCTTACCTTGTAAGTACTTCTGCTTTTACCGTTGTTAGTGAGTCTTTGTCTTAGGGTNAAAAGGGGAGAATGCTAATAAATTCATCCCGCTCTTACCTTGTAAGTACTTCTGCTTTTACCGTTGTTAGTGAGTTTTTGTCTTAGGGTTCCAAAGATTGAGTTATATGCTTGCAAGTACAAATCTGTTTTGTAGTTACATAGAATTTCTTTGTAAAAAGGATTCGCCTCCTCACTCTTGATACTAATCGACGTCATCCCAAAGTTTGCAAAATTCTGCCAACTGGTCTTGAAGTTTCTCAGAAATGAAGTAGAATCCAATATTCCCACCAAAATCATAGAAGGCTTACGAACTGAGAATATTTGCTCGGTTGTGTAAATGGACCTGCCTATAGAGATGCTTGATCGTTTCAATTCCAAGTCTCTTACGCTATAGATCGCTTTTGCTCCCAAAGCAAACAGTTGTTGATGTCTAGACAAAATCTGAGGGTTCACTGTATGTCCCTTTAAATAGAGGGAAGCTTCTTCAATGGAAAATGCATAAAGCTTGTCAGCAGACGTATCCAAACAAAAAGAGGCAAGGCTCTTGGTGAATGTAATGCCAATATTTATACCACTTGGAACCCAAGACTAAAGTTCAAGCAACGAAGTTTATCGGCCTCCCAAGAAAGTCGACAGTCTTTGATAGAGCCGTCATTGCTTTTCTAGTAACAAATCCCGTATTATTGTCAGTAAACTGATTTTGGAGGGGATCTGGGTAATAGCCAATTGCAGTAGAAAGATTTGTCTTTACATCTGAACCCTTTCCCAATAAAGTAGAAAGAATTCCCCGATAAGGGTACATCATATTATAGTCTGTCATCTGTTTCCCTTGAACAGTAATTTGGCAGTTTTGGAAACAGGCGTAGAAAAAGTGATTGCATACTGCTACATTTTCGTTAAGGGCTAAAGCTGAACTGTAACTGTTTAAAACTTTACACTTCAAATACATGTAGCTCGAAGCAAAGTCAAAATAAATGTTAGGAGGTGTAGAGTCTGATATATGGAAGGTAATGCTGGTGTTGTCCTTGACTGAGTTAACTGGAACAACTTTAATATAATCAGACTGTAAAAGACTCACATCCAATACTGGGCCTGAGAAAATGTCCAATTGAGAAAGGAAACTAGGCTTTGAGCCTGACAAAAGTGAATGATCCATTTTATTTTGGGATACTAAACTTGGGTTGAGTCGCAAAAAAAAGATTTTTTCTTTCCCGTTTTAGAAGAATGAGCGGTACTGTTCTTCTTGGAGCTGGATTTTGCAACTGATTTGATTTTGATTTGTTTCCTATTTTTATAAGTGCGTCTGCTTTTGCTCAGTCCTTTTCCTTTTTGATTTGATTTGGCGGCTGACTTTTTCTCTCCTTTACCTTTCTGACCCTTTTTTTTTGCCTTTTGTCTATTCTGCACTGGGATTGTGTAAAGAAACACCAAGGGAGTTAAACCGCCGTAACCAATTTGAGTAGGTGATGAACTATCCATTTTTCTTAGTTTACAGACACCGTCTTCACAATAAACTACAAGCATAAAGGATTTGCTTTTTCAAATAAATTTTAAACAAGAACTAGCTAGAACAAAATCAAATTATACACTGAGACGTTTGGCGGGATGACAGTCATTTAAATCAAAATGTTCTGCTTCGAAAATGGAATAAAACTGTTGTATATATGTTTATCATTTCAGGAATTGGATTCAAATTTTCATTCTACAATTGAATCTCTATGTCTTGGATAGTGTCTAGGTTAACAACCGGATAGTAGAAAAGATTGGCGGGATATTTGTGAACCAGACTTACGTCTGTCGGGGATTTCCAAAAAACAATTTGTTTGTCTGTTGAAAAAATTCCTAAGTAAGAGATGCTTTTCCTATTAAAAAACTTTGGTTCGATTACATTAGACAAGACCAATAAATGATCATGTATAATATAAAGATCAATGTTAGAGACGCTTGGGGAAGAAGAATGTTCGTAGTTGAACCAAAAGGGAGAAACAATCCTAAAAATTGTTTCTAGGAGGGTGGAAAATCTCACCATGTATCCAGTTCTTTGAACACCGTCGGCAGATATTACATTTCCATCATAAGCAAAGGAAATTTTATACGTCTGGAGTGAAGTGTTGATATTTTTTATCAAAGAGTCTACCGTTGGCTTGGCTGGCTTTTCGACTGTAGCATAGGATAATTTGTCTCGGAATATATTATAGCACAATGGCATCGTAAGGTCGATATCATTTAACATGTCATTACTCGGTGGGGATTCTGACATCGTCTCTCCTTTGGGGAACAATGTTACCTTAAATCCAAAGGCAAAAGCATAATCTTAGGGTATCTCGACTTTATCCTTTTCGTCTTTATTGCTGAAACCAAACAGGTTTTTGTGAACTTTGTCAACACGTATAAAAAGTCCCAATATGGGAGCCTAGTGCTGAAAAAGTTTATTGGACTTGTTTAGTATTTCTTCATACATTGAAACTTTTTTTTTCCAAACATTGATGATTATTTTGAATCTCAAAATGACTGTAATCTTATTGTCCCCTTCTTGATGACCAAATACAGTTTCCTTTTTCTTGTTTACCTTGGGGAAATACCACAAATCACACAAGGCAACTTCAAGAGGTAAAGATTCACCCCATTTGATTTGATCCAATAATTTATTACGAAAAGAGTTTGTTTTGTTTGATGAAAAAAAATTTCTGGCCGACTTACTACTCACTGTCACATACTTTGAAAATGGCGTCAGTGTTCCGAGAGCCATTATGGTTTGGCGGGAGTTGGAATTGGATTCAATTCTTCAGTCAAAACACTTCCTGAAATCAAAAGGAAACGTGGCCTTGATACTTGGAGTCTAATTCGAGACTGAAAGCAATTACCAATAATTTCGTCTCCGTCTAGCGTCTCCAAATAATAAAATGGAGAGATTGCTTTGATTGCTTTTCTTATCCTGAAACATTAGAATTATTAGTTACTGATTAGTTTAGAAATTCCCACTGAAACTAACTTGAAAATGTTGGTGGAACATGCCTAAGTCTTAGATGCTTTCTCAAATATCAGCCGATTCCTTGCCACTCTCACATGTTGCCCCACCTAGTGGAATAAAATTTAGTTTCAACGACTCGATCGCCTAACGCAAACACTACCTTATATTTCGGTTTCTGGAGTTTCGCCATGATTAATTTGTGGTAAACATTACGAAAAACCAAGTCCTTGTTGGGGGGGGGGGGTCTAGAGCTTGCGCAGGAGTCATTTTTATAGTAGAATGATACCTAGACAATTGGTTACGTTATTATTATTACAAACACTTTCCACTTAGTTTCATTCTTAATGTCTGTTATTGTAATTTCTAACGACATGTGGCCAGAGTGACTTGAAGGAAGCCTCTGGGTCTATCTCTTCCATTCTGGTCATCGTCTTTCCAAGCGTCTGAATCACCCTTTCTGCCTATAATAACATTTGTTTGTTAAGATGCACAACCTCGTGTTAAAAGATCTCTTACTTGAGAAGCTTTTCTTGTTGATCTCACAGAGTAAAGATGAATGTTATGGTCCTTTAAATAAGAGTTGATGCCCTGATTTCAAAATTTCCTTAAATGGTCGGAAAGCAAAAATTGTGATTAGTGCTAAAAAGTTTTCAGACTGCTAGACGTAAAATTAAAAGACGCCTGGAAGTATATTACCCTCACCGGAGATTGTTTAAATACATTTTGGAGAGCAGCTAGAACTGCAGGGCCGTTTTTGTGCTTGGAATAGGCAGTATATAAAAAGCAGGAAAACATATCCAAAACAATGAGTAAAAACGAAAACTTTTCACGTGCTGCGGTTTCCTTGTGTAGCTGCATCAAATCCATGGCGTAACTCATGTGAGGGAAAAATGAAAGTATAGGGCGGGTCTTAGGTTTCTTTACAATTGGACGATGAACTGAATAGGCGTCGATTCCAAGTATAATCTCCTTTGCTTTTTTAGGGTCTTTATATTTTCCAGTCTTAAGGAAAGTGGGAAGACCACTGTAACTTTCACTCCTTTTTTTGTCTAAGTAAATTTTTTTAATTTTTCTGGCAGGCATTTGAATATTGTACAACAAAATGATAAATGGTAAGAAAGTTTACATAGTCAATTGCTTTAAAGTTTCAGCTTCTAGATTTCGGAGGCGGGAAACTTTCTCTTGCCACTGGACCAAATGCTGACTGTGACTTTGTACAAGGAATTCATTTAACTTGTTTGAAAGAACTCCTTGAAAGGTTTTTGATCTACCTATTTAAAAAATAAACTGCATAATTTTAATTTTCTTTCAGTGTAAATTATTACCTAATGGCACATAAAATATTTGTGGACTCATCCTGTAGAATAGACTATCATACTCCCGCTCTCTAGGAAGTCCAATCACAACACTTTCATATGTCTGACCCTGAAACATATTGAGTTAGTTATATTCTCTGTTTATAGTAAATATTTCCTCGAACCTGTGCTTTGTGGACATTCATAGCAAATGCCAATTTTAGAGGATATTGAGTGCGTTGAAAGAAGTTCCGAAGGATGGGATCGTAAATTGAGAAATTGACGGGAGTGATGGGTATATCATTGCGGAGTGCATATGATGCTCCATAATAAAAGTCTGGTTTTACAAAAATGTATTTTGCAAACCCATCCTGATCCAAAGCTTGGCTTATTTCAGTTACTGTCGCTAAGGCTTCATTATATAGTCCTATAAGAATGTATGGTAGAGCAAATACGGAACATACATATGACCAATAGTACCTGCGTCTGTAAACAAGTTTCTGAAAAAAAAGAAACTTTACTTGAATTGCAGATGATGGATTTATTAGGCAAGACCAGTTGTAGAGTTTAAACTACCTTGTTATCATGACCCTAGCCCCTACACAGATAGTAAGGGTATCTAGGGATTCCCGAGTTTCCCTCCGTTTATCCACATACTTGATGTGTACAATTTCAGTTTCAAGGTATTGAAGCCGGTGCCTAAAAAGATAAAGGGTAAATTTGAATGGAAAAGTTTAAATGGAAAAGGAAACCCTTACAAGTTATGTTCAACTACTCACTTGTTGTCTCCAAAGAGATAAGGGGAGTCTAGAAATATTTCCAACTCTCTTTCTTCTACATTGGCCAGAGTCCTTGTCTGGAGTACAGACATATCTTCATCTGTTAGTTGTCCCTCTTTTGAGAGAGAGTATTCCTTTAAGTATGACTTCCTTAGGGCCTTGACGCATAACCTCGTCTAACAGAATTCAATGATCAAATAATTTATAGGCACCCATCCCATTCTTTGTTAATCCCATTGATTCAACGTTGCGATGGAAAATAACCTTGTCTGCGACAGGTCTTAATCTGAAATTAATATTTTAAATGAGGAATCATATATGGCAGGAGAACTTCTATGTTATTACTGTGCCAGGTCCCCCATCATACAGATTGTCAAGTCACCCCAAGGTTCGCTAGGGTCAAAGATTGAACGAAGTCTGCATTTTATATATCCTAGCAGTTTAATCCCCAGAAGACTCAACTCATAAAAGATGATTACCTTCACACCTTCCAGTCGTGCGGCGACAAACTCAGTATGTTCTTAAGGCTGCCATTTTTTAAAGTTCATACCTAAGGAAGGGCCCGAATGAATAGTTTGGCCCCTAAACCCCCATAAACTTCGGTAAAATTAAATTCTCAAACAGTCTATAATCAAAGTACTATACCAGCAGCAAATGCGGCACACCCGGTGAAGCNGGTAAAATTAAATTCTCAAACAGTCTATAATCAAAGTACTATACCAGCAGCAAATGCGGCACACCCGGTGAAGCTAAATACTCGGAATTTAATTTTGTGTGTGTTGAGGAATGGACGTAAGGCAAATATTATGTAAGATTTTTCTTCAGACAAAAACAAAAGTATATGTATGATTACAAGTAAAAATGGTATAAAGTAAAAGGAAATATAGAGGTACCTGAACGCCGCCCAGACACCGTATAATAGGAGAAAGGAGGTTGTGGCTCCCGCCCCTTTGTAACTAAATCAAAGGTTAGACGTTGTTTTTTGTTCAGCTGTTCAGGGACCACATGGGGAAACTTTCTGTTTACATTTTGAGTCTTGGCATACTCTAAAAATTTGGCGGGATTAGAGGGGTTAATTTTTTTTCTCTGGAACCTTTGTCCTGCGTTTACTCATGGCACTATAGCACAAGACTTTTTATTGAGCGGATACTTAGTTTAGAGAGATAAATTATACCAAAATGTTTCTACAGTAGGCTCTTGATTTCAGAGAGATGATGCTTTTTCGGCTTACCAATTCGAAATTCGAATCCTCCAAAAGTAAATTTCCGTTTACTTGTCATTTTGATAAACTGTTCAGGACAGATACAAGGTTAAGACATGTAAGACGAGTTTCACGGCAGAACATATGTTGAGCACAACCATCCAAAATAGTTCCCAANCTTGATAAACTGTTCAGGACAGAAACAAGGTTAAGACATGTAAGACGAGTTTCACGGCAGAACATATGTTGAGCACAACCATCCAAAATAGTTCCCAAGAAAGACACTTTTTGAAACATTTTCTAATCATAAGTTCAATTTGTCGGAAACGTTTCCCAGAAAGTTTTAATTTCATAAGTTTAATAGATTGGCTAGTCACAAGTGACGCTTTCCTTGGTTTCTTTTTGGTTCTCATTTTTAGCGGTAGACTAAACTTAAAAATAACTAAACCCTGCTCTGATGCAAAGGGTATTAGTTAGTCTAGAAATTGATCTGCTGGATTTGTAACAACATGAGCGTTGTTCAAACTTTTGGTGTAAGAATAATTGTGCAATAACTAATATACAATATTCCTTGTTAATTCTATGGTAAGTACAGAATGCCGAAAATATTACTGAGAAACATCAGCCATGACTAGTCGAGACTAATTAGATAAAGCGTCGTTGAGCATAAGTACATTTACAACTCAAAGCATATCTTTTCCCCTAAAGTCCCTTTAAATCATTTGAAATTAGGTCCGTTGAAATTATCATTTTAAAGTTCCAAGACGAATGACCGACGCGGTGGGATGGGTTTAACGGATATTTGAGAAAGGAGTTTAATGTTTAAATCTCGGACACACTTGGCATTCCAACTTCACTTTCATTTTAAACTTCTATTTAGCAACAAGTGACTAACTAATCCTCAAGTTCCCACCATCAGTACAAAGTGGCGATAAGAAACATGTCTCTCTCAAAATTTTGTCTGGTGAGTTTTTACTATAAAAATATTATTACTCCTTGTTAGTTTATCATATCGCGTTCAATTTTAAAAGTAAAAACAACATTTCTTGGTTTCAGACAGTGTAACAAAACAAAAAGTGGGAGCATTCAAACGGAAGATTCTGAGCGACAAAAATGATGTTCCAGTTTGAAGCAAACAAGCTGTTGAAATCCTTCAAGGGGGACAGGATATTGCAGGAACTCCATCTGCAAGCTCAAGAAGATTGGCGAACACACAAGTCTACAATGAAAAATTTATGGATGGAGGGATGTCTTACCTTGAAAGATGCAAGAGTATGGAGTTAAACTGCAATACAAAACAAATGATTTTCCAGGAACCAGGGCTAGTGAGGAAATTTGGAACTTCAATGACTTTCCAAACCCGACTAGGATTCGATCGTTATTGCCAAGGTAAATCTTATTTATTCTTTATTTGGTTATATTCATTTGGAATTCAAGTTTTGAATCTAGCAGCATTTATGTCATAGCTTACAAGATTTACATTAAAAAGGAGAATGTAAACAACGCTCCTACCATCATGAGAATTTTGTTAAACGAGGCAAAGGAAATTTTGGATCACATAAAGGCGACTTGTGCGGAAATTGATGAGTCTGTTAAAAAAAGAAACCGATATTCCACTATGGCGAAGGAGAACTGAGGGAGCCAAGAGAGTTGGCCTTTTGGCTTCACGACGACGCATATTACAGGTGACTAGTTGTCTGAATAGAGTAGTACCAAAAATTCAAAGTCTCATGTCAACTAACCACGTTTTTTTCATCGCCCTACTCTAAAATTTCGAATGCGTTTCATTTATATAATGAGAGACAGATATCAGAGTTTCCTCAACGTACCGGCGGACAACACAAAGTATGAAAATTACCTTGGTGAGTAACAGGATTTAGTATGTTTCATGCTTGATGTATAAAGTTACATAATCAATGTATTTTTAATTTTTATTTCTAGGGCCAAAGCTTATTTTCGGTCGGGCGGATTTGAATAAATTCAACAAAACCATGGATGAAATTTTGGGGCAAGTGGATTTGAACGAAGCTTAAGTTTATTGTTGGTGTTACATGGGATAAGAATATTATTAATAATAATCTTGCATGCACTTTGTATTTTTACTGATCATTTGAATAAATAAGTTTGAGGAAAAAAATACATTTTTTTAGAGTAATGTTACATTAGTATTCACGGTGTGGAAATAGCATAACCACTGCGTAATTAGTAACGCAGTAGATAATTTTGATAGTTTTCTTGAAGGAAGTTTAACGAAAAAAGTGTAATTTCTAACCATTTACATTGTAAATTCCATGTCTATGTGTAAAGAAGCTATTGATTTTGAGATAAAAGAAACGCCGTACCATTAAACTCAAACATAAAGAGACATCTAACACACAAGAGGGACAACCATCGATTAATATGATGCCGATTTTAAACAAACACGACACAAGCACCATCTTCAAGAAGAGATTTTAAAAAATACACAATAAATTCAATCAAGGTCTTACCATTACCTTTCAAGCATACTAGGGCATGTAATATTGCTCAATTTTTTCATTATCAATATTCAATATTTCAATATTTGAGACCCCAATATTGAAATCTCGATATTGAAATATTGAATTTTAAATCACTAAATTACTTAGCTGTATTACAATGGTATCAGCTATAACCCAAGTATTTTAATTGTTGCTATAAATTTGAATTATACTAAAAAAGTTAGGCAGTCCAAACTCGTAACTAATTTAAACTTTTGATTCGTTGAAACCACGGATTTGATAATGTGATCGCAAAATCATCAAGGACTCAATTGTTTCATCTTGGAGGAAAGAACGTAATTTTGTGACAACACATCCTGCTGAAAAAAATGTTCTTTCAGATTCGACTGTTGTAGGTATAACCGTCATTAAGGTATTGTATACCAGTTGAAGATTAGTCCCTCGAACACCTCTGCTTTCAAAAAAGTTCATTTCAGTTTTTATTGTTGATAAGTTTCTTTCTCTTTCGTAAGGCTTGTCGTTGGTTTGAGCCAAACCATTTGCTCTGTCCATTGCTTCGTCAAAAACAAGTTGCAATTTTGATTTTGTAATTTTGCTAACAGTTTGGCATCTTTGTGTAGGCAAAGCGTCTAACACTTCTGGCTCCTCAGCTCCAATATCTTCAGAAATTTTACTGGGATCAACTTCTTTGAGTCTCCGGATGACATCCTTCTTTATCTTCATTTCTCAGGCAATTTGCGATGCAGTATTTGGTAGTGTATAATGAGCTGAGTGTCGCTGCAGGAAAAATTGTCAATATTGAATCATCAATATTGCGCATGTTCAATATCAATATTTCAATACCGTAAAAATTGTCAATATTCTAATATTTCAATATATTGAAATTTCAATATTACATGCCCTAAAGCATACGTATTCCTAATTGCCATATAAATAACTTATATATGGCAACCATATTAATCTATGACTGCCATATCCCAAATTTTTGACAGCCATATTTAATCAACATGGCCACAAATGTATAACTCAGACGGCCATATTTTAACACGACGTCCATACTTGTATCGACGACCATTTTCTTTTTTTAAATAAACACCATAGTAAAAAAAAAATATCATATGCAATCGTATACCAACCCCTCCGTATAACCACAAACATAACATAAACGCCATCTCCACATGGTGGATAATACCTACATAGGATTGCAGTCATGTTTGTTTTTTAGTGGACATATTATACTAACTATCAAATATTTGAACATCAAGAAAAAGTAATTTTTGGAGGAAATTTAGTTGGTAAAAGTGCACACCCTGNACATTTCAATACCGTAACTATCAAATATTTGAACATCAAGAAAAAGTAATTTTTGGAGGAAATTTAGTTGGTAAAAGTGCACACCCTGAGTACTGTCACCAACTTAATTCCTGCCAAAAATCTTTGCTTCTTGGCGTTGAAATATTCGATAGAATTGTGTTGGTGAAAGTGCTCAGGGTGTTTTCATTTTTGGTTCTACAGTATATTGTATTTCTTCCATCAAACTATGTCATACTCATCTTCGGAATCTGCTTTTTAAACTTCGTAGTTTGATTCCAAAAATTTATTTTCCTAAAATTCTACGGAATATTCAGAACCTAGATATAAAAATTAATTTAATCAATTTTTCTACTAATACAAACATAATATTCATATTTAACTTGATAAACAACTTACCGACAAAAACAACAAAGTTGCTTCGAGGATGTGGAATCTTGTAATCGTTACAGGGGAATATCTCGACAATATTGACTCCANAAACAACAAAGTTGCTTCGAGGATGTGGAATCTTGTAATCGTTACAGGGGAATATCTCGACAATATTGACTCCAATACAATTTTAGTGCACGTGTACACATACCTCCCACACATTCCAACATCAATAAAAAGGCTTTTGATGAAATCGNCTACAATTTTAGTGCACGTGTACACATACCTCCCACACATTCCAACATCAATAAAAAGGCTTTTGATGAAATCGGAAGAATGTACAATATCCCAAATTCATGGTCCTGCTCCATATCTAACCCGTAAAGCGTCTACAAGTAGTAGGTGGAAATTTTGCAAAAGCTCCGGATGATAACAGTAATAGATTTCAATTTTCCTGAAAATAGTATGCCAAAAAGAAAAATGATAATCTTATGATAAATACATTACATAGAATGAATTTACCTTCGATGAGGGGTAATAACAAGAAACACATTGGCATGTATACCTCCGAGAAAAACACAACCTCTACATCATCAAGAATTNTGAGGGGTAATAACAAGAAACACATTGGCATGTATACCTCCGAGAAAAACACAACCTCTACATCATCAAGAATTGCCACAAATGGAGCATATGTTAGCGAGAATACGTCCCGAGCTAACGGTGCAATATCGTAGTCGATATACTGACAGCATAGCATGTTAATGAAATGTATCCGACCATTAGCTGGGAAAATCAAATCCTACAACGAGGTATAAAAGAAGAAAAATGAGACAATAGATATATGTAAAGATTAATTTATAAATATATACTAACCTTGAAACAAATGTTTAGAACGACATCCAGTGTCTCGTCCTGTGGAGCTAGAATGCACTCATCTAAATCAACTTTTTCAATGATGTCATCAAGAACATAGTAATTCAGTGGTTTAAGTTTAATGTCACTACCATTTACTGTCACACTTCGTTTTATATCAACCGGTTCACTTTCCCCCGGCTAAACTCCATGCTCCTGTGTAGTAAATACTCTGGCTATTGCCACACCGCTTATTGTCGCACTCCGCCTTTGGTCATCTCATTTGAACAGCCTGCAAGGCAGATAAACACACTTTAATGGAAACTTTCGGTTCTCAAGGCCAGAATATAAACTCATATTTGTTTAAATAGTGTGGGCGATTAGTGACGCTTGTAGGAACGGTTTAATTAACCTATCTGTTACATTTACCATGCGGTCTCTTACCTAAGTACAACATCGTCGATCGTGAAATCGCTTATTTTTTTAAAGACGCGGACGTATCCCATCCGCGAGTATGCTAAACTTAGATGGGCACACTAAAGTAACTTTCCTATACCACTTTCAGTAAAATTGTAGTAAAGTTTCTAATCGCAAATTTAAATGAAAAATTTGTCAGTCGATTGTAAATTTTTTCTAGATTAAGAATATAACATCTATTATTAGTGCATGAGATGAGTTTTTCAAAAAGTTTGCGAATTTGACTGAATGTTTTTACAAACAATCTCAAAATAACTCACTGAAATTTGAGTAGAAGTATTTCAATCGAACAGAAAATTCACGTCTAATACGAATTTAGCAACCATTTGTGGCGTTCAAGTCAAATTTTCCAAAAATAATTCAATAGATTTGCCAAATCTCTTTTGCAAAATTTGACTTAAACGTCAATAATGCATGTCATATTCGTTGTTTGCCACTAATTGCTGATTGAGTGACGTACCACATGAATTAATTCTATTGGGTCAATTTGACATTTATTACAAGAACGACTACAAAAATATTCAAATGGAATTTGCAAAAAAAGAGTGATTACTTTGAGAAATTATTTGTTTTTAAAGTGTTTCAAATTCAGGTAATAGCCTCTAAATACTGAAAAATAAATTGAAAAATATATTATGCAATAAAAGTGCCGCTAAAACCAGCAACTTCGGTTAATGTTACCAAATCTTTAAGTTATCACTCAGTTGACATAATCAGCTAAAGTCAACTCCGCTTAGGATCAACCGATTTTTCGGCTCCCTCGAAGGTGACATTAAGCTAAAACCAGTGTACAAGATTCCAGAGATTGGCGATGGTGGATAAAATTTATTTTTTCAAAGGTTGTGTTTGTTGAAATGAAATTGGTATACATCGTTGAAAACGTTCGATGCAAGAAAATTGTAAAAATAACACATCCAAGCATCTCGTAATGGTTTGGATACACTGGCTGTGACACAAATCCAAGTGTAAATTTTGTATCTGCCACAAACCTGAAGAAACTTACACATACAAGACTGTCAATGAACTTCAATAGCCTATGCTTGATTGTTTCATTACTTGATAGTAATGCTAAAGTGAGCTTTGGCTGAATTATCACGGAAAGAAACTTCTCTGACTTGGGAAAGACGTCAATCTTTTCAATGTCTTGTAGTTTTCCGACAGACTGTACGATGAAGTGAACATCATAAGATCCAAAGTTGTAAACAAATATAAGAAATTCTTTTTTCACTTGAGCGGCAATGTTGCATTTTTGATATGCGAGACCGATAAATTTAAAATCTGGAGGTAGATGAGAATGATGACGTACGATTGTATCTTCTCGGGTAAAATCTTTTTTACAAAACCAGCCAATTCGCTCAGCATTTTGTGCAGCTTCATTATTTGCTACTTCCTCCAAAATATCCTTTGATTGTTTTTCATAGCTGTCAATAAGTTTTTCACAGTCTCGTGCAAACTCGCTAATTTCACTGACACATTTAGCTGCTGCATCCTCGTTGTCACTTTCACAACAATAATAATTTCCAGCATGTCTGTTTCCTTTATGATCGACACAAATCCATGAATATCTACAAGGTTTTTGTGTAGATTTACAAATTTTGATTTGATTCGGTGAAGTCTTCTTAGTGTTATGGGAGGAAACTTTCAAAGTCCAAATAGAAGCGGAACGGAACGGGTTGAGTACGGTTCCATTTGTCAAAAGTTAATTTAGCTCCTTTTGAGTAATTTGTCTTCTGCTGATCAACCGAAGAACATGTTTTGTTTTCAGTAAAAGTCCGATCCAATTTGAAACTTTGTATACAATTTCGACAAACAAGAAACATATTTTTGTGTTGTTCGTTTACAAAACCCCTATACCTTGCCCATTCTGAATATTTAATATAACCCATAAATACAGCTGAAACCTGACAACCTACACCTACACGGAACACCAACTACGTTGACATCGTGTACGTGTTACAAACACGATTAGTTTTCTGACATATGCTAGAGCACGCTCAGACTTTGACCCATTCAGGATTTCTCCTGGCACAAAATGTCAGCCTCCCTTCGGAGTTTGTCCTGAAATAAAAATGTAAGTCTAAGGATATACTTAAAATGAGGTATTTTCTAAACAAATAACTACCAATTAAAAATGCAATGACCATCTATGAAACACTAGAATAATAAATAAATATAATAAATAAATAAATAATACTGCTTCAAGCTCGGTACATAGCTAAAAATGACTTAAATTGTACAACTTCCAAAATTCAACCTCCTACGGCTAAGATGGAGGAGACTCAAGAGCCAGGGTTCAAAAAGTCTGACGTCAGCCGTTCAAATTTTTGATTTTTGAGACTGTTTTATGCAATTTGCAGACGATTTTGCTTGATTTATTGGTATACTTTTTATTTACGTTTTATGAATAAAATCGGATTTTTAAAGTTGTGACATATTAATTTCTTTTCACAGTGATTTGCTGTTGCTCGTCTAGCTGTTTTTTTAATGACTTTTTAACAAACAATAATTCTTTTTATATACCTTAACATAAAGTAAAAATTGAACTTTCTATTTACAAAAATATTTGTGTTATTCACATTTTTAACACCGAGTTCTCAGAAAAAACTAGAACTGATTATTAGTATTTGATTCCTTTAACCAATATACAAATTTTATCCAGATCTCGGAAAAGATTAGATTTGGTTTTTAGTATTGGAACCTTTTAACATATATAAATTCAACTTTTGTTCAGTCATGTTTAGCCTTTGTGAAATTATAGTTTAGCCGTCCATTTTACTTCTTCAGTGAAAGTTCCTCAATTAAAGTTCATTATCCATTTCCATTTATTTAATATCCATTAAAACTAGTTCAAGTTTTCCATTTGTCGAGTCTCCAATTTTGTAATTTAGTGATCATGTCTGAGAAGACCATCAGGAAGCATCTCTATCTCAAGACTTCTATCGTCATCAGTATTTCAATGGACGTGTTATTTTGCATATGTTGTTACAAAATCTTCTTTGGAGTAAGACATCTGTTCGGGCCTCGATTGAATCGACGTGTCTCCCCAAGGTTTTGAAACGTCATGAGAAGAAAATTGATGTGTGCGTTTCTTCAGGTTTGTGGCAGATACCAATTTCATTCCAACAAACACAATTTTTGGAAAAATGAATTTTATCCACCATCGTCAATCTCATGAAGATTGTATTACTACGTTCATGATGACATCATTGAAAAAGTTGATTTAGATGAGTTCATTCTAGCTCCACAGGACGGGACACTGGATGTCGTTCTAAACATTTGTTTCAAGGTTAGTATATATTTATAAATTAATCTTTACATATATCTATTGTCTCATTTTTCTTCTTTTATACCTCGTTGTAGGATTTGATTTTCCCAGCTAATGGTCGGATACATTTCATTAACATGCTATGCTGTCAGTATATCGACTACGATATTGCACCGTTAGCTCGGGACGTATTCTCGCTAACATATGCTCCATTTGTGGAAATTCTTGATGATGTAGAGGTTGTGTTTTTCTCGGAGGTATACATGCCAATGTGTTTCTTGTTATTACCCCTCATCGAAGGTAAATTCATTCTATGTAATGTATTTATCATAAGATTATCATTTTTCTTTTTGGCATACTATTTTCAGGAAAATTGAAATCTATTACTGTTATCATCCGGAGCTTTTGCAAAATTTCCACCTACTACTTGTAGACGCTTTACGGGTTAGATATGGAGCAGGACCATGAATTTGGGATATTGTACATTCTTCCGATTTCATCAAAAGCCTTTTTATTGATGTTGGAATGTGTGGGAGGTATGTGTACACGTGCACTAAAATTGTAGTGGAGTCAATATTGTCGAGATATTNTATCAAATGTATGATAATAATTGTGCTTATCCTTTACTTACAGTCGCATAATTATTATTCTTCATTTCATTTTCTTGTTGTATTTTTTATTTTATTTTATTTGAACATTTTAATATTATTTTTATTATAGAATTAAAAAGGAAATATTTGTTAATATTTCTCGGAATAAATAAATTTAGATTTATTGTAAGAGGGAGTAAGTTATAAAAATTTTGTTTGAACCATTCTTGAATTTCATGTCTAAGCATGTTTGAACTTTTCTAAAATTGTCTACTTTCAAATAGCTGTTTACAGTTAATTACAAATAGATACCGAACATTCAGGCGGNAAAATTAATCACGAAAGTGACGAAATTTTCATGATCAAATCCCGTGATTTTTGTGAGTAGAAATATGCACCGTGATCCCGTGATTCGTCATTACGTGGTTACGTGATTGAATGCCCTACCCTTGATGTTGTCGGTAAGTTTTTTATCAAGTTAAATATGAATATTAATTTTGTCGCCTTTTGATAGTATTGGTTGATCATAATCTATTTCGGGCAAACTATTCTCATCTGGTTTGACTCATGTTCCGCGTCAGCAAAACGTGAAACAAGCACCTTGATGGAATTAATGATTAACGCTTTAGACATTGTTTACTTGGAATGATTTATGTAAACAATTAATTTGGAGTATGGCATTTTCGGTTTAGCGTCATAGTTAACACAGGTCTATTGTGAAACATAATTACCTGATCCTTAGGTGGAATGTGGCAATATAAGAAAAACGATGAAAGAGTTGATCGGCGTTCCAAAATTGTGGTTGAAAAAGATGTGTAGAGCTCTTGCAAGTATAAAATTTTGTTCTTTAACTGTTTCCAACCTAAAGCTCATTGCATCTGNAAAGATGTGTAGAGCTCTTGCAAGTATAAAATTTTGTTCTTTAACTGTTTCCAACCTAAAGCTCATTGCATCTGGTGTGATAAAATATGGGTATCTTCGACAAATTAATTTTTAGCGTTAATTGTACCGGCACTCAAAAGGCAATGATCTTCTCCATGCATTGTACTTCTGTATCTGAGAAGAATAAATCAACGTGAAAATCTATGAANAAAGATGTGTAGAGCTCTTGCAAGTATAAAATTTTGTTCTTTAACTGTTTCCAACCTAAAGCTCATTGCATCTGCTGTGATAAAATATGGGTATCTTCGACAAATTAATTTTTAGCGTTAATTGTACCGGCACTCAAAAGGCAATGATCTTCTCCATGCATTGTACTTCTGTATCTGAGAAGAATAAATCAACGTGAAAATCTATGAAATCCTTTTGGACACATGTCCATAGTAGAAACAATCTTTTCAGCATTGTTCCAACGCTACTCCAACTGTAGAATAATATATTTGTTGAGAAAATGTATATACGATGTATGTATAAACTGCAACAATTATATTTTCTAATTTTTTAATTAACTTGTTTTGCTATCCAGCAGAAGCCTCAAATCTTTATTGAACTAGGTTCAAACATAAGGTTGCAAAATCATATCATTCTTGGTTGGAGATCGTTTGAAGATTAAGACAACTTTTCTTACTTTCTGAATAACTGGACCGTAAGTAGAATGATCCACGTCACCATTGCTCCGTTCCGTTTCCAAATCAAAAGAAGTCTCGTCATCATCTCCATCAACATCACTGTCAACGATATTCACTTCTTCGACGTTTGTTTCTGTTGTTCTTTGGGTAGGTAACTTGTATACGACGTCTTAAAATAGCCAAGTGGTGAGCATGAGCAAAACATAGTTGATGGAATGTTGGGGAGAGTCGGCCTACTTTTTTCATAACTGTAAATTAAAATCAAAAAATTAAATTATAACTCGAATGATTGAAAATTTTTAAGTTATACCATCGTCCTTCAGCGTCAATACAAATTTTGACAGTCGTTCATCGATGATTTCTACACATTGCTCGGCAGTTAGAGAACCACCGTACCGCAAGTAGAGAACCACTTTACCAATCAAAAACTCTAGAATTTTTCCATAATGTGAGTAGTATGTAGGATCTGCTGTTCCTCCCCACCAACCCTTAAACCCACCGACCTACCCACCGTCCTAATTATTTCTACCGACCACCGACTTAAGCCAGCAGTGTTGCTAAATTCACAGCACACTAGGTATTTTCACCGACCACCAACCTAAGTCAGCAGTGTTGCTAAATTCACATCACACAAGGTATTTCTATCGACCACCGACTTAAGTCAGCAGTGTTGCTAAATTCACACCGCCCTAAGTATTTCCACCAAACACCGTCCTAAGTCAGCATTGTTGCTATATTCACATCACACAAGGTATTTTCACCGACCACCGACCTAAGTCAGCAGTGTTGCTAAATTCACACCACACTAGGTATTTCCACCGACCACCGACCACCGACCTAAGTGAAAGGTGTCCGACACACATCCAAAATTACTCAAAGTAATTCCTACACACCCTTTACTTAAAGACTCCAAAATTACTTAAAGTAATTCCTACACACCCTTCATTTAAAGACTCCAAACACCCTTCACTTAAAAACTCCAAAATTTATTTAAACCTTCCAAATCCTATGTATTCTAATTACTTTCACACCACAGTCATTGTCAGGTCTTCAGTGTTCACATATTGAAAACTTAGTCAAACAATCCTGCCATCATTTTGACATGTTATTTTCACAAGTGCCGTACATAATTCAGGTCTTCAGTGCTACTATATTGTGCAAACTTATACAAGTTTCTCTACCAATCAGCAAACAAGGTAACAATGTTATCACATTTCACAAACCTATGCGTATATGGCAATGGCGAAATAGAAACGTTTTTACTATTTCATTAGTTTGTTGACATTATTTCATAGCTGGTAGATTACCTCACAAACATCATGGCTCAAGAAACCAACCAAGTCAAATGCTGGTGGAAGCAAGCAAGCCCTGACACTCCACAATTTGTCTGTATCAAAAGTAAAAATTTGACCGTCGACTTTTAAATAGAAGAAGTACCGACAATTATGGGAAAACTGATAAACTTTAATATGTCCACTAGTGGTGATGGAAGCTTGCTTCCTGATTTTACAACACTTACTCAACTATCTAGAAAGTGGTATAAGGATGGAAGAAAAGAACGCAAAATTTGTTAACAAAAAAGAAGCTTGAAGACATGCAAGTCCCAAATGCTGTTACAAAAATTATCAAAAAAACGTGAAAAAAAAAGTTTTCACCGGGGATGATTTGGTTGGCCTTTTAGATCAAGTAAAGCGCACCAATGGGGTGATTGATAATGAAGATTTGGCTGTAGAATTACTAACCGATATGAATAGTGAAGATTTTGTGGAAAAACATGGTTGCACGACAAAGAAATCTAAGAAACTAAAGCAGTCAAAAAAAGAGAAGATGAAAGAGGGTGGCAGGATTCCATGCTGTGGTGATGACAAGGAAAAAGTACCTAAATCACGCTCGTGTAATTTCAAACCATCAAATGGATATGCTTTTATATCGCTTGTGCTCCAAGTTGAAAATGAAGCTAGTGATGGATTCAAAAGTTTGAAACAGAAGGAACTCTTTCGCAATTTTCACATCGATAATTGTGTAATTTTTGTAAATAAAACATTCCATGAGAGAATCGAAGTGGAAGAACTAAGTGTTGAATATAGCGGAACAATGCAAACATCAGCATTTGAGAAATGTGTTAATAATAGCTCATCGAGACCTGCCTTTTACGTTGGTCAATCTGTTATTGATCCAGAATTTATGACTTTAGCTTACAAATAATCCGAAACTTGTTAAAATTCGAAATATTCCAGCATTTCTACAAGAATTTGTCTTCATAAATATGAGTTTTTGTTTATACCAGATGCTGCAAGGTGGGATGCATGTGTTTTTAGAATTAAATCCTTAGGATACGAAAAATATAGCATGTAAATTATAGACAAAGTATACGAAAAATAAAAGACAATAAACATTGAAACTTAATTTCATCGTGTGTTAACCAATTCTTATAAAATTTATTTTATTCGTTCAACGAATGCATTCTTTGATAGTTGGACGGCAGTTAAAATTACAAGTCCAAATGTAGAAAGTATGAATATGTTCATACCTTGCTGTGGTGTTAATACGGGTAAAGTTCCTAAAACGTTCAAGCAAAGTTTGTAAACCACCTAAATCACACCCATTTAATACAAAGACTTAATTTATAGCATCGAATCTTATATAGCAGACTATATATATACAATAAAGTTCGGCTATAATGACTCCAGGTATAATAGAACTCCGGCTATAGCAAACCACACTGTCCGGTCCCTGCCAAGCAAATGGGAGATTATGTGTTAAGTAGTCCGGCTATAATGAAATCGGCTATACTGAACTTCCGGCCTTAGTGAAATCATTTTGTCCGGTTATAGTGAACACGCATGAAATATGTCTGAATTTCGCAATATTTTATTCCTTATTCTTCTCTACCCATCTATGCACACGACTATGATGAAACCTCAAAGTGAGTTTTAGTTAACACACTGCAATTTAAAAGTCAAATCCAGCCACGAAACATTTTCGTTGTTGCTTAGAAGAACTCGATCTGGTGGGGAGAATTTCATGGAACGTGTCTCTTTGTTATTTTACCCAAAAAAGACTAGATCCGAAAAGTAGAACCCAATTAGCGTAGCAATATTTCTAAACTCATGATGCTTTATTGTTCTTAAGGCAAATAACAAAGCTTGGATGAATTCTTTAATTTTCTTTCAAATTTCCGTATTCAGTAGAAAATAAACTTACAAAAATCAAACCGAAAAGTCTTTTTGTTTGCGGACAGCTGTGATCCACCATTTCCAATTTAACACTTATTAGTCATCTCTTCCTACATTTTTATCATCCAGTACTACTCTACATCGACGTAACTGAATTTGTAGTAAAATATTTGGATATAATGAACAATCATTGAACTGTAGGGTCCGTTCACTATTCGGATATAATGAATTCCGGCTATACTGAACCAATTCTGCCGGTACCTACGGAGTCACTATAACCAAACTTTACTGTATATCGTATAGCAGACTTAATTTAGAAAGATTGTGGACGCGTTGGTAACAATTTTGTGAAAATATCCACAAATAATTTCATGAGATAGCTTAGGAAATATGTTGTTCTATTGTCAGGAGAACAAAAGGGGGTCAAACATTCATGATTTTCTTTCATTTGTCTTAAGACCTACATTGAAATTCGACAGAAATCCATCTGGGCCAAAAACTTTTCTTAGTATTTTGCAAAATATAAACGCGCCGATAGGTATATTTGAGAACAAAATTAGAAATTATTTGGCTAAATTAAACTCAACGACTTGACAAAAGAGAATGGCAATGAGTCCTGAGGGTATTTCTGCTCCATCCGAGCTCGAGGAACAAGTTGCGGGTGCATCAAAGCGATCGCGATTAGAATTAGAAGCAGATGACACTGAAATTCCAAAGCACTGGACTCCTTCTCCTGCTGATCCTGTCAAATGGTTGAACTATATTTTTGGTGCTAAGAAGAAGACTTTAACCTTTGATTAAGAAAACAAGCTAGTTATTCAACTTGTTTATTTAGTTATCCATCAGCAACGTCAGAAGTGCAAAATATGTAACCAAATAATCATGACTAGCATCATTCAATAACTGGAAGCATGCAGACATCCAAAACCCTTAAAAACTAGCACGGGCTGGTTCCTTTTACACATGAATAGCAAATCGTCTTGTATGCTTCTACTGTTTGGCAGCGCTATGCAAATAGTAATTACAGGATGACCCTTGGCTAGAACACGCAGCTCATCATGGAAGATGTGCATTTCTATTTCTGAACAAATCTACAAGGAATCATAGGAAGTTGAAGTAGTGATTTTTTGATATACTTTTTCACGTTGTGTATTCTAATAAAAGTATTTATCAAATCAGATCGAAGCTCATGATTACAAGGAAACAAAAGGCGTAACATCTAATATGAAAAATGATAATTTTGATACATTTTGTACCATATGATAAATTGTAAATTTCTAATTAGTTTAAATTATTTCAGCAAAACAAATGATAAATGAATTACAGTCAAGGGTTCTTTGTAACATATGCGTGACAAGAACTGTATCTTATGTCTGTTTACTCTGCGGACATCTTGTAACTTGCTTACTCTGTTCAACATCAGTACATCTTTGCTCCATGTGTCGTGATGGAATTGAAAAACTACTAAAATACTAAATAACTTTTATTATTTCAGAATAAATTTGACGTGATATGATAAACTAAAAACAAACTATCATAAAAATTGATGCTTCATTTCGACCAAAAACAAACTATCCCAAAAGAGTATGTTGCATTTCTATCCCCAGATTTGACGTAGTGGAAATGTATATGAGAAATAATACTAGAAACGATAAAGTTAAAACACACTATTTCAAAAGAGTATGGTGCATTTCTACCACTGGTTTGATGTAGTAGAAATATATATGAGAAATAACATATAGTCATTACGACCACGCTTAATCTGGGGGTAGTAGTGGCTCAACCAACTCATCATCAGAACCGAAAGTTTTCATTAAAGTGTGTGTATCTGCCATGTATGCAGTTCAAATGAGGTGACAAAAGGCGGAGGTTGAAATAAGGCGGTGTGACAATAGGCAGACTATTTACTACATGAGAGCATGGAGTTTAGCCGAAACAAAACAAACCGGTTGACAAAGCGAAGTGTGACATGAAGCGGTAGTGACATTAAACTAAAACCACTGTACTAGATGAGCACCGTGCCACAATATCTCCTTTCTAATTTTCCAAATATAAAGTATATAAGCGAGTACTTTATTTACCTAGACTCGTCAATTCATGTCTAATTTTGCGCCACCAAACATCCCTTACAAACATCATGGCTCAAGAAACAAACAAAGCCAAGTGCTAGTGGAAGCAAGCAAGCCCTGACTCATAAATCTCTGTATCAATACTAAAAATTGAACCGTCGACTTTGAAATGGGAGAAGTGTCTACAATTTTACAAAAAATAATAAGCTTTTATACCTCCACTGGTGGTGATGAATGGATGCTTCCGGATTTTACAATACTTATTCAACCATCTAGAAAGCGATACGAGGATGGTTTGAAAAGAAGTACGCACAACTTGTTAACAAAAAAGAAGATTGAAGACATGAAAGTCCCAAATGTTGTTACAAAAATATGAAAAGAAAACGTAAAAAAGAAATGTTTAACCGGGGATGATTTGGTTGGCTTTTTGGATCAAGTGAAAAGATCAAGGATAAAGCGAACCAATGGGGTGGTTGATAATGAAGACGTTGTATCAGAGTTACTAAACTAAATGAAAGGTGAAGATGTTGTAGAAGAACATGATTGTAAGACAAAGAAATCAAAGAAGTTGAAGCAGTCAAAAACAGAAAAGACGAGAGAAGATGGTAAAATTCTGTTTTGTGGTGATGACAAGAAAAAAGTAACTAAATCACACTCGTGTAATTTCAAACCATCAGAAGGGTATCTTTTTATTCCGAATGGGCTCCCAGTTGAGAATGAAGCTAATGATGGATTCAAAAGTTTGAAACAGAAAGAACTCTTTCGAAATTTTCACATCGATGATTGCGTCATTTTTTTAAATAAAAGATTCCATGAAAGAAAGGCAGTGGAAGAACTAAGTGTTGGATATAGCGGAATAATGCAAATATCAGCATTTAAAAAATGTCCATAAACCTCAACCTATTTTAGTTATTTACTACTCCTTCAGCACCACCACCACCACAATAAATTTCGCCAACACCAACACCACCAAAATAATTATCAACACAGCTAAAATAATTTCAGCCATGTTTTTTTTATATTACAAGTCTGTTGATCAGGTAAAGGGATATTTTTATGCCGAAAAGCTAAAGGAGGAGGAGAAGGAGGAGAAAATTCAAATTTTTCAGAGCTAAAAGCTCTGGAGCTCGGAGCTCTGAGGAGGTGGAAGAGGTGGTGATGGAAGACAAGAAAAAAGAGAAGGTGGTGGAAAAAGAGGAGAAAGAGGAAATTCAAATTTTTCAAAACTCAGAGCTCCGGACCTCGGATCTCGGAGCTCGGAGTTGGAGGTGGAGGAGGTGGTGGTGGCGGAGGAGGAGGAGGAGGAGGTGGAAAAGAAAGAAAAAATTCAAATTTTTCAGTGCTCAGAGCTCCGGAGCTCGGAGCTCGGAGTTGGAGGTGGAAGAGTAAAATATGGTGGAGGAAGAGGAGGTAGTGGAGGAAGAAGTGAAGAGAAAATTCAAATTTTTCAGAGCTCTGAGCTCAGAGCTCAGAATTCCGGAACTCTCGTTGTGTTTGAGAAGGTCGTGGTGGTGGAAGTGGAGCGGGAATTCAAATTTTCCAGAGCTCCGAGCTTGGAGCTCTCGTTGTGGTTGAAAAGGCGGAAGTGTAATTCAAATTTTCTGGAGCTCTGAGCGCCGACGGTTGATAAATAAAAACAGGTATAAACATGTTTGAACATGATAGGTTTGTGAAATGTGGCAACATAGCTTACCAAGATATATCGCCGGTAAAGTAACTTGTAGGATGTAGCAACACCGCAGACCTAGGTCCATGGTTTGTGAGTTACTTAGATTCTTCGGTCCGAGGATTCTGGAGAATGAGGATACTTAGGTTGTTAGGTTGGTAGTTGGCTGTGCTCTAGCAAATATTTATGGTCTTACATACGTACGCTCCGACATTAAATTTATTTTTATTGATAAAACTCTAACCCTTTGGGTTAAAGTGTTTCATAAATTATTAGGTGTTTCTTTAATGGTCTACACACATTCATGTATATCCGCAATGTTTGTGGAGATTAACACGTTTTGATTTAGTTTGGAGTTTACCTTCTTTGTGCACTGGGAGGAAAGTTTCAAAATCCAAATAGAAGCGGAACGGGACAAGCTGAGAACGGACTCATTTGTCAAAAGTAAATTTAGATCCTTTTTTTGGATAATTTTTCTTCTGTTGATCAAGCGAAAAGCATAAATTTTCGTGTTTTGCAAGAGTTCTCCCCATTTTGAAACTTTGAAAACAGTTTCGACAAATTTGAAATACATTATGATTGTAATTCGGATGTTTCAAGTATCCATCAAAACTTCTGACAAGAATAAAATGGTTATTATTGCCTTGCATCAGCATCATAAGGTTCATATGAATTTCTTTCTTTTGCTTCGTGTTGTAAAGGATACTGGTATTTTTTTTGCGTGAGATAAAAGTTGTCCAACTGTTCCACGTCTGATTGCTTCTTTGACATTTATTTCTTGCTTGACACCTTAGCGTCAAATATGGGTTGATAGTTCCTAGTGCCCATGTTATATCCAAGCACAGTTAATGAGAAATATTTTGAGATTTAACGTTTTTGAGCTGATCAAGAGTAATTGTTGATGTGATTCCACCAATGTTTACTTTGTTCACATGTTTGCTATGAGTACCAACTTTCTTATCAATTTTGTATCGATTTTGGTTTGTTGCGAGAACTACGTGAATTTTTGGATGGCAAAGAACACTCCAAACCAAACACTTGTTATGTGAACTATCCGCAGACTGAGCATTATCTTTGATATTTAATAAAAGTTTTAGATGTTGATCCAGTGTGAACGGTGTCGGTATGTATGTTCCCACTTCTGTTGCAGAAAACTTACACGTAACAATTGTATAATCTTCAATTTCTTCCAAAATCCATCCCGAACCTTTACACGTAAATTTTTCGATTTTCGTGTCAAAGTAACTTGTCATGATAGTCCAAACTTTGGGAATCATATGTTCAAGCAGAATAAGATGTAAGAATGAAGCAAATAGAACTATTTTTTCTTTTTTTCGCCTATCTGGGTGGGATTTGCTGAATTTACACTTTATTCCAAAGTATGCTTTAAAGGTTTCCGTGATTTCAGTTTGTCTTTGAAAATTGTGAAAGAGTCTGGTTGAACACGTTTGAAGAAATCTTCCGGTCCAATCTCATTTGTACACACGAACACATCAAAATCTCCTCTGTATTTCTTAACAACAACCACACTAGTCATTTCATGTGCAACGGGAATTGGATCGTAAATCCCATTACCAACTTGCTAAACATTTGTGTAGAATTCTTGATGGTTTGATACAATCTACTCATGAACGTAATGGAACACAGCTGGCAATGTACTTCATTGTACATTTGATAAATGTCTTGTAAATTTGTCAAATTTTGATTACCGCACGCGAAACGCCCAAGAAATGAATCATGAGTATTAAAGAAATGAGTCTCCATCTCAGTTTTTGAAGGAAATACTGTATCACAAATGAGCCATGTACGGTAAACGTCGGGTGTATCACTGCAATTGTCAGCATGAACGCCAAAAGTGTACTTCCATTTCTTGCTTAAAATTACATATGAGATAGAGGTGTTGCACTTTGGCTTTCTTGCTGGTGGATGCTTCGTTTATTGCTCCTCGCTTTACCATTCTGTCGAGAAATATTATTTAATTTTTTAGTAAATATTGTGGCAAAACAAAAATCTTTTCCTTGTATGAATAACTGTGGTTGGTGAATTAAACTGATATATGGTAGGGTTGAATGGTTTTTTTTTGGGCCTATTTATTCTTAATCAAAAAGAATGAATGGGATCAGGGAAATTCTAGTAATACCTGGAAATTGACACTCCTTGTGGTGACGAGTGATAACAAAAGTTGTTCAACAGTGCACAAAAGGGGAGATGGTGGTCAGTCGTGCTTAGTCTTTAGTGCTGTACGCTTGTGTCCAGTTGTCTCTTTATAATTGTAATTCGAGTAATAAATAAGACCTCACCATAGGAGCTAGAGAGTTATTAGATTTGTCTTATTGTCTTGTTGGTTCACCGATCGGCCAGAGAAAAGAAAGTGTGCATTGTGTCGGAATAACCCAACCCTGAAGTAAGTTGTGTCGGAGGGCACCCCTCTAACCAAAAACCGTGGACTCGACAAGGCTCCATCTTTGTTTAGGGTCAAATTCCCGTGTGGCAAAACTCCATCTCAGGCAAGCGAAACGGGTTCCTCCTGCTTTATCGAATACGACACTTCATCGCAGTGGATATCACAGGTTATCCGGTGATACCTGGGACATCGGCACCCGGCACAACATTAGCCCCCATGGAATCGTTTCGGGATGAAATAGAATAACCCGACCTCAAAGTATTACGAAGGTGTGGGTTTCGGCTCACAGGTAAGGTTCCTAGTTTGGGTTTAGCTGAACGTTAGCATATAGAAGTCTCCCGAAAAGCCCGGGAATAAGAGAGTCCAGGGTGAACTTCAGTTCACCCGCGGAATCAGTAGTCCGGAGAGCCCAGAGAGTGTCTCCCGTTTCTCCTGCAAAGCGGAACATCGGGAGTATCCTTAGACAGAATTAGATGTTCAACTTCCCCCAAGACGGGAAAGGAGTTCTCCCGGCTGGAAGAGCAGAATTAAGTACCCCCATTAGGCCCATTAGATTTTTCCTAGAGAGTCCGACATCCAGTACCAGAATCGGAACAAACTAGGTTCACTTTGCGGATAGATCTGCGGGACAAACTAGTTTCGCCCCTCGGATAAATCTGCGGGACAAATTAAGTCCACCCCGAGGACAAACCAACAGAACGAACTAGATTCACCCCGCGGAAGATACTGCGGAAAGGGTATAGTGAAGCTGTGTGATTAGGAAAATAAAATAGATCCGGAAGGTAGACCCTGTGGAACGTTTCGGGACAATCTATAGTCTTTGCGGATCGGAACCAATACTCCAGAGATAGTAGGTACGGAGCGCTCAGGGATTAGCTACAATTTCTGCGTGTCACTCAATCCGTTAGTTTTTCCTGCAGTACGGGTGGTAGTGAATACAAGAAAGAGATTGGATTAGGCTAACTAAGATTAGCTCTGAGATCTAACGACAGAAGTAAGATAATTCCCTTCCCATATAAAATAGACCCAAGAATTGAGTAAATAATAATCAGAAAGAAACACTTGTTAACTTCAGTATCAAAATCAATGCAATAATTTATCACCACGCCACAATATTATTAGTTAGTATTATTTAATTTATACTTGCTTATATACTTATGGGATTTTTCATTTGTAAAACTACTATAAATAGCCCGTCCTAAATATTTATTTATTATATTACACATGCTACATTGAAACCTGTCAACCTTCACCTAAAAAGAACACCAACTACGTTTGCATTGTGTACGTGTTTCAAACACGATTAGTTTCCTGACATACTAGCGCACGCTCACACTTAAGTGCATTCAGGATATATCCCGACGCAGAATGTCAGCCTCCCTAAGGATTATAATATGTTCTGAAATATATTACAAATTTACGAAAAATTATGAAATTATGAAACAAATTTGCATTTATATAATAATGTCATCATCCGGCTAGCCGGAGAAGGCCCAAGGGCCAGGGTCTCGATGACTGCGTCGCCTGATGAGGATGCGACACAATAAAATTTATGATTTTTACGTGCTCGAGACGCTTTTTGACAATCATCTTGAGTCAAATTATGACATATTTTGCACTTATATTTTATGATGATTTTTGAAAATTAACAAATATTTGCTTCATCTATATTGCTTCAAAAGATTTTTTAAATGGTGATTTTTTAAATATGATTATATATTTTCTTCTATGACTAACATGCAGCATCAACTATCATGCTTCAACTGATTTTTCAAAACAGAAAGATTGACTATGTTGTGACACAACTTCTCCTTTGTGTGGGTCTGGTTATCAGGCGTTTCCTCTGTGTTCCAGGTCCTATTTTGGTACTCTATGTTGAGACTCTTTTATTTTTGGACTCCCTATTTAGGCTCCCTATTTTGCGACTCTCCTATGTTGGGACTTTCCTATTCTGGGACTCTCCTATTTTTAGACTCTCCTATTTTGTGACTCTCTAACAAAGCGTTTTGCCGGGATGTTCTTATTGGGTGGACTGGATCCGTTCCGCAGGAAAGAACTATAAAGAGCTTTAAGATAATCCGCAGAGACTGTGGGTTGTCGTTGTACAATCTGTAGAAGCAAATTTCGGAGTGTACCGGTACCGCTCCGCTAAGACCGTCTAAGGGGTGTACTGATCCGCAGCAACTGTCTACTTGGTGATCCGCGGTACTAACCTACGCGTTACCTGGGACTCGTTCTATAGTACCTTCCCGCAAGGTGAACCCGATCCGTTCCGCAGTACCAATTTGCAGTGTGAACTGGATCCGTTCTGCCCGAAATGGACTGGTTACTTTACTGTGCTGGGTAGGACTCTGGATACCGGACCCGTTCCGAGTCTGATACTGCTTACCGGACTCGTCCCGCACTTGGAATTGGAATTGTACTATCCCGGGGTGTGATACTGGAGTCCAAACTCTCCTGTGGGGAATACTGGGGGAAGCCTGAGGGTTTATCAGGCGATACACACATCTGTTCTCCGGACTTGGAGAACTCTTTTCCCGTCTCCTAGGAAGTTGAACGTCTCCAACCTATATGGGAACTCCAGACGACCCGTTATGCGAGAGAACCGGGTATCACCGTCTCTGGGTTCTCCAGACTACTAGTTCCGCGGGTGAACTGGGGTTCTCTCCAGGCGACCTCCCTGAACTATCGTCCAACTAAACCAGGACTAGGAAACGTACCCGTGGACCGAAATTCACATCTTCCCGCTACTATGAGGTCGGGTTGTACTCCTCCGTTCCGGAAGGATTCCGTAAGGAACTAAAGTTGTACTTGGTCCGGCGCGTCCCCGGAGCGTCCGGGACATCTGTTCTCTATCACCAAGCGCCTTGTCCAGCCAAGCGACACCGGAGGTATTGGAGATAACAGTAGCGATGGAGTGTTGTGTCCAAAGGAACCCGAAGTACTGGTGTTGCTAACTTGTCATGGAATTGGCCAAGCCACAAGACTGAAAATTACTTTTCTTATCATTTATTCATTGACTAAAGACATTATAATAGTAGACAGCGCTTACAATAGCTAATTACAATAGTTATACTATTTCAATAGATGTAGAGCTCCTTTCTGTAGGAGAACTAAAAATCGGCTAACACTCCTTTCCCAAGGCACAAGAAAACATTAGTTTTATTGGCATGGCAAATTATGTCATAGGAAAACTATGTTTTCTACTTCATGTGTTTTTTTTTTGTTTCTTTTTTTGTCGTCAACTCATATTGACTTCGTGTCTCCTTCCTTTGTAACTGGCCTAAAACCAGTTATTAACCATTACTCAAACCTATGAAAACCGATTTTTGTCACAATACAGTTAATTTTATAAATTATCTAAAATTAAATTCTACTTAGTTTTCCATTTAATATTCTAGTTCTTCCTTTGTAATTTCTTGCAAAGGATAAGTCTCTTTAACATTAAGTCTTCATATTTTTGAATTTTTTTAACCTCAGAATTATGACTTTCTTAAAAGTTTAGTACATTTTCATCTGACAATGTCCAAATTTTTGGCTAGTGCCTGATTTGTCCAAACTGTACCTTCTCTCAGTACAACTTTTAACTCCTTCAGTTACGCTTCCGAATACTACTTTCAGTAGTTAAAAAGGTAGAGCGAAATTACTATCGGTCTACTATTCCTTTCCAGTGAAGTTAGCTACAGTTCTAGTTTAATCTTTTAACTTACAGTGAAAATATCAGAAAAAACAATCCAGAAGTACTATAATCGGCAAACTCCTCTTCCAGCCGACTTTTACCGTCATCTGTAATTTTATGGACGCCTTATTTTTCAAATGATGCTAGACAACTTACACGGAACAAAACATGCGTTTGAACTTCCATAGAACAAGTTCGACGTGTTTCCTACCGGTTCCGACGGGTCATGACAAGAAAAGTGATGTGTGAGTTCCATCAGGGTTGCAGAAGGTTTGAAATTTACACATGGATTCGTGACACCTCTAGTGTATCCAAGCCAACACGTGTAGCCTGGATGACGTCAGTATACTGGCTCCATACTTCTAATTACGAAAACTATCTATCGCCATTTCGTTTAAACAAAGTTTACAAAAAACAAATTTTCTCCGGAAACGCCTATCTCTTGAACTATTTACTTCTACGCTCATGACGACGTAATAGAGAAAGCTGACTTCTACGACGTCATTCTATCTCCAGAGGATGGAACAATGGATGTCGTTCTAGACATTTGCCTAAAGGTTAGTATTCATTTTATATATCCTAAATGCTTGGTAATTATCCTTTATTTACAATAGGATTTGATTTATCCTACGAACGGTTGGATTCATTTCATCAGTATGCTCTCATGTCAGTATATGGATCTTGATATTGCACCGTCAGCCGAAGACATAGTCTCTCTCACATATGCTCCATTTGTCTCAATTCCTCATGAAGCAGATCTTGTACTTTTTCTTAAAGGTATTGATGCTCACGTGTTTCTTGTTGCCATTAGCCCTCGCTCAATCTAAATTTACTGATTTAATTTTAACTAAAATTTATATAACATTTTTTTATTCTATATGCTTTCCTATTACAGAAAAATTGAAATATACAAGTATCATCCAGAACTTTAAAAACAAATTGAGATTTTGCTTCGAGATGCCTTAAGAGTTCGATATGGACAGTGGACCTTGGATATCATGCATTCGTCAGATTTCTTCACCAGTCTTCATATTCATGAAGGTATATGCGGAAGGTATGTTTACGCCTGTGGCAACATTGTTCAAGAATTCTTGTAGAGTTTTTGTTGTCAGGATATTTTCCAGCAACAATTACAAAGTTTCATATCCTAGAAACCCATAACCAAATCTATGATAATGTTTGCACTTATCCACTATACATTGCTGCATAAATATGACTTATTATTTTATTTATTTATTTATTTATTTATTTATTTTTAATATATTTATTTTTGATTTCATGTATTCGCGTGTTTGAACTATGCTGCTATTTAATAAAAATAAATTTTGTGGTCTTTAAGTGAAGGGTGTGAAACCGAGTTTAACTGTGAAAAATCAGAATACTTAGGTTTTTAGGTGACTACTGTAGGAAATATTTCGGGTCTTCCATCCCACGTATGCTACAAGAGTTAGGGTGTTTCATCGGTAAAAATAAATTTTTATTTTTGGTTTGAGAAGGAGATCTATATCTGAGCTAAATGAAAATATTGTTAATAATTTGTTACATCACTTGGAAGTTCATAACTGGGAATAAAAGGGTTTCGTCCCATTGATAAAAGAAAAGATCAAAATCTTGGAAGAAAGGGTATTTTTACTTTAGAGTCTTTCACTTTTGCATCGGTTCTATAGTAAAATTATGGGTCTATGTAGGCACGATCAAACCTGTTATAAATGTTATAAATGTGTCAATATGTTGACGATACTTAGCTGCTGTTGTCAGTGTTGGTGTCGGGTTTTTAGCTGCTTATGTCAGTGATGCTGTTGAAATTTTTGTTACTGGAGTCAGTGTGAGTCACATTGTTTGTTCATGCCTATGACTGTATAATGAATTTTGCAAAAGAGAGCTAGGTATCAATTTAGTTTCCTAAGTTTGTGGACTGTAGAGAAAGAGAATACTTAGGTTTATAGGCTATGACAGGTATAAACATGCTTAGATAAGTTTACGGGATGTGGCAACACCTCAGACTTGGGTCGGTGCTCGATGAGTTACTTAGGTTCTTAGGTCCGTGGACTGTGGGGAATAAGAATGCTTAGGTTCATAGGCTATAACATGGTTGGATAAGTTTGCGGGATGTAGCAACATCGCAGACTTAGGTCGGTGGTGTTGGATAAACTTAGGTTCACATCTCCGTGTAATTTAGCAACACAGCTGACAGTGACAGTGGAATGCGTTTACAAGGAAAAATAAGTTTTATTTTCATAGTTACTACGTTGAAACCAGTAATCACGGGATCAAAACTTATGCTCCACAGGACTGTGCTTCCTGTCTTTAGATCCATTCTTCGTATACCCATTGTCAAGAGCGAAAGAAAGAGTATAATTTATGTCCAAAAGAGGTATTTTACGATCAATAATCACACTAGAAAGTGCTTCCCTTTTGCTTTCTTATGGTATTAGCTGGATTCCCATTAAACTGCGTTTCTTGACCAAATTTTCTTTTGCCACTTATTTAGTCAAAATGTCGGTTGGTTGAATGCGATCTAGAATATAGTCAAAGCTTACTTGCTCACTCTTGATCAGATTCCTAATGTAGTGATGTCTTATATCAATGTGCTTTGTTGTATTGTGATGCTCAGGGTTTTTAGCTAACTTAATAGCGCTTTGACAATCGGTATTGAGGCAAATTCCTGTTACCGCCCTTGTTCCGGCTTCAAAACGACTTCTCTGTATCCATACTGCTTGCTTCTTTTCCTTCTTGAGATAATGTTATGTATTACTTTCTGTTGAGGAAAGTGATACGTAACTTTGGCGTTTACTGAGCCAAATTATTGCTGATCCATATACTGTAAATAAACAGCCTGATGTAGACTTTCTTGAATTTTTGTCTGATTGATAATCAGCATAGACAAAACTGTGAATATTTTGTCTTTGGGAATTTTTCAAGTAGCTAATTCCATAATCTGGTGTTCCTTTTAAGTATTCAAGTATTTTCTATTCTGCGTCCCACTGAGATTTTCCGTAACTAGTGATGAATCTTGAAAAATAATATCCTAGATAGCTATCTCTGGTTGTGTACAGCTTTTAATGAACAATAAGCAGCTCGGTATTTCCATTAATTTATAATTCGTATCTGGAGGTGAACTGATTTCAAGTTTAAGTCCTGGAGAAATTTCCTGATTTTTACAGACATATTGAATCTTCTTAGCGTATCTTCTATGTACTTATTTTGATGGATAAAAATTTCTTTTTTGCTTCTTTTTAATTTTATTCTAAGAAAGCGTTCCATCGGTTGAACAGTAATTTTATAGTTTCTTTTCAGGTCTTCAAATATCGCATCAGAAGACCATCATCTACATAGAGTGATATGTAGACAATCCCCTCCTTTGTTTGTTTCTTATAAACACATGGATCACTTTCTGGACTTATGTTTTTTTTTTTTTTTTCTTTGACTGTATATAGCCAGGCTTATGGAGCCTGTTTAAGACCATACAATCGTTTGTTTAATTTGCAAACTAAGTTATCTCCCACCTTCAATCTTTCCAGTTGTTCCATAAAAGCTAATTCTTTCAGTGGGCTGTTGAGGAAGGCTGTTGCAAAGTCAAATTGAATAATGTCTCAGTTATGACCTGCTGCCTTACTGAGTATTATTCTGATGACCTCATAACGTACTACTGAAGCGAAAGTTTTCTCGTAGTCAATTCCTTCTATTTGATGGAAACGGTTGACTACAAGACATGCTTTAAATTTATGAAGTGATCCATCTGGATGGGTTTTAACTTGGTATACCCAACAATTTTTGAAAATTTTCTGATTTTGAGGTCTTTTTACAAGACTCCAAGTTGTATTTCTATGTTGACTTCTCATTTCTGATTCCATTGCTTGTTTCCAGTCTTCTGTTTCTCGAGAATTGATTGCTTCATTGTAGGAGCCTGGTTCCGTTATTTTCCTTATACTGAATCCTGCTTGAAATCTTTCTACTGATTTCTTGATCCTAGTGTATGGAGTGTTCTTCTTCTTCTTCTTCCCCTTGCTCCACCTCCTGGGCCCAGCTAACATCTTCTAAGTTATTTTTTGTTGTTGGAAGGTATTTTTCAATAGTCAATGAACCTAGCGAAATTAATCCACCTTTGACCAAGTATTATATTTCTTTTTCTGTAAGAAAGGATATTTTTTGTTCTTTCATTCATCTTGGATTTGGAGTTTTTTTCCCTCCACCTTTTTGACATTATCTTTTTTTTCAACAAAATTGACATGTTTTACTTGCGCCAAATATTTATTTTCTTTTGGTATATAGAGAATGTAATTCCTATTGGCGTAATTATATGAGGTCAAGATGCTCTCAATTGATTTTGCATGTCACTTCTTATCATTCTTTATTACATGGACAAAAGCTTTACAACCAAATTTTTTAACATGGTGTAGAAATAGTTTTCTTTTGAAAATAAGTTCATATGGTGCCTTTTCCTGTTTTTGGATGACAGGGTTCGATTAAGCAGGTAACATGCTGTCATTATTGCCCCATCCCAATGTTTTTCACTGAGTTGAGTTTCTATTAGCATAGCTCATGCAGCATCTTGTTCTGTCCTTACTTCTCTTTTGATTAGTCCGTTACTTTCACTTGAGTGTGGAGCATTTGTTCCTAATTGAAATCCTTTTCTTAATAAGAAGATTTTGAATTCAAAATTTACGAATTCTGCTCCATTGTCACAGCGGAACATTATTTCTCGTTTGGTTTTTAATGAAATTAATTGAATTTTTTAGATGTTCTACAGTTTCATCTTTCTTTTTTTGAAAATAAACTTGCCGAAAACCGCTTCCTTCATCTTTCACTAGTAGGAAGTATTTGTTTCTTCTATTTCATTTTATTGTTGCGTGACCAAAATCTACATGTAGACATTCGGCTACCTCATCAGTTCTCTCTTTAGTTGTTGTTCTATAGCTCTGTTTCGTGGATTTTGCATGAGTGCAAGATTCACAATTAAATTTTTCATTGTTTATTCTTGTTGGCAGTTCTCTTTATAAAGTCACAATTGATATGGGCTAGTCTTTTATGCCAAGTTACTTTCTTTATGCTAGTAAGTGCATGTTGTATTATGGGTCTAAATTTCATTATTTGGATACCTTCACTTCGTTCTGGTTCAATGTCACGTTTCCCATCTTTGTAATAAACAATATCTCGCATGAAGTTTTTCTTTTCTTCAAATACTTTGTCCAGGAGAACGATTTCTGAGAGTATGGTTGCACATCCAGTGATGTATTCTACACTGTGAAGTTCTATTTCTTTCCATTGCAAATTTATTATTGCCTTGACTTTGATGTTTCCTTTTCCAATAGCATTCATACTGGAATTGCTTGCAATTCTTACTTTGTTTAGTTTCAAATATTCTTCATACACATGAAATCAGTCCAGTTGTCCACAATAATGACGATCGGTCTTTGAATCATTTATCCAATCATTTCCAAGATTAATAGAGAATTTTACCATGTAAGCGTTTCTGTAGCTTTATTCTCTTTTTTGTTTATTTTATATGTATCTTTTTTCTTATTGGTTGATTCTGGACATTCTAGTTTCCAGTGTTCCATCTTTTTAAATATATGACACTTTGTCTTTTTTTTTGAGTTCAATCATTTCTTCTTTAGTCTTTTTAGGCTTCTTAGTCCAATTTGTACTGTGCTTTTGCTGTACATTATAGGCTATACACGCACCTGTAGTATCTTTCTTGTTTGTTTTCTTTTCATTTTCTAGCTCTAAAGTTTTTAAACGAGAGAGTAAAAGTGTTAAGGTTTGTTTTGCTGAATCAACTAATTGCCATGCTTCTCTGAAGTGTTTGTATTTCTTGTCCATTAGACTGGAAATAACACGAGCAACTTCCATTTTGTCATTTATGTTCACTCCCATTTGAGCTGTGCTGCGTAGTTTTGCATCTCAATTATGACTTCCATCGCTGTTTTGTTTTTTCCAGTGGTTACTTCATAGTATTTTGGCCAAAGCGCCTGCTTGGATTCTCCACTAACGCTTTCATAAATGGAGCTGAGTTTTCCCCATACCTCTGAAGCTGTAGTACACCCTGAGATGGAGTCTGCCTACACATCTATACTTAAAAGCATAACTGTTACTGATTCAATATTCGCTTGATCCCATTTTGTTTGGTCTGTTCCTGATGTTGTGGGTCTGATTTTTGTTCCATCCACAATGCTCATCAAGTCATGTGGTTTAAACAAACATGTCAACAACAATCTCTACACACGATAATTTTCACCATAAACTTTGAAAATCGAGGCGGTGTCAAAATTTTTTGTTGTTACAATAACTGTAACGTTTCAACTTGGGATAGACATTTGCTTTGTAAAAGTGTTTTTTAATAAAAGTAAAAGCAAGGGTAAAATTTTTTTGTTTATTAATGTTTTTACTCTTTTACAGAATAAGAGTTCGTGCTGATAACGTGTTGAAATAAACGAAAAATTAGTTTATTTGTTAAAAGACTTTTACAGTCTTGCTTGTTAAAATGACTTATCAGATTTCATAGGTAAAGTTACAAGGATCTTTGAGTCAAATAAAAATAGAGCGGAAATTCCAGAAGTGTGGAGTAATGATTTTACACTTCTAAGATCAATTACAAAGATAGCTTAACCTTTTCTAATAACAAAGAAGAAACTTAACCTCTAAATAATTATAGTTTGTTGCCATTTACAACAGATTACGGACAGGTCTTCCAGAATACCAACTCACATCATCATACTGACCATTGTAACGTGGAAGTGCCAATAAAGCACCCGGAGTCTTCAACTAGATCAAAATGCAATAGTTCATTTTTTTAAACTACACAAACAATTTCCGTCATATTCAAAACATCAGAAAGCCTTTCAAAGCCACCACTGTCACGTATACTTCAGATCCCATGTACGTTTACGCTCTCATGTAATCTGCAGATGTCACATACGTTCCAGTTACCATTTGAATCTCAGATGTCACGTAAGTCCATGGTCTCGATTGAATTTCCGCTGTCATATACGTTTCCGTTGTCGAAACAAGCTACACTTTGATGGATTTATATCAAGCGCACCCTCAAGCGATCTACAAACTACACCAGCTAATTTTCTTACAGACGGATCACTTTCCTCATTAGAAGAGCCAGACAACTCTGGCATTGAACCAAACAGACTTCAGCAAAAGGATGAACTCTAAAGACTTAGTTCTTGTAAAGACAGAAGCAGTGTCTATAACATCTTACTCGTGTTGTCGACATTCATCCTGATCAAAACAAACATGTTCGACTGATTACTTTGCGCGTTTCCAGTGGATTGATAAAGATACCTATCCACAATATGTTTGTTTGCTGCCGATTGACCAACGAATCCAGACTGCACGCATCCAATAAAACCCACATAGTCTCTCTTTCTAGCTGTCCCTAGTTTTCATTTAGTGATTTGGTTGCTTGCAAGTGCGAGGCCCGGTGTTAACCCACTAAACTGTTTTTTTGGCTTCTAAGTACTAGACCCGATACTAAACTACCAAACAGTTCCCATTATAAAATGAAACAAATCCTGTTGTTCTCTTTGCCATATGTTTAGACTCTGGTTGACGCTTTGTTTTGGTTTTAAAATGAGTATTTCAAGACGTGGAGTATGTTCAGTTCCCGTTACCATCGAAACAATTTCCTTCCTATTGAATCATAGTTATTCCTTTATAAATATTCTTTATGCATCTCATAAGCGCTCATTTTTTTTTTTAATTAAATCAGTGCTCGATTAGAAGTCAAAAAGAGAGGTTGTTCGCATTTTCGCTCTCTTGATTCTAATTACACTCATTATTACACATTCAATTGTAATTGAAGACTTAAGTCAAAAAAATGCCACTTTCAGATTTGTTGATTTTTAAATAAATAAATTTGCAAAACATCTCAATTTCCAAAGACGCACAGTGAATCCCGATTATAAAAATTTTCAAGTAGTCAAATGCTAATTTTCAAAACATTTAATTATCACTAAGGACAAATATTAAAAATAGCTATGCAAGAAGTATCATTTTAAAATTTATTTTAAAACTTATTTTAATATTCTTTTGTTTGAAATATTATTTATTTCAGTTTATTCAAACTTTCTTCAAAAGATTTTAATTTTTTATTTAGTTTTTTTTCTTTCCAAGGTTCTCTTGTATCACTTCCAGCTGCCTTTTCAACCTTTGCTTGTTTTCTAAATTGTTGCTGCTGAGACCACGGAAAAAAAGAGTGTATGGGGTGAATGACCTGTTTCATTTTGCTAAAATTTCAACTTCAGTCCATCAAGTACAAGTGCGCGGGAAATCGGGAGTACGATTCAAATGAATTATTTTGATATTTTTAACAATTTTATTTCAAAATTTATTTAAAATTTTAACCAACGGGTTTAAGTCTAGACGTGCACATTATCCAAATCGCCAAGCTGTGTTTCTGACAAGAATAACTATAGTCGAATTATACTATGAAACCATAGGAACTGAAGAACTTAGATATTTTTTTTATTTGAAAATCAACAAATCTGAAAGTGGCATTTCTTTGACTGAAATCTTCAATTATTCTTTTAACAGTTTTAATTGTTCTCAAGTTACATTACCACTTTAGTGCCTGATCCTGGTCTATTGTGTGGATAATCCTTGAACCAATTCATCTGTTCGTGATCAGATCAACTGTGTTCCTGCTAACTTTGTTCGGATCAAACCTTGTTCCTGTTATCACTACTAATCAGTGTTCCTGCCTTATTACAGTTCTTGACCTGTTCCTGAACACTATTTCTGTCATCACTACTAATTAATGTTCTTGTCCTGCTACTGTTCCTGTCCCTGCCGTATTCCTGTTCCTTACCTGTTCCTGACCAGTTCCTGACCATTGTTTCGGAATATTTCCCTAGTAAGAAAACTGTCTGTGATTTTGGTTACTGAACTTACCTCAAGTCTTATTCTTTTTCCTGTGTATAAATATCATCCCAATACAAGTCCCTTTGTTTTCACTTTAGATACGAGCAAAACAATAATTTTTTAAATGTATTGGCTAACTTGAATTATGTCAGCCATCATGCTGGAAGTCCTTTTCAAACCGTTGATTTGATGGATAAGCTTTTGGTGACTATGAAGTCTTTTTGTCGAACCACCTTTCATTTTCAAAACTTTGAAATTGGAACAAGGCTTGCATTTTGCTTCTAGGCCATCCCCTCTTCTCCAAAAGTGTTTCCATATTTGGGGAGTCAGATGAAAAGTAGCCAAAATTTAAAAATGTGTCCATCTTAATAAATTTTGTCATTTAATAATTATTCTACAAGTATAAAAATAATGAAAATTTTTGATATTATTGTTATAATTATCCCCAACCCGATGTATCGCGGTTACTTCGGGAAATCAATTCGCTAAATTCTTGAAATAACCCTTTGACCTTTTCGGGATTTGCAATCACTAGACTCAGGCCAAAACCTCTGCGTGCCCTTTACCACGGAGGATGATGGGCATGAAGCACATTGAGCCGTCACAGACCCATGTATCATCATTGCCTCAGCGGAGTTATATATATTTTGTATAGTTATATAAAGAGGTGACCAATAACAACTGACAGGGAATACCCAACACTCCTAGCCCCGACCCTGTCCAACTTGCATACATGGGCAAACAAATCTGTACTTCAGAACTAATAATTTAATGAAAAAATTTGATTGCTCTTCATGATGGAACAGAAATTTAATAAATGCTTTGTTATAAATGAACTCAGCCCACCCTGGATATGTGGTAGGATAGTGAGTGTGATTATTCGGCTTTGCTGAACATGAATAAAACTCTATTTAATTTGGATTATTATTAATAATTTAAACATCAATCTACGGATGCTGCATAACGTAAGAAGGAAATTTTATGATCGTTTTGGTCAGTGCATTGAAGTGAATAGAGGTCACTTAGAACAAATGATACAGTAATAAAGAGCAGGATACTTTACAAAAGTTAACTAAACTTAAATTCCAAAATAAAAATTACTAAATAGTTTGCCCAGGTATGCTAGTTTCACAGGGTGGGGGCAGGAGTGTAGGGTATTCCCTGTCAGTTGTTATTGGTCATCTCTGTAGTTATACAGTGGTTTTAGCTTAATGTCACCTCCGAGAGAGGTGACAAATGATAAATTGACTTAATGATAAATAAATTATAATTATGATTGGCCGGTGAATGAGATGAGGGATATCCTCTGCTTCTCCATCTCAAAACCAGAAAAAAGACTCTGCTGCTACATGCTACTTCCCATGGCCATGGTTGTTGGTCATGATGATAGGGTATGGAGTAAGGGGGTCTACCTCTCGCAATCTTGATATTGGTCTAATCAAAATATTGTGAAATAAAAAACATTGCAAACGACTTTCATAAGAACTAGCTTCAATTTATCAATAAACCATTTAATGAAGTAGAGGGCATGGCAACCGAAGCATAATGAAGAGTTAATTTGCGACAAATGTCCTACAGCTCCCTTAAGGTTAACTTTGATAACCTGTTGTTATAGCAGATCAATTTTTAGAAGATAATTTTACAATGTTGGACAAATTTATAGCTAAGTAAAAACCTACTTTTGGCCCATGCTCTTTGCTGGAGAAAGACTTCGGCTCTACAATTTTTCTTGCTTGGTTCAAATTATATTTTTATATTGTTACGGTGGCTCTCTGTTCTGTCTCCTGACAAAACTATGAACCCGGACAGAGATAGAGCTACACCACCGACTTCTCAATCAATCCACACAAAACCCACCAAATTCCCAAATTACAGACCAGATGGATCCTGACTCATAGACACAACCTCTGACCCTTTGATCCACAAGACAAGGCACAGGACATAACAACTTGCAAAAAGAAACTTCATTTAAAACAAAAAGTTCTCTTTCAAGAGAGAGAAAAACACAACTGAGTCGACTTACGGCTCAAACGACAATGAAAAAATATCCCCTCATGTCATACTCCCATTCCTTTACGGGAGTATGGCATGAGACTAATCCTATACAAACACAAGAAACCAATTTATAACATAATTTATCTGTGAGCTTTGCTCACAGATAATTCCAAAAACAAGCCATAAAGGTAAAATTAAATTAAATAAATGTCTGCGAGCACTAACCTCACAAACTAACTAAAAAATATTATGGCCCAATTCCCGTAATTGTATAGAGCGCCTGATAGTATTAAGGCTCATATTACTTTGAGACTATAGAAAATTCACGGGAACGAAAATGATAGAAAAGTTGTGATAGAATTAACTGCTGTCTATTCCTAACCAAAATGTGGAAGGAAGATTATCAAGGGGACAACTAGCCTGTGTTCATAAACTCACTACACAGTTTAGAAAATGTGTTCCCATCCCCACAACTTCTCTCAAACAGAATTTGTTTCCCTTCAGTTTGAGTGGAGAGGATTGCATTGAGGCACTATGACATTTATACATGCCTCTGAGTTGATTAGAACTAGCGGGAGCCTCAAAGTTTTTTCAACCAATCAGAGACTTCCAAAATGAGTGACGTTTCATAGTTGCATTAATCTCATAGTCTCATAGTCTTACAGTACTATGAAGCGTTCTATTCAATTGTGGAAATGTTGACGATATTCATGCTGGTGGTGGTGGTGGTGTTGACGATATTCATGGTGGTGGTGGTGGTGGTGGTGGTGGTGGTGGTGGTGGTGTTGACGATATTCATTGTGGTGATGGTGGTGGTAGTGGTGGCGGAGGAGATACTATAAATCAATAAGTATCTATACATTTCGTACTCAGTCCAGTTTCGTTTATCAACTTGCATACTTGTTCAGAGTGTCTCAAAGCCTTCTCAAGTGCTGATTCGTTGAGTCGGCATAAGATTGGACGCTGTGGGAAATTGATAGTTACACAACCTTGGCTCTCATTTCATATGCATCCGAGGACAGGAGAAAACATGGATTCTCATTTGAAAGCCCCATTCACCATGTGCATTAGCGGAATAACTCAGAGCGGAAAGAGTACTCTTACTAAACAACTTTTAACAAGAAGGAACGAAATAATTCAAACACCCGACGGAGAACCAATTGAGCGTGTTATGTACTGTTATACTGAATGGCAACCCAAGTTGTTCATGGAGCTATCGATAAAAATTCCCAACATCAAGTTGCATAAAGGACTTCCCGAGAAGTGGCATGACGGATCGGAAAAACCATCAATCATCGTTCTCGATGACTTGATGCAGGAGGCGGGGAAACGCACAGATGTCGGAGCAGCGTTTACAAGAACATCACATCACAGGAACGTCTCACTCAATATCCTTGTTCAGAACTTCCTTCATAAGAACATGCGAGAAATAACATCGAATTGTCACTACTTGGTGGGTCGTTCCGCCTCAATTGTGTCAAACAGTGACGGATCATGTATTTAGAATTAAAAAAAACACACCAATTACCTATTAGCCTGAGTCTTGCTGATGAGGATACACATTTCAGAAAAAAAATGAAGTTCAAAATTGCATCAGTATGAATTTTTTTAAACAGGTGATTTGAACTTTTTTAATACATGAAAACTCAATTTATCGTTAGCTCTTATGAGAAAATAGGGAAACAACAATTGGTTTTATGGACATGTTGTCGCTGAATGTAAACCCACTTCTTGATATGTGGTAAAATAACAGTTCATCTAGTGTAAGAAATCAATAAAAACGAGACTTACATTCAGCGACAACATGTCAATAATAGCAATTAAAAAAGTTCGAATTTGACAAAAAAGAAGGAAATAGTTGAACCTTGTTGTCAACTTTCTCATCCGTCTATCTCACCTTCAATGTGGGTAGAAAATAACCCTTAATGTCCAAAGTGGTTATATATGGCGGCTTATACTTTTCTATCTACTATCGAAAAGTTTTTTGAATAATCTTTTCTAATACTCCAAAACATACTTCCACCATACCTAGAATTTCAAAACACTTTTCATACATATAAAATAAATATAAATTAGTAAATAAATTAAAAATAGTAGGAGTTTATGAGAATTCATAACATTTACGCAAAAGATTACATAAATTTTATAAGCAGTAGATTTAGCATGTTTAAAATAAAACAAAATTTTCCCTACAATTCAAATAAAAATTACATATAAAATTTATAAAATGTTATCAGAATGGAAAGCTATAAAATTTTTGGTGTGAAATGACAAGATACAAATTATCACAAATTTACCGCCAATGAAAAACTTATAAGTCTCACAACTATTACAGTGTCAACTTTTGACAAAAATGTATAATTTACAATGTTAGAAGTTCTATTGAAATCCGATATTAGGCAAGATTGTTCAATTTTACCTTGAGAATTACTATATAAATTAAAAAAATTCTTTAATCATAAAGTTTATTTTGTTCGGGGTTTATGGGAAATAAATGTGAAATTACTATTGAGCCAGGTATTCCGATAATCATTGAAAAGTGTAACTCGTGGTAGAACAAACTTTTTACAATACCAAACAGTAGCAATACAAGAGGTCAAATTAGCCAATAGGAAACATTCTTGTATTCATTAATCTTATCTTGTTTTTTGAATTTCAACTTTTTTCTACTATTTGATTAAGATCTGATAGCATTCAGTTGCGTTATATACCACTTGTCAGTAATCGCGCATTTACAGTATTAAAAAAAATTTTTTTGGGAATGACAATGAGAGCCCGCGGATTTTGATCAGGGTAGTTGTAACTCCGAGCGAAACTCACAAGGCCTGATTTTTGTCTGTGGACGATTTCAAGAAATTGTGGTTTAAAAATGCACTAAATTCAAAACTAGAACTGAATAATTATGTTAGTCTGTGTAGCAAATGCTAAATACTATTCTTGCAAAACGTATATGAATTAAAATAGAAAGTTTTTGTAATCGAATCAGCAGCTTAGGTTAGTATTCAGTTTAACTTAAATTAAAATTAATCGTTAAGTGGAAACCTGTATAAACGTTATTGAATTAAACATCGCTGAAAGTTTGAAAAAAATCATAAAAATCGCGTCAAAATATTTGCTATAGAAAACAAAAATTTAAAATCAAGTAAGGTTTAGAATTAAGTTCCTTTTTTGGAGTTCAGTTTACGACTGTTAGATGCAAAGGAAATCGGACATTAAGTATTAATTGTAGTTCCAACACAGGTTAATTTAAATAATTTTTTAAAGTAAAAGTAATTATATCGCAAATATTAGTTGAAAATAGCAGTTACAGACTTCAACGTCTAAATTTTATATTTCCTGTTATCTACAATTATACATTGAAACTTGACTTTCTTGCATCATTTAGTCAATTTCTTGATCATTGTAGAACTATAAGAACCCGCCGGCATCAAAATTTACTCTGCCACCATGAGGTTTCCTGCAGAGTAAAGTAACTAGAAGTTTGACAACTGTGTCATATCCAAAGCCACAACCATATTCATTCGTCTCACTATCCAAGAGAGTAGAATCACATCCACTTTCAAAAATTGACACAACTGAGGAAGAACGACCCTGGTATTTATGAAAAACCCCAGAGACTCTGCCTTTGTCTCATGCCTTGGACGACAACTGAATGGTAACAAGAAGAAGACTTACAAGATTTGCATGTCTAAACCATATGGTTACATGTTCATTAATTTGACTCAAGGACAAAATAATGACTGTTGAATTAGTGACAACATCTTTCCAAATGATTGTATTGTATTCATAAAAGATTAAATAAACACTTGCACAACAACCATTAAAGTTTTGTTTAGTTCTGATTTATTTCTACAAAATTTATAACATTTAAGAATTTAAACTTGAGTTTTCTTGAATACTCTAAGTGGTAGTGGTTCAGATTGACGAATGTTTATCTCGGTGTCTTCGGTATTAGATGTAGTAATACAGAATGAACAGTCCATTTTGTTGGAGTCACAGATTAAAATGTTGGATTGCTTCCCTCCGATCATCATTTCTCAGCATGTCTGTGCAGCTTTGATGAAACACATGTTGAGTCCTCAACTTTTAGATTATGAATGATTCACTTTTAAGAGTTGTTCTTCATAAAAAGTTCCAAGAATGGGTGTATACTCCTTGTCGACCAGTACATACACTCTGGGGACGGTTTCCTTTACTTTGCATAGTGTGTATACTTCTTCAAAGAAGTTTGAAGTATATCCTTTTTCAAATACTTTTTTCCTGCGAGCAACGAGCACGTGATCTCCAATTTTGAATTTTGGTGGTTTGTATTCAATAATTTTCTCTGGATACAAGTTGTTATATACTCGTGCTTGGTTTTGTAGAGTCACTGCACATGGTGACATCTTTATGCTGCGATGATATGAAGAATTGTAAAGCTTCTCAAAGTAGTCCAACTTGTCCACAAACTTTTTTGTCTTGTTGTGAGTGAGATATCGTTGGATTTTTCTGAACAATGTCCTGATAAAGCGTTCAATTGTACAACACTTGACGCTTGAAGCTACCCAAAATATCTCGATTCCTTTTTTCTTGAGAAATTGTATCATATGACGTCCTGTGAATTCCGTTCCTTCATCCGTTTGTATTATTTTCGGTATACCTCCGCCTCGCTTAAGAATCCGCCGTAAAGCGTTACAAACAACAACTCCTGTTTTATTTGGAATTGCCTCAATCCAGGCCTGCTTGGAAAAAACATCCATCACAACAAGCAAATACCGTTTCTTGTTATTGTAGCGAGATACCGATTGAATATTTTCCAAGTCCATAGCATATTGTTCATGCATTCCACTGACGTATACTCTACGTCGAGAAAAATTATTTCGTATAGGATTATGTAGTGCATAAGCAGGAATCTGTTTTAACACCTTTTTAACTTCTGATAGCGTAGCTTTTGTCCCAGAGTCTTTTTTAAATCCTATCGCCCCACTGAAACTTCCCATTTGTTTGTAATTTGGATACCGTCTCTTTATACTCGACTCCATTTCTAGACTGAGGGATATAAACATGTTTCAACATGACTTATACTCAGTTTGATTTCAGCATTCGGAATGGCAATATCAAATGCTCATACACATTTCAGCTTTATTAAAAAGTTTCACAAGTCACGCCCGAAGGCAAGAGATAGCTATTTAAGAGAGGCCACCCATGACGAGATACGCAGTCTTTGCGAGTGTGCTCACAACGTCTACACTGGTGCTGTTCCTATTTCTACTAGAACTGTGAATCGCTTGAGACCATATCGTGAACATTTAAAAAGGCTTACTTCTACAAGAGGTAAAGTTGAACATAAAAGAAGATTATTGTTACAGCAGGGTGGATTTCTTCCTTTGATTGCCAGTGCAGTGATTCCGATTCTGGGACAGTTAGCAGCAACTCTATTCAGTTAAAATGGTTGGACAATTTAAAATCATACCTGTCGAAGAATTTAACAAACTCCACCTCCAACAACAAAATCAACATAAAATTGACCTTGATGGTTTATATGTGAATAAACTTACACAGGAAAAAGATGTAGCACTAGAAGATGAAGACATCCCAATAGAATACAAAAACTTAATGTATCAAGATATACTACGCAGACTCGTTCAAAAACGGAAGATAATTGAAGAAAACCCAGTCTCTGTCAAAGTTGTTACCGAGAAAGAAACAAAATCATCTAATAAGAATTCACTAGCAAAGCACGCTCCTTTAGACTTTGACATGACCATTTTTGGTATTCCTGAGAGACGTTTGTTACAGTACTATATGGATAATGGCGTTAAAAGGAATACTGATGAAACTGTAACTTTAGATGATGTTACGATACTCGTTACAGATTTTATCGAAGGAATCAAGAAACTATCTAATATGCGGTACAAAGTAACTCAGGACTCTTATCCGGCGATGCTCAACTTTTTAAGGAACCGAGATGTGCCGGCGGGAGTTCTATCTTCTAAGAGACTAATACTTTTTAAGCATCAAGATGTGGGCAAAACACGGACTCGTGTTACATTGAGACGACCCTGAACTCCTTTCAACTTTCAACAATAATTTGGTCAACACAGCTTAAATTTAAAGTTTTTGTAATTTGAAATTTGAACAACATTGATTTATTAATTTGTTTTTATATTTACAATTCCCATGTAATAAAGGATTTTTTAAACTAACAAACCGTCTCACTTTTCTATCATTTAATTAAGTATTTGCTGAAAAGTGGCAATAGGTAGACATTACGCAACATCCATTAATCTTATTGTACAAAAAATGAAGCGCATATTGACCACAGACATCTGAGCCAATGCTTTGCAATGGTTTTGTATTTTCAATTACTTTACATTTAAAACTATTTACAAAAATTTTAATATCATCAGAGTAAAAGTCAACTCCGAGTCCATAGGAGCAGAAGAATGTAAGGGGTCCAGTTTTCCTTGCAATATAAATAGCTACCCAGTGTTCACCCGGGTATCCGCTTGGTTGATTATTGACCACAAGATATGCTGGAAATGTCTTGATATTTAATCTCATCAACTCACCACATGGGATTACGTTGAAGTATGCTCTTTTCCCTCTGGTCATAGTGGTGAGAAACTTGTAAATTTCAAAACTATCCATTTTAAGTTCTTGTATAGTCCTTGAAGAAGATATTCTTTCTACTGTCGATGTAAAGAGTGGATTGATAGCCTGCATCACAGCTGACGTTCAAAGCTCGAGTGGTAGACTTGTTGAACTGTATACTGATTTTTATATTTCCATGGCGTGCTGGGCAGACAGCATCGTTGATGCTTCGCATGTTGAAGACAAAAAATGTTTTCCCATTCATAAATTCCTCAAGGAATATCCTCAAGGTTATCCTGGGTCCTTCATTGCACACTGATAGACGGAGTCCATTGTACATGTTGAAGTATGTTTCTATTGTTCCATTTTCCTCACAATTATAATTGTAGGATTGATGAAATAATTGTTCTCCGTTTGCTGTTACTGAAATCTGGCGAAGTTCAGTAATTATGAAATTAAATGGATTTGAGGTAACTGTTCCGTTCATACTTTCACTTTCCACAAGACATACAATGAGTCGGTCTGGGAAGAGTCCATTCATGATATTCTTGTTCACATTTTGAACAGTTCCAATAGGCAAACTTAATGTCTTGAGATCAATTTTTCTCATTGGGTAACAAACTGGTAGACCTTCATTCTATATTTTCCGATGACAGTTAAGAATAGACGGCAATACTGTACGCTTCTTCACAATGAGTCTTGCTTCGATAATGTTGCATTTGTAGTGTAGTTGAGCAGTTTCAGGAGCTGCATGTATGTAAAAGTCATCTGGTGAACGATGGAAGGTAACACGTAGATCAACTCCTGGGATAAGATACCTTGTCTGTGCATAAATGTCAACATGCGGTCTTCCAATCATATCAAAAGTTTTTCCTTTACAAGCATGTAGTTGTCGGTCATTGTGAGAATTGTCATCTACGCTTGCTGTATCGTTTTTTCGAATATAGAACTGTGCTCTTCCCTGAGCATCTTTATAATCTCCACCATATGCTAGAACTGTCTCGATGTATGCCCGGTAGGCATAGAGTGAAGTATTTGATGTAATTTGTGTTTCATTCAAGTAAACGGAACACTGCTGAAACAATCACATTAAAAAGTTGTTGACGGGGGCTACTTTCCTAGTTTGACGATCATCCATTGGCCTTCCTGTTGAATCAGTAATGTTGCATGAAATACAGAAAAGAGTTGAGTTTAAATCCAGATAGTGAACATCATTTCCCTTTATTTGGAAGGATAGTGGGGCATTCTGATCAGTAAGACTTGACAGGGGATGATATTCAAATATTCCACTACTATTTAAACTGATGTCAATTCCATCTTCTGCAAATAAATCTGTTTCACTTCTCACAAACACTGCTGGGGTATTATGCTTCTGATGTGCCATTATTCAAAAATGTTGTTTGGTGGTTTCTTCTTAGATAGTCTCGGTTTTTCCGTAAAGATTGTACGATTATTTTTCTTTCTCTTTCTCTGAGTTCCAGATCCCGACTGATTGAAAACGCTTTGCCCAACTCCTTTTAAAGTTGTCATTCCATTTTCTGTAAGTGATTCCTTGAAACTTCTGTTTCCATCCAAAACGTCAATTGCAACGTTTTTAATGCCGTTTTGGCAAATGGAAGAACGTGTTTGGTCAAAAACGGTAAGAGCCTGCGGGCAATCGATCCAAAAATACCACCAATCCCATATCCTTCTGTCTTGACAAATGTGCTTTAAAAAATACTGAGCCGTCTGCTCCCACACTTCCACCTTTTTGTGGTCGATAGATTTGGAAGAAATCTACCTCGTTTAAGTCACAGCGATACATGTTGACTGTTGAATGTTCAGATAATGAATGACTTTATTCACAGCTAGTTGTTGTTTATATTAGAATCTTTTTCTTCGAAAATGTAGTCTTGCAGAAAAGCATCCATTGGTGAAGAGTGGTGCTTTACCATTTTCATTTTTAACATACATCTAGATATGATCAATTTCACACGAAGTTATGTCAACGTACTGTAGATGCATGAATGACTGGGTCACAATTTCATCATGTTTTCCAGCATAGCTCATTTTTCGAATGAGTGGAACAAATTCACTCCCAACATGTTGGTTCTCGATAATGTTACAGTATACATATAACTGTGTCCTTCCGGCATGATCGAATATATCGTAGAGTCCAATTTGATATTGTTCATCCCATCCAAGTATTCGACTTACGTCTTCACTGAATCTGATTTTGTCACCTATAGGCTTGATAACTTCAATTCTTTTCAGTGTTCTAGGAACCATAAAATTGTCTATGGGCAATGTTAATGATGCTGAATCTATCGTATCCAGTAGCTCTCTCGAGGTTTGAATGTCCTTGTTTGCTTTTATATTGATATCTTCTACAATGAGATATATTTTGTTTGTCTGTTTTGGAATATATGTCATTATTATATCTCCCCAAGGAACAATAATGCTTGAATGTACAAATGTACATTCTACCAATGCCACCTCATATTTGTCTGTTTCCAATCGAATAATTTCACCAAAATGATTTCGAAAGTTCGATATAGTATTGTTAGGATAGTGACTTGATGATGAATCACTGAAGCGTAACGTAAAAGTCCCCCATGACTAACAATTTAAGACTGAGCTCACCCAACAACTCACAAGAGTATTTATAGGAATTTGTTAGGAATTCCAGAAGTGGAACATATCTTGTAAGCTTCATCCAATACTTCATTCTTCTTGTTACCATTCATTTGTCGTCCAAGGCATGAGACAAAGGCAGAGTCTCTGGGGTTTTTCATAAATACCAAGTAGTGACAATTCGATGTTATTTCTCGCATGTTCTTATGAAAGAAGTTCTGAACAAGGATGATGAGTGAGACGTTCCTGTGATGTGATGTTCTTGTAAACGCTGCTCCGACATCTGTGCGTTTCCCCGCCTCCTGCATCAAGTCATCGAGAACGATGATTGATGGTTTTTCCGATCCGTCATGCCACTTCTCGGGAAGTCCTTTATGCAACTTGATGTTGGGAATTTTTATCGATAGCTCCATGAAAAACTTGGGTTGCCATTCAGTATAACAGTACATAACACGCTCAATTGGTTCTCCGTCGGGTGTTTGAATTATTTCGTTCCTTCTTGTTAAAAGTTGTTTAGTAAGAGTACTCTTTCCGCTCTGAGTCATTCCGCTAATGCACATGGTGAATGGGGCTTTCAAATGAGGATCAATGTTTTCTCCTGTCCTCGGATGCATATGAAATGAGAGCCAAGGTTGTGTAACTATCAATTTCCCACAGCGTCCAATCTTATGCCGACTCAACGAATCAGCACGTGAGAAGGCTTTGAGACACTTTGAACAAGTATGCATGTTGATACGCGAAACTGGACTGAATACGAAATGTATAGATACTTATTGATTTAAAGTATCTCCTTCACCACCACCACCACCACCATGAATATCGTCAACACCACCACCACCACCACCACCACCATGAGTATCGTCAACACTACCACCACCACCACCACCATGAATATCGTCAACACCACCACCACCNCGGGCGGGCTTTTTTTAATCATAAAATTTTAAGCAAAAGCTTAGGCTTTCTTGAAAAAAGCAAATGCTAATTTTTAATCATACCACCCAAACTTTTATTTTAACCAAGGTTGCTATAAGGAATTAATCTAAAATGGCTATCACATAGCCATTTTAAATTAATTCCTCATAGCAACCTTGATTTTAACCATATCATATGCCTGATACAAACTTTCCCTTTCCCTAAGATTTTCCCCATGCTTTCTCAAAGCATTTTCCTCGATCCAAACTTTCCTTCCTGTCTCCTTGTGCTTGCTTCATCTGTTGCCTAGGGAAAAGAATGTGTAACGGTATTCGATACAAACTTTCTCTACCTCACCTTTGCACAGTGGTTCCTTTTGTAATAAAAAGACCTTAGTAACAAGCAAAAAACTTGTATTTTTGTAAAATCAATTGTAAATAACCTAGGTCGGCATTGTCGCTCCGCTAAGTATATTTACCGGAAACCGAATAAATTAGAATAAACTTTACCTAAAGGAAAACAGTTGGATGAAATATTTTTTCTTTAATTATTATTACCGAGCAATTTTTATTAAGTCCACGAGCATTCTGCGCATCCGCAAAAAACGAATCAAAACAATGAATTCAAGTTNCATTCTGCGCATCTGCAAAAAACGAATCAAAACAATGAATTCAAGTTTTGCAACAAACTGAAGTATCGACTAAAATACACTCAAAAGTTTCATCAAAGTCGCATGCATAGATGGCCAAAGTAGAGGTTTTTTTAGAATAACCAAATTTCGCAAATTTGGATGAATAAGTCATGTGCCAATGGTTCAGAAATCTAGTGTATATTTTGATTCTGACATCCATTTCAGACGATCTAATAAAAAGACTAACTTAGTAAAAAATTAGCAAAATTGTGCCAAACACGCATTCTTTTTAGTATAATTTATATAATGCGGATCCATATTTAGCAAATGATGTGTCCGTCAATAAAAAATTTCCTGAGAATTCTGGATTTGATATATAGTGGGTCAAGTTTTGCAAAAAATTCGAAATTTCGGTTTCATAACATTGAATCAAACCGAGATTTGTGGCCGAAATATTGACAAGATTATTGACTGATTGACGTATAATTGGTGAATTCTGAACAAGTACCATTGGATAAATCATGATTACAAAAAATAGAACAATTGGCAAAAATGTTTGCAAAGTTTCAATTGATCACCAAAATGGGAAGTTAGATTTGTAATCTGCCCTACATCTCTGATCGATTGACATATGATATGACTTACCCGAATTCGATATTGTGTGATTGTACAAAAAACCTTCTTTTATGCCCATCTATGCGCGCGGGATTGATGGAGCCTTTGAATGACTTTTAGTTTGCACACATTAGTTGTATAAAATTCGCCGCTCTGCCGCACCACTTCCAAATTGGCTAATGGAAGTTTAACAGGTAAAAATGGGTTTCAATTATCATTTCCATTTTGTCAAAACTTCTCGGCTTAATTTGAAATTTTTCAATTGTGTGCTGAAAAGCATATTGAGAATGTGTTTTTGATGCTTTTAGAAAATACTCATACACAATATTATCATGAATGTTTGAATGAAATAATTTTTTTTGTTCTTTTCTAACGGTGAACTAAAATGCCAGTGGGCATTCCGTCTACAATTTTCAAATCAATTTAAAATTTAGGAAGTATGTTCTTTCCTTAGCTTTAGAGGCAATGCGTCATTACTNTAAATTTAAAATTTAGGAAGTATGTTCTTTCCTTAGTTTTAGAGGCAATGCGTCATTACTAATGACGCCGTTTCTATGCATTTGAATAATCGCAGCGAAGCAACACTAATTGGTGATACTTAGGATCTTCACGAATTATGAAAAATGGAGCCGATTAACGCAATGTTAATTCGCATAATAACGCATAATCACAACGTAAACGCATAATTTATTTTTAGTCTGATTTTTACAGCTTTTAGTGCATTTTATACCATCGTGAGAGCAATTTATTGTTCAAATACAACAAATTGACGATTTTTATTTATCGAACACATTTAACCAATTTTATTTCAAAAATTTTGCTTAATCAAGCAATATCTGTATGCGTTTCTTTATCGGGGAAACTAAATTTTCGAAATTCATGGCTCTAATTCAACTAATATTCAATAAAGCAACGTCTGTCGTGCTCAAATATACGCAAACAAATTCTTTTAAAAGTTTTCATGCTCATCAAAATGTCAATATAAGCTTATAAATCACCGCGCATAATATTGCATAATTTTTTTTGTAAATGCTGCATAATATTTTTGAATTTCACGCATAAAAACGGCGTTCCTAGTTATTAGTCAACGGTTCAATTTCTACATTCTGTAGATTTACTGTAGCGTATTTGAAGAAGGTATTTTGCATGTTCTACAAAATATTTGGACAAAATATTTAGGGCAGTTAGCAAAAAATTTAATTATAAATTTTTTTTGACTAATTGTCCAAAGCAATTTGTTTTCAAATATTTTTTTTAAACATACAAAACACGTGTTCGAAATACTGTACACAGCCAGCCAACAGTAGAAATTTAACCGACGACTAANTTTTAAACATACAAAACACGTGTTCGAAATACTGTACACAGCCAGCCAACAGTAGAAATTTAACCGACGACTAACGACGCAATATAGAGTGAATTGAGGACACCACCGTGTAAAATAAATTTAAACGAATAAATTTCTGAATAGTCAAANGACGCAATATAGAGTGAATTGAGGACACCACCGTGTAAAATAAATTTAAACGAATAAATTTCTGAATAGTCAAATTTTTCAGTTCGAAACTATTTCGAAAACCATCAAAAATACCTTCCCAAATGAGTTTAGGCACATACTTCGTAAATTTGAAATCAATCGGATAATTTTTGATGCAATATCGATTGTTAATTTAGTTCCTCACCTTTAAAAAATAAAAATAAAATTTATTTTTCAAATAGTCATAAAAATTTTGTTCATGAATATTTTCAAAAACCATCGAATAATATAACCAGACTTTCATGCGCGACGCCAATACTTTCGATGAATCTTCCTCTCATTCTGTCGATATCGGAAATGATGATGTAGATTTTGTATTTTGATGTTGAAGTTGAATTATGCCAAAAACATTCAAAGGTCGATGACCCTTGTTTGTTATAATCCAACCTCAAATCATTGAATTAATTTCAAGGAAATGGGGGGAAATTTTGCCGATATATACTACATAAACAAAAAAAAGGTAAAATAAATAATTAATAACCAACGAAATAAGGGAAATATGTGCAAAGTTGAGGGCAAGGTGAAGAAGACAAACGGTTTGTACTTCCGAAGGAAACAAAAACTTTAATGTGTAGCAAGAGTGTTTTGGAGAGTTTAGCGAGAAAAATTTGTTAATATTTGCATTGAATTAGCACGGGGATTTTTTTTTGTTTTCTTTATTCTAGGTGAATTGATTCCGGCTTTCTCATTTTGGTGCCATAGTGCTTTGATCGAGTATTTTCCTTTCCCTACTGAAAGTTGAATTAAAATCAACTTTTGAAAGAGATTTGGAAAGGGAAAATATTCCTTATCGTCGAATTTACATAACATTTTGTTGAGAATGAGTTCTACAGTGAGTGTTGAAATAGAACGAAAGCTAGTTGATCAAGTCCGTGATTCCCCATGCTTGTGTGATAAATCTAATGACTTCTACAAAAATGCCCAGCCAAAGGAAGCTGCTTGGAGAAAGGTAGGAGAATCGCTCATAATGAATTGTAAGTTCATACACTGGACCGCATAAACATGGATACATTGGGTAGCGAAATGAATGCGAAAGGAGGGGGTGAGTGGGTCTCATGTAAATTGTTTGTACATGTGTTTTTATATTTAACTTTCTCCATATACCAATGTTTACGCACTAACGTGTATGTTTATGTTTATAACCAAAATTAACGTAACCTACATGATTTTATGGTAATAGTTGTTAAAAATTGAGTTATCCACATATACGGCAAAGCATTAAAGCATGATCGCTGGCAAAATAAAGCATAAATTGGGTTGCCCTAGTTATTAGCAAACAAACCAACAAACATTCATTCATTATTTACATTTTTGTTAATCATACTCATTGGAACTGAACAAATAATTACCTTATTTGCTACNTTGTTAAAAATTGAGTTATCCACATATACGGCAAAGCATTAAAGCATGATCGCTGGCAAAATAAAGCATAAATTAGGTTGCCCTAGTTATTAGCAAACAAACCAACAGACATTCATTCATTATTTACATTTTTGTTAATCATACTCATTGGAACTGAACAAATAATTACCTTATTTGCTACTNACATTCATTCATTATTTACATTTTTGTTAATCATACTCATTGGAACTGAACAAATAATTACCTTATTTGCTACTGAATTATCAAGAAAATTTACTAAAGCATATTGAAAAAGCTTTTATACACAAAATTTGTCAAAATGCAGTTCGGTAGTTCTATTCTATTGTTTCTAGAGACCTATGCCTACTATTCACAACTTTATCAAAAGACGCTTGATTCTCTAAACCAACGTCTAATATCCGAAGATCTACTAGATCATGTGAAAGAAAATAGTAAAATTGAATACGTAAGTTTCAAAATAATTATAAGACATTTGCCTAATTCAAATTCAATACAAATTTTCAAATCATCTAAACAGTTTGGCCACTTGTTAGAAAATAGCCTCAACTACTATGATAACGGTAATTATACTAATACGCCTTATAACTACAAAGACGAAGATATATTTGAAATATACGGGATGGTCAACGCCGTTGGAAGAAACAGGGATACAGCCGCAGCAAAAGTTGTAAATTATAACATCCAGGATTTAATTTATAAGGTTTCCATTCTAATTATAACGATAAATTTTAACATTTTCAAATTTATAGTTATATTTTATTTTTCTAGGTTAAACGACGTAACAGAAAAATTGAGCATTTTCGTATTAATGTCAAGCTAATTGTTCAAGGAGAGACAAAATCTTGGCTAGTAATTGCTCTCTTCACGACATCTGTGAATTATCCCAAAACAATTGAAAAAATTAATACATTTTTGGTATCTAGGAACTTATTGGTTGACACAATTCAATCATTAACAAATGATTTTTCTGTGAGTCTACCTTGCCTACCCAATATTGAATGCTTATAACTCAAGTGTCACCATAGCCGAAGAATAGATAAGGTTATCGATAATACCCATTCTTTTTATGTTGTAGTCAAATGAAGTTTAGGAGTTTTAGCTACGTCAAACTCCCACTCTCCTCTTTCAAATTTCATTTCTTTAAAAAAAAACCAGTATCATGACGTGTATCCGTTTTTTACTATTGTTTCAGCAAGGCACTTCACATGTTATCCAAACTTAATTGAGTTTCTATGGGGTGACTGATTTAAGAGATGATCCTGTCGCGAGAAATTCATAATTCAATTTTTTTTGCTTTACTTTTTTACAAACTCAAACTGGAATTTGGATTATGATTTTCGCGACACAGAATTCCTTCCCTTAAGTTGGCTTAAGTTTCATAGAATTTCACATAGCCCATCTCAATTCGAATAACATATTCACTGAAACAAATGTCATAAGAGGACCCAAGTCCTTCTACCGTTTATTTTAAGAATGGGATTTAATAAAGATTGAAAAACTTCCTAGGCTTCTTTCCTCTGACTACAAGATATAAATGAGTATAGCCCTTATATGTGGCTCGGTTATAGGGACGCTTAAGTTAGCTCTCCCTGTATCAAAAGGCATTGCGAAGTGACTTTTGGCCCCGTGCCCTCTGCTGGAGAAGCAAGGTGACTTATAAATTTGGGTTCAATCTGTCCAGCAAGCTAGACGTTTGTTTTTTTCTGTGAAGATATTGAGACTTTCAGATTCGTATTGAAAAATGGAATATGACTTAGTAAAAATCAAACCTCCACGATCGCTAGAACACAAGTTATCATTTTTGGTAAATTAAAATTTGTTTGTTCTTTTGAGTCGATGTATCAATAATTAGGAGGTTTGAGTTTCAAAAGAAAATCCAAAAATTTCAATTTTCAAAAAATCATAACGTTTGCTCCTGTGATCGTAGTTTTGGTTTTTTGTATGCCAGAAATTTTGAGTGCGTTTTCTAAAACCGTTAATACTTTCCAGAAACAAAATTTTCAGTATACGTGAAAGACTTAAACGAAAATAAGCAAAAGGTTTGGGCCACAAGTCTCTTCCATATACCTTATGATAAAATGTTGTACTGTACATAATGTTCCAGCTGTGCCATCGTATCATCCAATATGCACTGCATTCAACAGGGGCTAAACATTTTAGGCTAAATTTTAGGTTTCTTAAGTAATGTATATTATTATAATTTTTAGATTTATTTTACGCTTGGATTATCTGAAGCCTCATTTTAGGTTGATGTATCTTAACTATTCAAACTTTCTGCTTTCTGAGATGGTACATATTAGGTGTAACCTAGAATGGTTTGGCGAATGTTGGATGGAACCTTGTGCTTATAACTTGATGCCTCAAGAAAATTAAAAATTTGTCATAATCGTATGATTTTTTCTCTTTTCTTGGGGACTAAATTCAAAACACCCGCCGTGCACGACGTTTATTAGAGCATCCTATATAACAACATTCGGGTTATAAGAACAGAGTTTTGCGGGTTTGGTTTGCTCTAATGCATTTAGCATGGGACATTAACGCTATAAGAACAACGTATTATAAGAACTGCCTTTTGGTGGGTAATTTTTGAAGCGCGAGTTGGATATAAGAGTAAAATTCAAATCTCAAACAAAAATAATCATTTTATATCTTCAATTTCTAAAAGTACCACTTGAAATCATTTCAATTGAAAAGTCGTTCTTGTAAAATCTTTACAAAACTTTAAATAAGAATTAAGCAATTGCAATTTTTGACGAAATTGTTGACGTTAATTATAGTCGATAACTTTATATAGATTTATACTATAGTATAGATTTTCTTTTTATAAATTTTGAAAAAAAAATTGTTTTTACCATATACATTTTACAAGATCATCTTGCTTGTATAAGCGTTGTAAGAACAAACGGTTATAAGATCAGGATTTCGAAGCGACGGAAGGTTGCTCTTATAACCGTCGTGCACTTTCTATATATGTAATAGCACTTCCTATATATTTAATTATTTTAATGTGGTGGTTTTCTCACCATTGACATTCAATGCATGGTGACATTTGGCATTCTCACTCACAATTCACTGTTCGAAAAAATCGGATTTATACGAATAAATCGAATTAATCCGATACATTTGATATATATCAGATATATTGGATTTATTGATATATAAATTTTATTTTGTAAAATTTTGAAAACTTGCTACAATTTAATTCGTAGTAACTATACATTTTTTAATATCTTTCGAGAATCGGTCATAATTTTCATTACTAAATTAGTTCTCTCCATCTTCTCTAATATACTCAATGTCGCTTCCACTATTCTCAGTCACTATTGTTGGTAGTGATATTAGTGGTATCATCATACGTGTCTTTCCAGATCCATTAAATGTTGGATTTCTTGGAGTAAATTGTTGGTCTATAAATTAACGTCAACTTGAATGCTTTCTCATTACCCAATTTGTTTCTCAATTTTGATTTGACCAATCCAAATCTGGACAAAAATCGCTCAAGTCCACACGTTGACGCTGTTGCAGAAAGAAACTGTTCGCATATATTAATTCACTTATCCTTAACCCTTTCCCAGTCAAAGTGGTTCCCTAGGTTAATTTTTTTCCACCAAGTGGATGGTTCAACTGAACGAAGATATTCACTATATAAATACGATTTGAATGGAGATTCACCTGCACAATGGCTTATAAGAAGTGGTAAATAAAGTTAATCAAAATCTAACGTCACTATTTTTAATGTTGGAAACCCTTATAGAATCTTCACTAACAATTATTTACATTTTTCGCTCTTGATGAGCAGAGAAATATAAATCAAATAAATCAATGATTTATTCCTCATTATATCAATCTGATATATATCAAATGTATCAATCATGATTTATATCATTTTCGGACATTGCTCACAATCACAAAGCGGAATTTCATCTCCATTGTAGGGAATGAAATGTAATCATAATTTCCCACAAAGAATTCTGCCTTAAATTTAAATCATTGCTGAATTTTTTAATTAGTTTTCAGCTAACGCAAAAGCAGCCATTAACTTCTACAATGCTTTTCCATCTGTCAAAAATTATGAATATGAAGACTCCACTTATATCGAATTACATGAGCTTGTTTTAAAAGATATCGAAACCATGATGGAAGATGATACAGCAGCAGTTGTGGTGAATCGCTTGATTGGCAAATTAATATTTTCGCTCGTAATAACAAAACTTATATCGTTTAAAGTTCAATTTGGCAAATTTTTTAGACTATTTTTTGATTTTTCTTTTTAGAAGCCAACTGAAAAAATTATTCAAGTTGGAATATACGTTAAAACTTTTGAACTTGAGAAGAAAAAATACTGGCGAGTTATTGTACTCTATAAATCTAGAGATATTCAACATCCAAGCAATCTGATCAATATAAGGACTAATAAGTACTAAATTAATAGTAGCTCACTATGTAATTCCTATTTTGAGATATCTATGAAATTCCGTAAAAATTATTATATGAAAATATGTAACTTTTTTTAATAAAACCACAAAAATCTATTTGATAACTTTCCAAGATAATCGAATTTTATCAAACAAACGGTAAAATACAATGAAACTTTCTATACAAAATACTTCATATTATGAATATGAAGTATTAGGTCTAATTTCCCTTTCCGTTGTATCTTTGAATTTAATATGGCTTGTATAAAATTGAAACACTAAAGTTAAAGAAAATAATGAAATTGATATATTTCTTGAATTCCATCTTAACAAAATGAATCTATTCAATAAACTGTGAAGATTCATTATACAAGCCATGTATAATTCTTAACTAGATGGTATGGATTGCAACATTATAATTAATGATTTCCTGAAAAGTTTGATAAAATATAATAAACAGAAATCAATAAAATAACAAAAATTTAATAAAAAATATAATTACCTACTGCAGACTAGTGTATTAGAATGATAAAAGCAAACAAATGTAAAAATGTTAAAATTTTATATAATAACTTATTGTAAGTATATGTTTAAGTTATATACCTACATTATATAATATACAAAATTATAATAATAGTATAATATATATTATAGAGTAAACGCCAATGAAACTTCCCCTGGCGAAAAGTTATTATGGAAAAAATCGAAAAATCAACAGCTCCTATGAAGGGATATCTCTGCCAACAACTTTCAACTCTTTTCAACCAGTTTTCTTAATTCGGCAAAATTTCTTAGTCTTAATAGGACTAATATTCGAAGTGGTTCAAAATTTGATTGTTTTGGAATATATGAGTAAGATATTCTGAAATGCAAAGAAATAAAATTACTGGTTGTATGTAGGGACAGAAGAGAAATAAAATGAGACAAAAGGTGAATGACCTCTATATAAAAGTATGTTGCGGGAAATTTAAATTATTATCCCTTCATATTTGGGCATTTCGTTGGCGCTGAGTGTATATTTTTGTAATATCAAATAGTTCAACTCATGAATCCAATTCTTTACGTTTCCATTTCAGGAAACCCGATTTCAACCTGATTCAATTATCTTTGATTACTTTTCTTAATCACCGCCATTATGTGGAAATGAATTAAAAATTCCCTATCTAATTTGAGTAAAGGTGTTGGTAAGTTAGCTGAATTTTGATTAATGCTGAAGTGACCCAATTCCAAAGGGATCATTGGCGGCAGTATAGAAACGTATGAAAAATTTGATTAATAATGAATGACATAATGAGTAAAAATAAGTCAGTGTAATATTAACGTTGCTTAAAGTACTCATTCCATTGTCTTATTATTCCTCATAATAGAGACTAAAACTACTTTTCTCTTTGTATCACGATTACGCCGAAAGGATTAGAAGGATTTTGTATTAATTTCCCTTGAAAACATTTCATCACTGACGAGACGTATGACAAAGTGGATGGGAATTACAACAAAACAAATACCACCTACACCTCACAACATTCACAATAAAACTATCAATATTAATAAATCTTGTCGAAATCATACTTAATCTATCAAATCTATTCAAAATATTACTAAATCTTGAATCTGGAGTACAAAGACGTGCAATTTAGCAGAACCTGTGACAGGTCAAAAATCCTAAAGGCCCGCAAACATTCTCACGATTTTAGCCTACTAAACTAGGTATGTATACCATCTGTAAGTTACTGTAAATATATTGATGAAAGGTTAATAACATCAGGATTTTATACATGTATGACAGGTACAATTAGAACTGCTAAATACTAACACACCTCCTACAATCTACATTAATCAATCACAATCAGATGTACTTATTATTTCTTATCGTATTGTATTTTGACCTTTCACCAAACAGGGTACACTCCAATTGACCTTAAAATGTCCGAACCTACAAAAAATCAGACGCTCTAAATACAATTTACCAATGCACCGTATTATGCGACACAGTATTTTTTGAAATTAAAAATTAAATTTTTTTGTAATTTCTAACCATATAAAGTCGATCTATTGTGTTTTACTAAATACTATTTGAATTTAGTTAACTAGAAACCAATACTATGTAGCTTAAGTTGTCGTGATTTCGCTAACCATATAAAACTCCCAATGTTTCATTATATACCAGTGAAAAGGATTTTAATAAAAGAGTTATTGACATTGTATTTTTTAATCGCGTACAGCGTAGCTGTGAGAAGTTTATACGATTTTCGACCTATCCGTCCGTTACGTATCATTTGAAATCAGTGATTTCACCAATCAAACGCGTCGATTGCTTACAACCAATCCCTATTAAGGATCAGGGCTTAGTAAATGTAATATTTTTCATTAATTACAATAACCTATGGAAACTATAGTGTGTTCGAATAAGAAGGCGAAAATTCGGCACTAGCGTTTTTAAAAATCCCACAAATTAGAGTCTTGTGACACTTTTTAAGTTAAGAAGAGTTAACAAAACTTTGGTAGAAACGATTTTCAGGAACTTGAGCAGTTCATAATGTATGTAAAATTTTGACATACAATTTTTAATTTTCCGCAAAATCATTTTTCAAAAATTTCGCCTACTTATTTGAACGGCACTGCATATAAGGGAACAGTTCATCTTCTCCAGTATAACATTCTTGCCCTCTTGGGTTCACATTGAAAAAACCAAAATTAAAGTGACCTAAGAACCTAAGCACTAAAAAGACTAGGATTTCGGCCACTTCAATGTATATCCCTTATTGTATCTCTTATCATCTTCGCTTCTTCTATCGTCTCTGAATTCCTTTTGACATATCCAATTCTTGTGTACGCGGTTGCCTGTGGTTGCTACTCATTTTTTTTATATAAAAATAGCACATTGTATAAATACGAAATATGGAATAGCACTGGGCCAATTCCCGCAATTGTATAGAACGCTTCATAGTACTGTAGGACTATGAAACTATGAGATTAATACAACTATGAAACGTGACTCATTTTGGAGGTCTCTGATTGGTTGAAAAAACTATGAGGCTCCCACTAGTTCTAATCTACTCAGAGGCATGTATAAATGTCATAGTCCCTCAATTCAATCCTCTCCACTCAAACTCAAGAGAAACAAATTCTGTTTGAGAGGAGTTGTGGGGATGGGAACACATTTTCTCAACTGTGTAGTGACTTTATGAACACAGGCTAGTTGTCCCCTTGATAATCTTCCTTACACATTTCGGTGAGGAATAGACAGCTGTTAATTCTAGCACAACTTTTCTATCATTTTCGTTCCCGTAAATTTTCTAAAATCTCAAAGTACTATGAGTCTTAATACTATCAGGCGCTCTATACAATTACGGGAATTGGCCCACTGTAATGATTAATATTAATTGATTAATATTGTATATGTGGCGATAGAGTAGATGATAGATTATATGTAAGACCATCCGTTATAAATAAGCCCACAATGACCCTGTTTTTAAGATGTGAATTTGAACCAGCGAAATATATTTAGCATTGAAAAATAACTAATCTATAAGATCATAACTGTTATAAGATCCAATGTTTTCGCTGCAAAAACCAGGGTCTTATATCCTTCGACAACTGTATTAATTAATTGTAATTAATAACTATATTCGATTGACTGATTTGTAGTTTAAAATTACAATTAACTCTGTAGTTGCTGGTATAAGTTACACGAATACTGAATTTCCTTCAACGGGATAAAAATTTTATGATTGATGATAAAATTATATGTTAGGTCCTTTTAACAAAAGATTGAACTAGATTTAAGAGATTTATTAAGAATCGGAACAATTGAAAAGTCATAGTAATAAAAGGAAAGACCTAATTATAAAATCGGGAGTCTTAAAATTCATATTTTTGATGGTTATCTTATTATTATTAACTACTCCGTTACATTTATTTTGGCAATGAAAAAGTTCTTATCTTAATTCCTTAATTCTTACATAATTTTGCAGTATAGTAATAAAAATCTTGAAAACAATGGGAAGTAGTTAATTCGAATTGTGTTTTGGTGGTTCCTAAAAAACTCATTCGACCTCACTCGTTAGTATTACGTTTAACTTAAACAAAAAATTATTAGCAATTTGTTTGCAAATTCATAACATAACGATTTAATGACAAACAATAGATACAGAAATGGGTTGTCACATCAAAAGTTGACAAGATTTTTGTATTAATTTTATGACTCATTTTAAAGAACCAGGTATAGTTTAAATAGGAATACAAGTTATGTATTAGACATCATTTACATGCATGTCGTAAATAGGGCGTAATTAAATTTTTGTACATTATAATTTTTAGAAAAATTTGGCAATTTTACTCATGTCCGGTTTTTTGTGCAGTCTGTAGAGAAGGTCAAACACATATTATTTCTACTAAAGACTTAATTTTAAATAACAGGAACGATTAGCATCAAATCGTGATTTAAATTTAGGGCGGCAACTTAAAATACATATAAATTTGATTCGAATTTATGTGAATCAATTTTATACGGATGGTTATGTAATATACATATTTCAAATTTGACATTTATTTTAAATGATTTGAGCGCGTTAAGTTAATCAGTTAATTCTTTTTTCTATTTAAATTCTCAGCACACCGGGTGTTAAATTTGATAATTTTTTTTTATAAATTATGATGAAAGGCAGATGAAAGGTATGTTATACGACTTCCAATTTGCAATAAATGGTTTGCTTAACGTAATATTTGTAAGAAGGCGGTGATTTCGTTGACATAAGACTGATATGATCTGATTCAATATTTTCAAATTGACTCAACACTTCTCAATAATTTGACAATGGAAACGAATTCAAATTTTGAGATTTGTGGTAGTAGGAAAGCAATTGTAAATGGAGTAGGGAGGAGTCGTGGTTATATAAAACCAAAAGTGAGCCCAGTCTACAAGATCATTTTCACTTTCCTTCTGTTCTTGCCTCTCATTGTTGTGGAACACTCAATCAGTCTAACAATACTATTCACACTTTGGCTAGATAACTACATGAAAATTTGGTGACAGTGAGTAGTCAATGTGACCAAAATTTTTACAACTTATTCAAAATAATGGTAAGAACTAAGAACCAAAGTTATACTCTAACATTAGCTAATGTTAGATTAACTTTTTTCTAATTTCGTTTCTTTTGGATTTACAATAATTGTAAGATTCTAGAAAATTTGAAGAGATAAATTTTAGCCAATATGCCGTTTCTTGGAGAAAGGTTGCATAATGAGTTAGTAATATTTAGGTTCCTAAAATACTTGTAAGGTTGCCAGGTTGCCAGGTTGCCAGATATTCACTATTTCAAAAATTTCAAAATGTTGGAGTAACCACTTTTCTTCAAGTATACAATATGTCGGCGCAATACAATAAGATATTATATGAAAATTGGCAAATAAAAATTTGACATATATCGTGAAAGTAAATTAGTTATAAGAATTTGTGGAAATAAAAGGAGAAACCTGCATGATAGATTACTCAACTAATTTATAATAATAATCTATATACTAAATTACAAAAAAAAAAAATTGAAATGGATATATGAAATATTTTTGGAACATTCGACTTGGTTAAGAAATTAGACTTTTTTCTTTCCACAAAATTGTAATTTTGCAAAATATGGTATTATATTGTATGAATTTTTTTCCTAGGAATAGGAACAATGATGTCAGATTCATCTACATTGTACTATTTGCACAGAAGCATTTTGTGCCATTTTAGACATAACCATTAACTCAAACAAAAGAAATTTTGTGGTATTTATTCTAGTTAAATCCTTTTTATTTTGATAAAATTTTAAAAGAGATTTATTCAATTCTATCTCATAATTATATGCATTGCGATACGTTTGTTTTTATTGTTAAAGTTACTACATTCATGTGAATGGTATAAGTGACTATAAAATTTAAATTATTATTAAACAATGATATAATTTTTAGACAATTTTTATGTATTACTACACAGATTCGTAATACATTTCTTGAAGCGTTGATTGGTTTTTTCCTGGCGTCATTCGTACATGGGCACCCAAGTTATGGATCTTATGACTACGACGGACACGGTCACAGGGGTTACAACAAAATTGGTACAGTCAATAAGGCCGTTGACTACTATGTAAGTATGCATAGTTACAACAATTAAAAAATTGTTTGTTTTTTACTTATTAGTGAGAATTAATTTACCGAAACTTATATAATTCTAGTCAAAACCTCAATATGCATTTGGATACGAAGTGGATGATTACTATAGCCAATTGTCACACGGACGCTGGGAAGTTCGAGATGGCGATGTAACTCAGGTGAGTCAATAGTTGTCAAACTTGTCAAAATTTGTTCAAAATTGAGACAATTTTAATTAAATACAAAAAAAAATTTTTTTTTTGGTAATTAAGGGCCAATATCGTGTACTTCTACCGGACGGCAGAATTCAGGTAAATATCTATAATAAGTATACTCATACCACAAACAATTAGGGTTTATAACAAATCTGTACAGTTCATTGTCTTTTGCGTAAATGACAAAAAAAAAGCTTCACATCTGATTGGTGCGTGGAGATAAACTGTGTTTAGACTAATTTGTCTTGTCAAAGTAACAAGGTAATACAAATTCCATTAAGTCATTATACCTTTAAGATTAAACTATGTAGCATTTGCAATTTCCCTCATTTTTGAGTGGAAATAATGGAATGGAAAGTTAAATAATTGTAGTAAGAATTACATATCATTGTAGAATCACTTAACTTAAATAATTTCATTAAAAGACAACAAGAATTTATAAATTCAAAAATGGTCATAAAAACTCTGATTTTTTTGACAAGTTTCGTTTTCGTAATTTTCAAAAAGTTTTTGTTGAATCTGTCCATAATTAATAGTCCTCAAAATTTCTCACTGTGACAAAATATATACAAAAATGGTTGTTGTGCGTTGCAGAATAAAAAAAAACTTTTTTTTTGCACTCTTTGTCCTTGCATCGACGTAAAAAATTTTTGTCATAAATTGTGCATACTTACTCAGGTGAGTTGCATGAATATTAATTAATGCTTACCTTAGAAAAAGGAACTGTTTTTATAAGTTACATTTAACATTTAAATTTCCCTCGCAACTGAAATTTTTAATCGGACTCAAATACAGGGATTTTTGAACAAATTTAGTGAATTTCTTTCAAATCTTTCCACAAAAAAGTGATGATTATAATCTAAAAATGTTGATTGGTTTATTTAAAATTTTGCGCTCTGTGACTTGCCATGAAATGTTTGACTCCTCCTTTCTATGTAGGCAGAAGGTAAAAAAAATTCACTCTTTTTATTGTGTATACAACTTAAAATTCTGGACAATTTTTTAAATTACTAATTTCTAGCAATGTAATAATAGCCTAACTACGGTAGCCACCGCCGTGCGTAGACATGCATATTAAATATATTTGTTTTAAACATCGCAATTCGCACCACACTTTTCAAAAAATGAAGTAGAATTTGACAAAATTAAGCATATTTCTCCAAAAAAATGTTTCTTAAAACAAAAATTTTTTATTACTTTTTTTATATTTCAGATAGTGTCGTACATTGCTGATTTAGATGGCTACAGACCCACTATTCAATACATTGGGAAAGGAGTTCATCCACCGCCTCCACCAACTTACGCGCACATCAAGACACCAAAACATATTCCTGATCCATACATCTTGTCATCTCCGCCAATTCGGAAAGACATCCATCCAACGCCTGCGCCATTTTACCCAATAGCAGACACACCCTCGCACTATGAACCTGGACCATTGAAACTCCACGTTGACCCATTGGCTATTAATCATATTGATGGGCACAGTGGTGTCGGCTACGGTGGGAGTCGTCCCTCATCAGATTTACTCTTCTATGGACCCAGTTCAAAAAGAGAGGTTAAACTCACGCCGTCAAAAATTTCCCGAAGACGCGCACAACTCTACGGCAGAACATTATTTAGGAGAGATATTCCAAAACCTGGAACAAAACCTCGTTAATTAAATTCTATTCCAATTTTTATACAAATCCATCACGTTTACGTTGTCCATGGCTTTGATTTGTAGTCTAAAAAAATTCAATTATTTTTTGATAAAAAATTATTACGTAAATATTCAGAATCACAGAACAGTATTGTTTTTTCTTTGCATCTCACGGATGAGAATGAAGTTTCCATGCGGAACGAGATGATCTAAATGTGTTCCTCGTAAATTTTATATCGGACGATTTATATTTTTATTATTACATTTATAGATTAATGTAATCAAGAGTACTTCTTTAGCTTTATTTCTCTGTAATAACATGGAAATTAGCAATGTAATTCCAATTTCCAATTTAAATTCTCCCCCTTTTCATCAATTGCGTTAAATAATTAAATGGAACATTTAATTATTATTTTTGTAATTAAAATTGGTCCATTTGTATTTCATAATGCTAAATAAATATCAGGTGGCGGCTACACTATAGTGGATTTTTAGTAAAAAATCAGAATTTATTTCAGAGATTTGTTAAATTGATTAATAAATTATTGAAAACAATTTAAAATAATGTAGATGAATACAGTATGTTCAGTGACGGGAAACTACAGGGTCCACCAGAATTAAGTACCATATGGAGAAAGTTTTTATGAAAAATGCGTCAGAAATTTANCTTACTCAAATTTGTCGTCAAATTAAAAATTGAGAAATTTACAAAATAATTTTGAAACTATTCTATGTTTCTAATCAACCTATTCAATTTCTAATCTAGTATTATGCTGCTTCAATGGATTGACCATGCACGTCACACTCCACGTAAATTGTTATACAGGGTCCACAAAAATTAAGTACCATATGGAGAAAGTTTTTATGAAAAATGCGTCAGAAATTTAGAGTGTTGCACTGCATCAGATAGTGCTAGAAGTAAGAAAAAGTTATTGCAAGGTTAAACGGTAGTTGAATCAAAAATTTATCATTATTTTATACATATTCGAAATGATCCAATTGTATAAACTGCTAAACTTCTAATAAAATTGTTTGTCTATATTTCAACGAATAAATTGCTCAAAATGAGCTCCGTTGGTATTAGTAACGTAACCCAAGCGATCGTAGAATTCCCGTCGTACATTATGAAAAGTATCAACAGGGATTGCAGCAACGGATCCGATAATAGACGCTTTCATTTGTTCAATTGTCTCAGCGCGAGGATCTTGAAAAACAACGGACTTCAGGTACCCCCATAACCGTCTACCGTCTGTCCCTGGTTTTTTCCTTATTCCGTTGACCAAGTTAATTAATAACAAATTTCGTATCGTAATGTTAGGATTAAATATTTAACATTTTCGCTTAGTATTCAATAGGGTTGCCGCGAAGCTTCGGAAGCCCTCCNGCTTTCATTTGTTCAATTGTCTCAGGGCGAGGATCTTGAAAAACAACGTACTTCAGGTACCCCCATAACCGTCTACCGTCTGTCCCTGGTTTTCTCCTTATTCCGTTGACCAAGTTAATTAANATGAGCAGTTTGATGATTTAATTCAATTACCAAGCTAATGAGTCGAGATTAAACCAAGAGAAGATGATCTGATGAGCGTGATTTTGTTGTAATAAATGATTGAAATGAAACAAGTAATCGAATGTTTGATTGGGTTGTCGGTTGTTAGAGTACGCGCGCAAATCTCTGGAGAAACAAGAATGAAAGAGAGAAGTAGGAACACCACATTTTTTGGCATATGCTTTAACCCTTGTGCTTTCGCCATATGGTACTTAATTCTGGTGGACCCTGTAGGTAATAGACACAATTTATCAGGTAAAATATGTAAAAAGTTAATTTTTAAGTCTTTAATGCATATAGAGGAATTTTTTCCAACCTTCCTCCAATAGGCATTGAATTTTTTATGGTTACCAATCTCAGTGTGCAAGATTTTAAATAAAGCTAATCAGCGTCTATGGATCAGGAGTAAATTGTACATCCCTCTTGGGAAATTTTAAAAAAATGCAATTTACTATGTGTGAAATATTATTTATGTCAAATTAATATTTGATTTTTATGATTTTAGATGAAAATTCTCAACAAATGAAAATACAATAAAACTACAGTTGTTGGAGAAGTAAGAAAACTCGCGACAAGTAACATTTGCCACTTACTATAGAAATGCAGTAGAAAGTCTGTGTTAGATATTTTGTCCAACTATTTTTTCCAAACAATTATTGATATATTTTATGAAAGAACAAAAAAGTAGAGGCAATCTTTTAAATAAGGTTCCTAGGATCTAAGCGTCAAAAGTTATAATTTTTTGAAAATCAAATTTTTCGAATTTAATTCTGAGAAGTATGTGAGTTTCAGAATTAACTTGGACAACTTTATTTTCAAAAAATCATAACTTTTGACGCTTTGATCCGAGCGAATTGATTTTAAAAACGTTGCCTCTCTACTATTATTTATTTCGAAAAGTTTCTTTATCGACAAAACAAGTTGGACAAAATAGCCAACGCACACTTTCTCAATGAGTATGGTGCAAAGCAGGGTTCGAAGAAAATATCAAATCGATATTATATCACGATATTTATCAAGATATTATATCACGATATTTATCAAGATATACATCATGATATTTATTTCGGAAAATATCATGATATTTTTGATATTTTCATTAAACAACAGTTTTTGAATTAGAGACCACCCATGAACCCATAGGCGTAAGTGTAAAGCATGCACGACGTAAAACTGCAGTCTTATTCAAGTGTATGAATGAAAGAAATTCAACCTGTGATATTTTGCTTTATATTATTTTATTTCCAAGCAGCATCAATTTAGTTTGTAGTTAGTTCCTAATCAGGCGATTAAAAATGCCTTGATTTGGGTTTGAACTGACCCTAACGTGTGAACTGTGTTTAAAATATTAAATGCGTAAAAATAACAAAAATATCAAAAATATCAAAAATATCAAAAATATCTGATGTGTTCGGCACTGTATAATATCCAAGTTTCATTTCTGTATCTTAAACGTTGACTAATGTTGCCAATTTTGAAATTTCTTAATTTTTTGTTGAAAAACCTTTTAAAAAATTAACAAGTTATCCAACAGTCAGCACGATTTTTCTCTAACTGTACCTTTATGAGTCATAAAAATTTACATGTGTGTTATTTGTCATGAATTATGACAAATAACACACATGTAAATTTTTAGTTTGTGACAGGCGGATTGGAAAATGAGGCATACTCCTCCTTTACTTCTGACTTTTGCATACAACTTATGGACAAAGGGGTCAAATAAGTTTTTTTTTAATTTACAGCTTCAATTTTCACAATTAAAAGAATGAATTTCAAAAGTTATGACTCACATTTGACACCTTTACTTTACTAGGTAGCAAAAGTAACCCTATGTTTAAGGTTTAATATCACCAGTTTGAATTTAAACTAAGCTTACTAGTAGTAAATTGGTTGACTATTATGAATATAAAATTACACTACTTCGAGAAATACAAGTAGCTTTGAAAACTTTGATGGAGCTTAAATACTGTTGTTTTTTTGGAAAATTTAAAGTAGTGGATTAGTTTTTGTTCAACTGAAGGCACTTGAGATTGAGATAGGAGACACAACACACAACTAACCAGTTTTCAGTTCTTGTATATTTGAAGTTGTTAATAACAGAGTATTATTGACGACGAGAACGTCCAGATGAACCTTTTCTATTTTTGCGACGTGGAGCGGCCCCATAAACAGAAGTTGCTTGAGCCTAAAATTAAAATTAGTCAATAATTGAACTATTTTTGGACAAGTTTCCCTTCCCAATACATGAGATGAATTATTTTATGATCTCACTTCATGTTTACGCCGAGAACCTCGTGTTCTGTAACCTTCTGTGATTACTGCCTCAACTTCCTCTAACTGTTCTTGTTTGTCTACTTCACCTTGATCACATTCATTATAAATTTCTTCGTCATCTTCTAGCACTATTTCGTTATATCTACTGCTAAAAGCAAGAAATCAAATGAGTAAAATTTGAGGATATCAACTATCAATTCACCGTTCTCTCTCGTAGAGTTGCTGGTTATTGGATTGAACCATGTCCGTCTCACTGGTACTTGCATCATTTCGCAAATAAGCACGAGAACGAACTCGTGGAGGCGACCAAAGACCAGCAAACATGTTTGCAGTCATGTCCCCATCTGCTGCGTCCAAATCATCCAGGCTCTGCGTACGTCTCAATTGATTCAGAAACTGAGCACCACCAGCCTATATAAAAAAGATTGCTACATTTGTGATCTGCGAAGTGTATTTGTTAGGTACTTACTCGTAAAGCTGTATTCCAAAAGGTTTCGGTACAAGTATTCGCTACAACACCGAAAACTCTTGCAGCCCACTGGAAGACAAAGTTACTTGTTTGATTTTTGATGTTGACAATGCAGGCGTCAATTTCCTAAGATAATAACCAAATTAATTCTTTCTGTCCACCATTATTTTTAATGTGAAATCGTGATTGATGAAATGACTTACGGGTTCGTATTTGAGAAGTTTGGGATGGAGGAATCGACGGTAAATAGTTCCAGCTCCTGATGTTGCCGGGGACATAAGCCAGAGGGTAAACGCAATCTTGATTTCATGATAAAATGGGAACCTAAAGCACAAGTTTATATTAGAGTCAAACACTACAGCCGACGCCCTTCGCCAAAAATGAAATTTATATTAGATTCTATTTAGATTACCATGAACCAATGAACGTATCAGTAAAATTCTCAGAGGCGCTGTAGAATGCATAAACTATCCAGTACATCATCCAATGAACCTATTTAAAATATGATCAATTATCGTTTCTTTATATTTGCGTAAATTTCCTGAATTGGAGATTTACTTACATAACCTCTGACGTCTTTATTTTTCACAACAATATACGAGGAATAAGCCGGATAAAGCAGACCGAATACAATGCTAAAAAAATAGAAATTCATTTCATCGCAATACTACAAACTAAAAAGTGCGAATTTAAGAGGTTATATTTTCATCCAACTTAGGAAAGATTAATTTTACAACTGCAGTACCACATAGAAACAGATTCACAGATACAGTTAAAAATAGAATAAATTTAGTCTTGAGTGGAAAAAATATCCTAGGCTAAAATTTAAAGCCGTCTTCCCAGAAATCTAGTAGTGTTGATGTTTGATAATTTGCACATTTTTTTTATCTAAAACTAGGCAGAAGCAAGAAATAGAAATAATCTTTCAACTTTTCCGGATAATTAGAACCATATTGAAACTTTGTCCTACAGTGGATAGCGGTAACACAGTATATAGTTCTACTAGGTGTCTCCTTTAGTATTTGCGTTACATAATTTATAAGAAGCAGAGTCCATGGAGACTGATACTGGTTTACCAATCCTACAAAGTGAAGCAACAGCAAGTAATGGTCCTGAGAAGCAGTAAACTTTCAGATCTGTACTAATTTCAGAGACAAAAAAAGTTTGGTCTCCACGGCCCAATAGTAAAACAAGGCTGTGAAGTGGCTATACACTGGATTAAAATTATATGAAACAATTCCAAATTCAATTTATTACAACCCTATTCCCTCGCCGATTACCCGACCTCCCGTATAACCCGCCTCCACCTATAACCTCAGATTTAAACAAAAAAAAATCAATCACATTACCCTCACCCCGCATATAACGCGCACATTTTCAAGTAAATAACTCAAATTCAAGACTGTTTCAAAAATTACAAATTTCAACTAATTGCTCACAATTGAAAACAATAAATAGCGGAATTAAAAATTACAGTAAATACTTGTGAAAGCAACCATCACACTCAATTAACTCGAGAAATAATTTATATAGGTAGGGATGCTAAATATTACTCAAAATGCAAGAAATAGTTCTTTTCACACAGCCTGAAAGAGGATTTAAAATAAGATGAACAGAGTAATTCAAACAAAAAACTGAAAAACGAGATACTAATGTGAAAATTCACAGTGCATAATAATCGTGTTTGAATTTTTATCTTGCTAGGGTCATTAATCGAGTCGAGCAGACTTGTCATATACCACAAAAATTATCGACCAACGCAAGATTGAAAAATATAAAAACTATTTGGGATATACGTTAAAACTTTGAGAAATAAGAAAACGAAAAAGCACAAAAATGAAAAAAATTCAAATTATTATGCATTGATATTGACCCACAATGAGCCAGAAAGGTCGACCAATTTACAATTAAATTAATATATCCATTTAGGATACTGGTTAGCACTATGAAAACCTAAAGATAAAATAACAGAAAGGCGAATTTTAAAAAGTAGTATGTAATTTTTGGATGGGAGTTTGTAAAAATGCCACAACAGTTGATCAAGTTTACAACTCAATTGACGTTGAGGACAAAGACTTAAAAAACTCAAAATAAGTTTTCTCTTTTTACAAGGGTTGTTGCGGATAGAACATTCGGAAGGTTTTCCGAATATCCAGAATTTCTTGGTTGCCGGATATCCGGCACGAATGCTTGATTAAACTGGTATTGCACATAATTTTAATCAAAACAAGATGGCTTCATCAAGACTCATTTTACGCGAATGTGTAGGAATCAATTTTTAAAATACATTTAATATTTACTCCAATATATTAAATCAAATAAAATTATTGATTCATTTCTTAGGATTTCTGAAAAATTTGTGTATAAAAGTATCTGCGCGGATACTTATAAGTATCCAGTATTCGGCGGCTAGTCTATCCGGCAGTTTTAGGCGCCGGATATCCGCAACGCCTCTACTTTTTACAATAATTTTTCTCTACTGGGTGACTGATAGCCTGGTTTTACTATAAATACATAGATGTCAGTGTTTTCTGGATTTTTAAATAAACAAATTGGTAAGTCGTAATTCTTCAACGTAGACCTTGAATAATTGAAAGCTTCAGTTTTACAAAAAATCTATAAGGTTAATAACCTAATACAATGATAAACAGTTTTTATAAGACTCATGTGCAATATGGACATGAAACGTTATCGTATTCAAGTTTCTATAAATCGAACTAACTAGAATTAATATAAAAAAAAATATTTAGTGTTCTAAACAACTAGTGTTGCCCGAAGCTTCGGCCAACCGAAGCTTCGGCTGCTGAATCGGTAATATTTCAATTTTACCGAAGCTGCTGCTTCGGCTGTTGATTATTTCAGCTTCTGCGGATTTGCCGAATCACAAGCCGAAGCAGATAATGTGTGGAAATAGTTCATTTATTCCGGAATTAATTATTATAAATTAGTAAATTATTCAATTCATTGAAATAACCTCCACTTCCTCTTCTGATTCATTCATGATTCGTGTCTGTTGATTTAATTTACTCGTATGTGTCAATTTTAACAAAAAAACGATAGAAATTTCTAAAGTGGTAAATATTAAGAGTTAAAAACTAGTGAATGACGTAGACGTAGTAAAATAGACAAATTCTAAATGGAGAAACAAAAAAATTGTAATACGCATACGCAAGTGATTCGGCCAAAGCTTCGGCTACGATTCGGCAAGCCGAATCAAGGGCAGCCATTATTCGGCCGAAGCCGAATCACGACTTTTTCCTCTTCGGGGCAACACTACAATCAACTGATACCAGTGCAGTTGTCACTGAAACCTGGGACTGAAAAAAAATTCTGGTCCGACATGTTCTGGACTTCAAATTTTGACACACCCAAGTACTTAAAGAGCATGTGTGGAGTATGAAAATATAATTTAAAAAATTCCAGAATGATGGGGGCAGGGAGGCAAGGGTCTAAAGTTGGAAAAATGAATTTCAAAAACCCTCGTTAACTATTTCATTTATTGAAAGATTTAGATGAAATTTTGTATGAGCATACCTAATCACATTCCCCATGTGCCATATTTTTTAGTTTTTCAAATTTTGAATTTTTTGAATTTTTATTAAACTTTGAAAAAAAAGAATTTTTCAAAAACAAAGATTTTCANACATTCCCCATGTGCCATATTTTTTAGTTTTTCAAATTTTGAATTTTTTGAATTTTTATTAAACTTTGAAAAAAAGAATTTTTCAAAAACAAAGATTTTCATCGTGTTGGGTATTGTTCGACTCCTACTACTCTTCGTAGCATCACTGAACGCATCAAATCAAGTTTAGAGCAAAAATAAACATATTGTTACAGTTCTAAAATATTTGTATGTGACGTCAACTGTATGATTATTTTTATAAATTATTTAAAGATAATTTATGTAACTTTGACTTACTTTTATCTTTATTTTTTTTATTTAGTCTTGTTACTAATTATGGAAATCAGTAAGCTTAGTTTAGTTTATTTTTATAAGTTTTCCTTGTTTTATTATTACAGTAGTGTAATAATAGTTCTTTTGCGAGGCACGCTAAAGCTTGGAGGGTATAAAAACCCAGGGCTCGGAGTCTAGAGACTCACTCTGATTTTGACTTTAGCTAGAAAAGCTTCAGTCTATCCTTGAGTAGGGGATCAGAGTTCCCAACAATAGAAGTTGGAAATCTCATTGTTGAGTGAAATTTTTCTTTTGATTAAAGTAAATTGTATAATGTTATTAAATAACGATTATTCTTTTATTTGCGAAATTCTATTGTTGGCCAAATTTATTGAATAGGGTTTTGGTTTGTTTTGTTTTTAAACTCACAAAGTTAATTGTAGGAAATTTAAATACTGACAGTCAAGAGGCAAGCATAACCCTGACTGTTCAAGATTTTGAGTTGTGGGAAAACCACAAAAATTCAAAAGTTAAAAAGTTAAAATCTTTAAGATTTTATTTGTTTTAGGTTTGTTTTTATTAAAATCAATTAGTTATTTCAATCAATTGATTAGTGCATTAGTGTTAATGCATTTTGGGGATTTCGTCCAACAACTAAGGTGAGTTGGTCGATTTAGACCAAAACCCTAACAATATAAAAAAAAAACATTTTTTTAAAGAAATTTTTTTATGCTTTATCATCACGTTAGCCTAAGATTTTTCGCATTATATCATACCATTTTTATAGCTAAAATAAAAATAAAATTTTTTTTTTTCAAAAAAAGATTTTTGTTTTATGCTGTATCATGTTAGTCTGAGATTAGTTCGTAGAGTAACGCGAACAATCTCAGACTAACATGATGATAAAGAATAAAAAAAAATCTTTTTCTGAAAAAAAAAATTATATTTTTATTTTAGCTCTAAAAATATTTTGATGCGTTCAGTGCTGCTCCCAAGAGTAGTAGGAGTCGAAGAATACCCAACACGATAAAATGTGTTGTTTTTTTTAAATCCATTTTCAAAATTTAATAAAAATTTTGAAAATAGAAAACTAAAAGATATGGCACCTTGGAATTAGTTTTAACAATTCAAATATAATTTTTTGGCTCAAATGGACCATCACAGAGCAAATGGCGCCTAGTAATGTGAAGAATTTGAGGCTAACGTGATGATAAAGCATAAAAAATTAATTTACTTTTTGAAAAAAAAAAATTATTTTCATGTTTATTTTTGCTCTAAACTTGATTTGATGCGTTCAGTGATGCTACGAAGAGTAACAGGAGTCGAACAATACCCAAACGCAACATGATCAAAATTTTTGTTTTTGAAAAATCCTTTTTCAAAATTTAATAAAAATTCAAAAAATTTAAATTTTGAAAAAGTAAAAAATTGCACGTGGGGAATGCGATTAGGTATGCTCATACAAAATTTCATCGAAATCTGTCAATAAATGAAAAAGTTGACGAGGGTTTTTCAAACCCATTTTTCCAACTTTAGACCCTTGCCCCCTGTCCCCCTTCATTCTGGAATTTTTTTTTTAATTATATTTTGTACTCCACACATGCCCTTTAGGTACTGGGGGGTGTCAAAATTTGAAGTCCAGAACATATCGAACCTGATTTTTTCAGTCCTAGGTTTCAGTGATGACTGCACATCTAACAACGAAATGAATAATTTTGATGAATCTAAAACTTGGAATTAAGAACATTCATTCAAATTCAAACTTCCCTCGATAAAAATTCGACAAGCAGTAAAGGTTATTGATCCTTTGGATTTTATTGAATTTTATTGAATTTTTATTGGATTTTGTTCGAATTTTAGTTATTGCAACAAAATTCGACCATATTATACTATGCAACCAAACCGATGTCGATCAAATAATTAAAGATTTGTTTCAAAAACTTTTCCATGCCAATCGTAATGCTAAATTAAAAATTTTCCGTTTGATCATGAATTACTCCTAATAATGGTGACCCTTGAACTTTGCGATTGTGTCCAATATTCCTTCTTGACATTCAGCATTCCAACGAGTCGAAAACGATAATTGTATGTCAATTCAATAAAAAGGTACAGATTTTCAAAAGCCCGGAGCTACTTTCAAATGACCCTGTATTATAGGGTGTTTAATCTTTTTTGCACCCTTTTTCTCCAATTTCATCGTAGCTCCTCCCAACCCATGCTGCTGCCAGCAAAAGAGTGTAAAAAAATGACGTCATGCTTTCTAGGGTGCAAAAAAAATGTTAAACACCCTGTATATTTAGTTGTTATTTTTACTACTTTTCCCAAAATAATTTTTCAATTCAGAAGTTTGATAAATTCATTTATGAAGTCAAATCTGAGATGACCAGTATTAATATTAAAATTTGAAAATTCGCTCTGGAACGTAACATGTTGTCATGCTTTGTTTTTCACTTTGATTACTAACAATCTGTGGTACAAAAAATACTCTTCGTCATCAAATTCGAATAACTCATTAGTGTAATAAAGTAAGTTGGCAAGTTTGCAAGTACCTTAAGTTCCCTTGGTTCAAGGTGACATTTGAGAAACAGATTATTTTGTGTAGGTTTTCTTAGGGTTAAATTAGCCAAAACGTACCATATTTAGCCTTACAAAAAGCCATAAAAGCCAAAGCTTCAGCCATAAAAGCCAAATCAACGTGAATTAAGTTCAAATTAAAGGTAAAAGTGTACATGAGTAATTATAATAAAAATCAACAGGTAAATAAGATACGATAACGCCATACCCATAGTTATTTGTATTCCACTTACTTCACTAATTTTGAGATCATACTCATCAGCATCTTCGACTACACAGCCAATTGATCAATTCAGACTTAAATTGTATTCTGAATGAGCTAGACATACAGCATTAAATCTTCACTTCAATGAATTTTAGTTTCCCTGAAAGAAATTATAACATCACTTTAGTATAATTCATATAATGAACCAATCAAAACTAAGAAACTAATGAAATGATTGAATGAGTTAAATTGGAGTAACGAGACTACTCTTTATGCAGGAGACAGAAGCAGATGACGACGTCCCTCTTCCTGTAAACTCCGACCGTGACGAAGTATCGTCTCAAAATTACATGAAAGACAGCAAAACCACCACAACAACAACACAGAACGAAGGAACAATGACAACTGAACTCAAAAAGTGAAAACACAAAAGCAAAAAACACACAGACAAAAAAAAACTAATTTTTTTGTTTTCATGTTTCTTCAATTTAAATTTTGAAGGCGGGGAAATTTTTGCATCATGGTAACTTATGAACATCTCAATTTTTAAAAGTTTACATCAAATGTAAATTCTGATGAATTTCTAATTCCATCATGTTCATAAAATTCAATCAAAATTAAAAAATTTACACAAATTTTTACAAAATATGATTTCCGTTCAAAAATTTTTTTAAATAATTTCATTTTATTTAAAATCAATAGAGATAATTCGCACACGAAACAAAATCATTCTAATAGGTTGAGTTAATCCATTAGTCTTTCATTTGGATTACTTTTTTTTAGTAATTTGGTTTAGATTAATTACCTATTTGAATTTAGTTAAAAATTGTTCGTAATGATTAGTTCATTTCCTTGGTGGTTACATAGGCGTTTAAAAATTATTAGAAATCCAAGTAAAAAGCAATGCGTACAATTCAAATATTCTATAGAATATTAACAATTTAAAATTTTTCTAACTTATTTTAACAATGCTAATAAAAGTCTCTCAAATGAATATTTTGGCAAATGAAGAACAGTCTCTGGTACAACTCTATTCAATTCAAAAGAAAATTTTTTCTAACATAATTATTATTAATCAATTGGAACAATATTTTTTCCTTCGTATTAAGCAATCTTACTTTGAAAAAAAAAATTACAAATTTTTTCTCTTATTTTCATCAAAATGAGTAGCAGCACCTACTTTGTCTTAATTTAACAATTTTCAGAGACTAGCTAGTTTCTATTTAAAAAAAAAACAAATAGAAATAATACACTGAATTAAGTCAAACTAAAAAAAACAATTTCGATAAATTAATCATGAAGAACTAAATCCGCCTTTAATTTCACTGCGTCTGCGTATTGAGTCTCTTCTGACTCGTATACCACAAAGAATTTTCGTCCCAAACATTTTAAAATGGACATTTTTTTTAAATATGGAGGTTGATGTTTACAGTTTGATGAGAATGAAGAGTAACTTTAAACATAACGATTAGCAATAATAATCTCAAAATGGAGTTAATTGTTTTGACACTTCAGTAGTTTTTTTTTTTGATGTTCAGAAGAATTAACAAGGTGAGAATTAGAGGTGGGATGATTTAAGATTCTAAATGAGTACATCAACCCTCTTAATAAATGTAAGCTATTCTCATTGTTGTTTTAAGTAATCTTAAGCTAATTAACTATATTAAATATTGCTTCGTTCGAATGGATATTTTCCTTGTCTAAATAAGTTTAGCACACTGAAACTGTTTTTCTGAGCAGAAGAATGATTGTAGTTATAAATCACTTTGTGTACTCCACCTGCCCGGCTACCATTGAGGTATATATAATTGGAGTTTAAGTAGATTAAATTTCTGAACGCGAGAACAGTTATTGTTGATTATCACGATCACAGAGATGTGGGTGGGGTCCATTTGGACATCAACGAATCCGAAGAGTTTGATTCATCGAAATCAGAACCGACGACAGTTGAAAACAAGGTGAATGTCAATGGCAACTTAAATGCGTAAGTCAACGAGTAAAAAAAAAAATTTTTTTTTGGACTAAATGGTTAAGAACTGTCACTGTTTTAGCCAAAATGCAGGAACCCATTGGGGTTCTCTTTCAATATAATTTATCCTTTGCACGAGTTCGTGGTAGGTCCGTTCGATATCGTTATTTATAATCACCAAATCAAAGTAATGGCCATATTTTTCTTCCATTTCTCGAGCTTTTTCAATGATGTCTATTAACTCGTCCTCCTGTATTGAAAGAGAAAGTGTAAGTGAATTAAACAAAATGATAATAAAATTTTGACAAAAAAAAATTGAAATTTTGAAATCAAATTCTGTACCTTGTAAGCCTCTCCTCTAGAAATCCGTAGTTGCTTGAGTCTCTCCAATGGCGGCGGTGCAACGAACACAATGTATGGTTTAAGGTCAGAGTTACGTAAAATTTTGAGTGATTGCGGATGGAGATTTAGCACACATATTCTACCAATGTTAACAACACTGCGAATAGCATCCAAGCTGGTCCCATAGTAAGCCTTTTCAAATTCCCCATGTTCAACAAACTTACGGCCCAAAATGTCCGCTTCAAACTGCGCACGCGTGATGAAATGGTAATCTTGGCCGTCAACTTCACCATCTTTCCTCCCTCGACTCGTATCTGGTAAAAATGATTGTACAAAAAGAAATTTTTGTTTATTTTTTTTTTAGATTTTGCAAAAATTAAAAAAAAATTTTTTTTTTTAATTTCATTACGTGGTACTGCTGCAGCAAATCGGTCAGATTCTAACATTAATCTTTGCCGCAGTTCATGACGTCCAATATTAGGAGGTCCAATTAGAACTACAGGTCTCTTGAAACTGGTACGAGGGTAGTAGAGAGCAACTTCTTCATATGTTGGAATTTCTTCCGCATCGAAATCTATAGAAAATTTTGACAAATTTGTTTAAAAATTTCTTAAAATTTGTGTAAAAATTTCTTAAAATTTGTCTAAAGAAAATTTCACATGCTGAGTTTGCTTACCGTCATTAAATGCAGTACTGTATGGGATTTTCTTTTTTTTCTTTTTATGCGTTTTGGCACACAATAGTAAAGTCCCACGTTTCGACTTCTCTCGCGTTTCTGTTTCGCCTAACAATGTTTGCTTCACTGTTTCTCGCCTGTAAAAAAAAAATTAAAATATAGGTAAAATTTTGAAAGAAATTTTCTAAATAAATTTTGAAATTTTGTTTTAAATTTTTTGACAATTTTGATTTTTTTTGAAACATACTGCTCCTGGAAGGATTTGGATGGAATGAGTCCAGCTAACGCTTGATCTTCTTCACCTTCTCGGTGGGCCTGCCACCAATTGGGATCATCTTGACTAATCACATGGAGGACATCACCTTTGGAGAATGCAATGCCCAGTTCTCGACAAGGGACGTAAATGTCATCTTCAGGGTCATAGTCGAAATGTGCCCTCACATGGATCTGGAACCAAAGAATATAATTCCTTTGATGATTTCATTCGTTTGTCTAAATATAGCGACCTTTGAATGACGCAAATTCTATCAAGTCTCACCAGAATTTCTCTCCGTTGTGACATGGGCGGGTGAACCGATAACCCGGGGTCAGGAATAATTAAAAAGGTTAAAGTTCCAGTCATTCGACTCAGAATATCACACACTTCGTTTACAGATTTCCCACGCATTTCGATCCCATTGACCTCGAGCACTTCATCTCCTTCGTGTAACAACCCACTCTTCTCAGCAGCTCCACCCTTTACTATCCTTCCAATGATCACAGCTTCTCCTTCATTTCGCACAGTTGCTCCCTGGAAAGTATAAATTATAACCCAGCTTGAGTTGAATAGTCATTCAGTAGTAATCATAGGTATGATATGGTCGTACAAGTGGATCTTGTGTCTTGTCAATACGAACGACCTTGATGTGATCGTCTGGTTGTGGTTCAGGGACAAAAGTAGGCCGTGTAGATTTTGGTAGAATGATCTCATCAACAGACTCACCCAGGTTCGACGGTGTCTCTGACACCATGAGAAGTCTTTCTCTTTCAGCGATTTTGTCATGAGCATAAAGTACCCCTTCTAAGTCTACTCTACTCAGGAGATTCACAAGCTCGGCAGACTCTGGGACTGAGCAATTGAAAAGGCATCCCAAACACTAGAATAAAAAGAGAGAAAAAAAATTGGCTCACAACTCTAAAAGTTATAAGAAAATACAAAAAGAAATCAAATCTAGAGTTCATTGACCTACTTCTTGAACAATTTGATGGGAATGGGCAGAGATTGGTGTAGGTGGAGAGTTGAAACACCAGACTTCTTGTACTTTGTTGTGGACAGCGAGTACTTGATGAAACTCAGGTTTCTTCATAAGTGAGCCTACAGCGGAGACAGTGTCTTCTAGTTGCATTCCGTTCTTCTTCAAAGCTTCTTGGACTCTTTGAAGACTTGCCACTAACTCCGAAATCCCTACAAAAGAAACACAAGTGACACTCTGAATGTATCTCTCTGATCTCTTAGGTTTCAATGACAAGTTTAGTTTTTTCTTAGATCATCATCCAATAAATTGAAGACGAAAAAAGAAAGAGATCAATTCCCTCCTCACCGACTGGTTTCTTGAGCAGGGCTTCCTGATGAGGGATATAGGGAACGTGGTCTTCGGAGAGAGCCTCGTAGGCGTCATTCACAAATCCTGTCACAGTCTGAGAAATCTGATGAGGTGAGGGCGTGTCGAGCGTCCGAACGGTCTCAAGAGCTTGAAGCTTCTTCGACCCTCGGAGAGACGTTCGCAGGAATTCCTCCTCTTGAGCTAGTCGATCTTCCTGTTCTCGTCGCTTACGAAGATCCTCCTGAAAAGAACAAAAACCTATAGTTAAATTATCACAGTTGAAGAGAAAACCCCGGTTTATTACTCATAAAAGCCGGTTTTTAACTGCTGAATTGGCAAATTAGACCTTAACACTCAAAAAATTAATTTTTATTTAATTAAACCTTACAAACACATAATTTATAACTGGAAACGAAAACATATGAATAATGAATAATAAATACTAAAGTTTGGAAAACGCTATGTATCCCTTCTGTGGTCAACAAAAAAATAATAGATACCTAGTTTTCAATTCACTTGTTTTAACTCTAACTTAAACATAAGTATACTTCCTATCTTCACCGCTAGTGTAAAGAGCTTATATTCACTGCTGTCGTAGTAAGCAGCTTACGATAACGCTTAAGTTAACAAATTTGTTTGAGTGAATCGAAAACGAAAATTTTCTTGAAAAATAAAGTCAAATTTTTTGTTTTATCACCTAACTATACTAAAAACAATACAAAATCAAATCATTACGTTCTCATCAGCCAAAATATTGATAATTACTGTCTTTTTCACTATAACACTTTACTTATATAAGTCGAAATCCCTAAATTCATTCTTTCTTATTATGAAAAAGGAAACTGGTAAATCAGAATTTCGTGCTTCCAAAATTTTATATCATATATGTTGGAAAATGTTAATGGGAATATTAAAATTTATCGCTGTAAACAATAATATTTAGCGTTGTGAGTTGTTCCACTCCTATATCTATTTTCGTCATCCTCATCATGCTATTAGTTCCCAAAAAAAATACAATATTACTAAAGTAGTAATATGACAAAGTCTAATCATAATCGTAAATCTCTCCATCATCTCGTAAAAGAGAATTAAGATGGCTATTAGACAAGACCGTGCCAATTTCAAATTAGAAGTTGGGATTGGTTCCCGGAAGATTGTAAATTTTCTCATTGGATGAGACTCCACGTGGCTATTGATTGAGAAAAGGTAGGCTCACCATGATTGGTTATATCATAGTGAAATATTTATGGTCATTACAGTCTCACTTGACAGGTATCAACTAAATGCCGAAATATAGTTTATGCAAATGAACCCATGGCCAAAATGTGAACTCGTGGATACCAAAAAAAAAGTAACTTTTTGATTAGCCTTTGTCTCCCACTCTCGTGTCAATGAACGTATGGTTTCATTCAGGCAGTATGACAATTAATTACATTAAGGAACGGTTTTTCATAAAGAAATTATAAGTTTTACTCAGACTGTAGAAAATAAATGACCTAAAATTCATGGAAGTGGTTTTAAATTAACCGTAGTTTGGTTTAGATGTAGATGGGAGTTAAATAAAAATTTATTACCTGGTACTTTTTGATTCTGTCTGCTTGATCTATGGACGGTGAGACTTGTGGAGATTTATTTGGACTGAGTAGGATTGTTCTCGGTGTGACTTGCGGCGCCTGTGCCTGAGTATTGTTATTATTTACAGTCCATTCATCTTTCTCATTAATACGTGGCGGTGGAACGGGTTTGATTGGAGCACCATTTTGTGCCATGGTAGGGGGTGACTGTCCCGGTAGAACTGGGATCCCGTTTCCCGCCCTCCCACTCACTACACTTCTTCCTATTTTATTATTATTCGTAAGATTGGTGGGTTTTGTGGCAGGAGGATACCGTGGCGGTGTCTTATTTCGTGGAACAAATGATTCGGGTACATCCACTGCCATTTCACGATGTGGTCCATTATCCCACTCAACCATGTTCATCATGTTAGCATACTGTGAAGTCTCCACCACTGACTCACGTGACGAAGTTTTACTTCCACGACCTTTCCCACTTGTTGATGACCGCGTCCCTTCCACACTCTCCTGTGATCCTGTGATGTCCTCTCTTACCTTTTCACAACTAAAATGATAAAAAGTCTGTTAGGTAATAATTAGAAAATTTAATTTAAAATAAAATATATATTAATTACATGAGATCTTCCTTTAGGCGTGGTTTAGGACTTGCTTTTGGTTTTTCTACTGCGTTGAGACCTGAATACTGACCGTTAGGAAGCTGACCATCAACGTTTCCTACAATAAGACTCGTATGTCCTTGAGTATCAGTTTTTACAAGTCGACCTTTGACGGCAGTACCAGTTGTTAGTGCCAATTGAGTCTGTTTTATACCATTGAGGAGGACAGGGGATCGTGCAGTGAGACCGTCAACACTCAAACGACGTCCAGTTACCACCGAGCCTTGCTTCCCTTGAAAAGTTGGACTTGGTGTTGAGTCTGAAGTCCGCCGTGGTGACTGTTGATTAATGTAAGGTTCTAAAACAGTAGATGTTGTGGTAGTTGTCGTAAAGGCGTCTCCACCAAAGTCTCCAGCAGTTGTTCGATGGAGCGCTGCTTGAGAACTGCTGAGCTCAGGAACAGAAGTGACGTAAATTGGACTTCCAGTGGCTGCCTCGATCAAACCGTTCAATTCCGATGTCTCTCCAGTTGGTGCAACTTCACTTAACTAAAGAAATCAAAGAAACAGAGTCAAATCCATGTCACGACACACAATAGGAGTTCATTAGGTATTCACTAGCAGGAGTCATGACTCTGCCCGGGGAACAGACTACTCCCGTCCTCATCAATGTCACTCCAAATACCCTACTTCACTTAATAATACAAGTTTCCAACTTTCATACTTTATACACATAACCCAATTTTCAGACTCTAATCCTATTACTTTCGATACACTTCCAAATTCTATGTCAATGGGGCTTCAGTTTTTGATAATCCTGTCAAAATATAATTCCCTCTATACTTCCCTCCAAGTAACACGCGCGGTGAAAATTCGTTTTTTTTTAAAATCAAAACTTTCATTTTTATAACTGAAATCCGAGAAAATTGAAAAATAAAAATAAAATATACAGTCGCACCACACACGATAGTAAAATTAAGCAAAATCGTTATATAAATCAAAAAATTTTAAATTAAAATGCCAAATCAATCAAACTAATACTAAATCCTTATTCCTGATTGAATAAAACAACTAAAGTGATTGCTGTTTAACTTTAACAAGAACACTATCAGTCACATTTGATACTTTTTATCTAGAGATATGAAATCCAATAACTTTTTTGTTCAAAAGTTTTTGCTAGCAAAAAAAAATTAAAAGGATCATCATCCACCGAGATTAATTTACACTATGACTACCACCAACCAGTGCTTCAACAAATTGAGACATTTTGACACACTTTTCCTATAATATTTTATGCATTGTTTCCTTTCTATACTTTCCCCACCGTTGTATGGAAAGTACTCATAAAACTTGAATATTATAACACTATAGTGCCACGGTGGAACTTTATGGAGCCACATGTGGCTCTTTTGATGTTTAGTAATTTATATTTGGTGAAAGGAGCAAGTGGGAATGATTACTCCATGGAGAAAACTTACTATTTCCTATTTTCTCTCACACAATTATAGTTTACAACCAAAAAACTCAAATACACTGTGTAGGCATATGGTTAAAATCTTTTTTTTAATGGTGCCAAATTCAAAAAATTACTATAAAATGCATTATATGTGTTAAAATTATTCTAGTGAGTCAGAGTTTATCATCAGATTTGACTTGGTTGTATTGAAGAAACCGGATATGAGGACAACGAACGAAAAGAAAGAGCACGTGAAACTTTATAAAACATCGATATCAGATTGGTGGAAGAATTTTAAATGGCAAACTTGATCTTGGGGCGTATTTCTAACCCTACTGTTCACAAAACATCAAAGTCGACTATGAAATCATAAATGATTATTCAGAGTGTACAATAATAGTCAGTTAGTTAAATATAAACCAGTCCAAGTGCGGATTGGTCATTGATTGCAAATTTTCATACGGTTCCTGTTGCATATCCCTTGAATTTCTCTCTTGCTTTTACTGTTACTATTAAAAAACGGTATTCATTATTTTTTTTAGCAACAGTTATTTTTTTTGCTTAGAGCATAATGTATTTTTTTGACCTGATGGATGACTAGTGACATCTAATACTTTAATTGTTGATTATAGATTTAACTTTTCAAGATTTGAAAAGCTATGGCAGTGTAGCGGTAGCAGGGTTAACGAAAACTCTTTATTTTTTTTACAATAATTGAAGCTTAGCTCTAATTCTAGTTGTTGAAGCTAAAGTCGATGATTTTGACTGATAAAAATAAAATAGGTCCCCTCTAAAGTATTAATTAAATTAAAGCTGCAGGGGTGGTTACCTGTTGTGACAATTTGGTCATATCCACTGGTTTGATCCGCTTGAGCGCTGACAGTTTCTCGAGTCTCTCTCTGGCTTGTTGTTCCACCGCAATGACGAAGGCATCTTGTACATTGCTCTGAGACGCCAAGTCCAAGGCTGGAAATACAGAAAATAATTAATCATCAAAATCAGTTTCCTGACATCCTAAATTAAGAACACGAGAAGCTAATTTCCATTGGCTCAAACAATACCTCCCATAAAACCACCAAAACGGGAAATCCAATTCGTGAATTAGGAAAATAGTCAATGATTATTCGAGAGAGCTAGTCATTATTGACCTACACTGGACCTCGCCCAGGTAGTTTCATGCAAATATCTTTTGTTAGTCAAAATCAAACTATGATGATTGGTCATTTGATAGAAGGTCATTTTTAGGCAACTCATTATTTGTCCGGAACACGCGAAAAGTTCTGTCGTTCCGGAAGACAAAAAAAAAGTGTTATATACATTTTGAAGACAAAGTTTTTCTATTAAAGTTTTCCCAAACAAGAGTCATAATGACAAGTTGGAGAGTCTCTGGCCATCATATCGCGACAGTGTCATTTGTCTCTAGGACCTTTATGAACTCCACTTCAAAGGAACCGAAAAACCCTTCATGTACTTGCAGAAAGTGTTATGAAAGCCAAAAAAAAAAACTCAAGACAAAGCATATCGATTTGTCTTGTAGAACATAGCTAGTGAAAGTAGGAAGTACATCATATAACAACTCAACACGAGTATCCATTTTGTGGGTACAAATGGAAGTTCAATGTAAGGAGTAATGAGGTTATCCCATTAGGAAGAAATTTTGAGGATTCAATTAACAAACTTAATTAATAAAAACTCACACATGCGTTGTTAAATTACTATTTAAGTTGATCAATTAGAATGAAACCACTCGGAAAATTAGTTGGAATCTGTTTCTGAAACACCTTTACTTGGAGTATGGACGGTGTTGTCACTGGGAGGTGGCCAAGTCAACTGATTTTCTTTTGATCTTTTAGAAGTAGACGGTGTAACTGTGGAAATTGGTCCTCCATGTTTTGATTTTAAAGTTGGGGTGAATTGGGAAGTTGAAATATAAATTTTTGAATCCGGTTGTACAACTGATAATGAAGTTGCGGAGTATGCACGACATACTTTATTAATTGTGGTCAAATTTCTATTGGAAGAGTCATCTGTTGGGAAATTTAGATCCTCTGGAATAAAATTTTGATTCAGAACAGTTGGAATTGACGGTTCGGTGTGATTGCTATTAGTATCTGAAGGATAGTAATCATGAAATGTTACAGGCACAGAAGTATCCGTGTATAATTTCAAATTTGATGTCAACTGGGACATTGATGAGGTAATTTTAGTGACAGATTCTGAAGGTAGTGCTGAACTCACACTGTTGATATCGTTCATATTTCGTTCCGAAAGTCGAATTACTGTCCCTAAGTTTCTACCTACATATAATTTTGGTATCTGTGTCAGATGGGAAGGTACAAGTGGTCCTTTAGACTCGTTTCGTACATCTTCTGAAGAAATTTTGATATCTTGTCCTTCATCTTTGTCAGTTAGTGCTGGAAAGACCATCAAATCCAGTATCGTTTTATACTTTTTTGTCTTAATGTCACCGGAAGCCCTATCATTCCCGCTTGACAGCCCATTTCCAACCCCAAGAATAGTTTTACTGTTATCCCTGTCATTAGGACCACTTTTGGTAGTCCAACGACTGATTCCAGCAGCGACAGCCATACAGTGTCTTCCATTACCCTGTAAATTATGACGATTAGTGGCAGTACTCGTGGTACTTGAACTACAGCAACTATCCGAGTCAATGTGTCTCAAGTTAAGATTATGAAAGTTAATCGACGATTCACAAGTTTCCGCCGTTTTATGATAACTGAGACACTCGTCACCAACAGCGACGGGAGAGGAAACTCTATCATCGTCACTTGATTCTCCTAAATATCCACTCCCATCATCTCCAATTAGGAGTAAATCCTCAGCAACGTCCCCTGATTGGTTCAATTTGTATCTCCAACGCGATCTAGCTAAAAGTGGTAAAGTTGCTTCAAGATCATTTCCAAGATCATGTGTCGTGGAACTCGTAAGAGATATTGAACTAAGGGATCCAAAGTCACATTCACTGTTTTTGAGTGACTCGAGTGACGAATGAGATGAAGGGGCTGGAATTTTTGAATATGGAACCCATGACAAGCGTCGAGGAGTAGTAATGGCAGCAGTAGTTGTTGCTGCCGACGAATGGGGTCGCATGAGTGCTGGAGAGTCAACTTCAATGGGTACAAAAATTGATGGAATGTCCAGAACACCGCTTCCGACGAGAGACTTTTGCTCAGTGTCATTAGTTGAAGATGGACAGGCGGAATCGACGCTTCCAGCTCTTCGCTTCCGTTTGGATGTGCATGAGAGACAGAGCTTGAAGCTCATCTTCTGATGATTTATGACCGCTTTCAGATGGCAAAAGAAGAGAAAAGTGTCGTTTAGCAAAAGTCACAAGTGACGCAATGCACTGGCACTGGCACTATCCTTAACAGACGCTCCATTTACCAATAGTAATGATTCCACTTCCGACTTATCCAAAAAAAAAATGAGTTTTTCAACAGTTTGCATCTAACAAATAATCGATTTTCAGTAAAAAAAAAATTTTTTTTTACTGGCTGAAGCCATTTCCAGAGTTTTCGTATCCATACCAATCGCAAAATTACATCATAAATTCAAATACCTTACCTTTGAACTCATCTGATCCATTTCATCGATAATGAAAAGCAGATTGCTTATTCAAAAAGTATTATACGAGTAATAGCGCTCATATGATAATCTAATACACTACGTTTCAAATATAAGTCGTGTTTCCCGCTAAATAAATTTGAAAAATAGTAAGGAAAAGTGTGGTTCACGAGAAGTCACATTAAAGAACCACACGGATCAACTCTTGTATTTCCAGCAGCATATTTTCCCTAACTACAGTAAACTTCGGATAAGCCGAATACCGAGGGCCCGGATTATTTGGTTCTTGATAAGGTGAATTTCGGCTTAAGCCTTATTTAGACTCACAAATTTTGTTATTTTTGAAAAAAAAAATCAAAATTTTATTAATTAATATTGTTGGATTCATCTAAGTGTCTCGACACTGTGAATAAATTGTCTTTGAAATTTCAAATATTATATTATTCGTTGTCAATGTTCAATAATTAGGGGCTTATTGAATCACATTCTTTAACAATCTAATATTTCAAACCTCAAATATTGAAATGATGATATCTAAATATTGACAAATTTCAAAAGTTCATTAATTACAAAATATTTAAAAAATTTTTTTTTTTTTTTGTACTAGAACCATGACATAATGTGATGGAATATACCGTCCGCAACATTTATAAATTATGTAATTTTGATTGAAAAATTGTAATTTCATTGCCAAAAAATCTCAATTTTACTTGAAAATTGAGCATATAATCTTTGATACTCTGAACTTAGGGAACATTTAATATACATATTTCAATATCGAGAAAACCATCAACATTCAATATATTAAAATTCCAATAACTTGGTATCACAATTACCTCAACTTATCTAATAAACCTTTAGATTGAGGATGTAAAAATGATGTCGAGGAAGCTCCAATAGAAATCCGTTTGGTAACAAAGTCCCGTTATATCCCAAGTGCTTATTAACATATGAACTTTTATTGAGTCTCTTAATTTGTATTATTTGGCACCTGCAAATTCTTGCCTTTGTCAGCTAAGAATGAGATTGATTATAGTCTTGGTCTAAGTCTAACGGTCATCCAACCCGTGTAAAAATATAGTAACAATGGACTCCAACTATACAACTGCCTACACTACTTTACCTTTGGAGACAGTGATGTTTCTGTCAATTATCAATAGGATACTAAAATAAGAAACTGTGGATTATTGGCTAAGGTTTCAGATCGTGACTATGGTTTACTACACATTCAGAGACAACAATATGATACCTCAATTCATACCTCACCGCACAAACTGACAGGGTCTACAGAATTGTAAAAAAAATAATTTCTCCGGTACTTGTACACGTACTCTGTCTATATGACTAACAGTGCAATCACCTCACGAAAGTTAATCCAAAAAACAAAATCTAACAACCTCAACTGAAATATACAGATTTACGGAAATTTGGTGTTATTTTTTTTCAGCTCATCACGGAAAAGAAACTAAAAAGCAAATGATGTGGACTGAATATGAAACAATTTTTGTTGACAAAAGAAATGCCGAAATTTCCGTCTGTTCTAGTTGGATGATGGGATAAGTTGGAAGATATATAGCTATATAATGTTGAAAAAAAATTAAATGTAGTGGAGAAGTAACGTTTGTTGGCACAAAATCTGTTAAACATATTGACTATTCTTAAGAAGTCTGGGCACAAGCAGAAGTTATTCAAGTTTTTTTTTTTTGGCAAACTAAAAATGGAACAAAACAACCTCAACAAAGATGCAATGGAAAGATTACTAAGTGAGGCAGGCATTTTCTAAATCTCAAGATAAATATAGCATATACTTAAAAATAGTATAAAGTTTTTTTTCTTAAGTGTTCGTAGAAACTGTTATGATAACAAACACCTCGAGTTTCATCGTACATCTTCAAGTTTTCTAAACAATGTTCCCGAGGACCATCGTGTGACACTTGTCACAAGTGCAGGACACGGAAAGAGTGACTTCTAGACACCTGTCAAACCTTTTTATTTTTAATATTCTTGACAGTAATTTCTATATTAATATTCATAAACATGAAAAGTATATAATCCAAATATGCTATAAAGTAATGAAGATTCGATATTTAACTTTTAGTTTAAATTTTATGTTTAAATTTGACTCCAGTATGGGTTATTTCTGTAAAGTCTGTATTACCGTTTGAATAGTTGAAAATTTGGTTCGTAAATGATCCATCATGTAAAATTGGTAAATCTTTAGTGTAAAATATACTATGAAATATCAAAACGAAGGTTATAAATTGGTTTATGACATGATAGTGACAATTCATTCATCAATGTACTTTACTGAACACCTAAACCCAAATTCTCTTCTTTATTACATTTAAGGCCTAGTTACATATGTAATACCCAAAAATATTTTGATCCTAGTAGAAAATTTTTGCTTCCTATGACAACAGACATTTATAAGATCCCAAATTAGGTTGGAATAACATAGTAACTACCTATATTTATTAAGCGGTAAATGCACATGAAATTTCATTAACATATAAATTTGGATTTAATTTGCAGGGTTACCTAACCTCTTTTACCTCTTTTCTCACCAACTTTCTTCAAAATAGGCAAAAGGTAGCCAATATACAAACTTGGAAACTAGAAAACTTCATGTGTGGATTTAACCAACAGTGTTTTATTTTAGATTTGAGAACGAATGTGATATTTTATGTGAGCAGACTTTACACTACACAACTTGAATTACATTTGTAAAAAAGTAAGCCTACATGATCGAGGTGCACCGGCGCACTGTGTCGATGGTGATGACAAATGTATCGCAAACATTTAGTTGTAAATTACAGATGGATAACACCTTGGAAACAATTTCTACCACCAGCTATCTAGAAGTAAAGATTTTGGAGTACATTTGTCACCACTGTGTACAAAGTGCGACAATGTAGCGCGATCAAACGGGCTTGCTAACCTAGTCTAATATATACAAATACAAGTCTTATTTACATCGCGCGTTAAATTACTTTAAGTAATCTTATACAAGTAGAATATATTGTGTACGTAGAAAAGGAATTAATTAAGTTTAAAAAACTTATCAATAAGGGTTGACCCCGTTGTTAGATTTTTTAAATTTTAACTGGGAAAAATATTGGGCGTGAATACAAAGGGACAGCAATGAGTGTATTAAATTTGTCACTGGATTAAGCTGAAGCAAATTTTTAGAAAAAAATTACCTGCCTGCAATAGCAGACACGACAACCGGTTTATAATCGAACAATCACAAAATCTTTGCTCATTGTTAAAATATTTCACTAACTCTATGTATGTCCAAGGGATTAACAAATGAATGCAAAAATATCATCATGATATAAGGATTCAGGTGTACGATTTTGAGTAAAACTAAAAAAAATGACTAAAAAATCCCATTCATGAAGAATAGAATGAATCGTCTGAAATCCGACTATAGTTAATTCTACTTTGTTACAGTAATAAATGTCATTGGTGGAGATTTAAGGAGAGCCAGGACTTATTATTCGACAGTACTACAAAGCTTTAATTGATATGGAAAATAAGTAAACCTACTTAAAAACAGGAATCATTAGAAATCCTTGTACCACGCATCATGCACTGTTACAATTGTGACAAGTACTGTAGAATTAATAAACTAGTTTTTAGGTATACTGCCAATGAACTTTATTATATTTTTTTAGACCAAAACCATGTTAAATTGAACTCATTATAAGTATTGGCATATGAATAATGTAAAATAATATTCCACCTAATTTATATAAATACCAAAATTATAGTAATGTCAGAGACAGAAAGGCAATTATTCTTCTATCTTGTAACTTTTCTCCATTTCAAGGTAACAGACATAACAAATTACGTATGAAATTTGGATAAATGGATGTTTTACGGTTTGCTTATTTTCTTACCTTTCAGTATCAGGAGTTTTAGAATTATGAAAATAATTTAGTATTGGGTGGTGTATTATTAGTAAGTTACTAGTAAAACTCATTTTGGTGGTTTCCAATGCTATGATTGCCACACAAGTTCTTATCGTTTAAAAATGAATTCAATGACTTCCATTTGTATTATCTTGACAGGTTATTTTTTTCAGTTTTTTTGTAAGTATTAGACTCCAGGATCCAAAAATGTTTGAGAAGATTAGTGAGTGAGAAGTGATTTTTTTGGAAGGAAGTAGGTCAAGAGTGACTTCTGGTCGTCACATTCAATTGAACTTCTTAACCTCAACCTGAAACTATTCACTTGGCATGGCTCCGTAAACCTGACAACGACAAGTAGTTAAAGCTCCTGTGTCTTGTCTCTTTAGTTACATTATTTAACGAATTTAGCTATGATTTTCGTACGTTAACTAAGCTTAGATAAGCCTGAAGTTCAAAGTCAGCTGTATTACCGAAAAATAAGGATCATTACAACAACATACAATAGCGGTGTACAACAATTTTAAACAAAGCTTTACAGGTTCGGTCAAAAAGCATTAGAAATAGTTGTTCATACGACATATGTTTATAAGACTTAAAACCACTTCAATCATCGTGAAGTTTACAGGGTTGTTGGTAGGATAGATTTAAATTTCTAATATCTAATATCTCGGTTTAAAATTGGAGGTTGGAGTGGTGAAATAAAATTATAAAACAGGGAGAAGTTACTTTTGGCCCATGCACTTTGGTATTTTATATTTACATCCAATTTACTTCGCTACGTAAATTTTTTCGGGTCAAATGATGTTATTTTATGAAAGAACATGCAAAAGTAGAGTAACAAAAATCAGGTTTATAGAATGAAAGGGTAAAAAAGTTATGATTTATTGAAAATTAAGTGTTTTCGAACATAATTCTTAGACACTACAGTAAAGAATAGGCGTCTTAGAATTGCGTTCGAAAAATTTGGTTTTTAATAAATCATAACTTTTGTCCCTTTAATCTTAGAGGCCTGACGTTTTACCCGTGCTACCCTACTTTTCAATGTTTTTAAATAAAAAATATCACATGACGGGAAAAAAAATTACCTTAACAAAGTTCATTGTGTACATAATAATAAAACAGTGACTTCTCCAGCAAAAGATCTAGAGCTAAAAGAAACTTATAATGTTTTATAATCCTGACCAGGAGAGTAGTAATTATGTATACTCCCTATATATTATTAAATACTAACTTATTTTTTTTTAACTGTTTCTATTTCTTGAATATGACTTTATATGTAATAACTCATTATATAATCCTTAAATACACTGAAAACACTCCTATATACTCATCTAAATTCGTTATGCACACTCCTATTAAGTATATTCCTTTTATATACAGTACTTGAACTTATCTATATTTAGTACGACCTAATTTTATTAGATACAGGGAAGCTCTTTTTGGCCTCATGCCCTTCGTTAGAGAAAGCGGGTAACTTATAAATTTGGGTAAAATGAGCATCGTGATCAAAAGTTTTATCTGGGAAATTGTTAACAGTTTCAGTTATAACATTGAAAAGTGTATAAGTAACTAGAAAAAATCTAGCATCCACGATCATGACAATAGAAGTTATGATTTTATGGAAATTGTTTGGATGTTCTTTTGAAACGTCACCCACTCAGTACATCGTCTCAGAAGAACATGGAAAAATTTTAAATTAAAAAAACGAATAATTTCTGTTCTAGTGATCTGTTCTAGGCTTGATATTTTCGAAGTTATATTCAATTTTTCAGTGTTCTATCTGAAACTGTTAACAATTTACCAGAAAATATTTTGTTCACGATGTTCATTTCACCCAAATTTATAAGATATCTTTCTCGAATAAAAGGATAGGGTCAAAAGAAATTTCCCTATGCCTTACAAAATAAGGCCGGACTATACTCTCGAACCAAATAGCATTGAGCCCTCTGCGTGAGTCGCATATGACAATTTTCCAAACAAACATCTCAAAATTGGAGTTGTGTGCGGCAGTCAATCAATTGTATTGTATTGTGATTTACTCTTTGAACGACATGTCGTCCAGAGTTTCAAAAATTTCTACACAGATATTGCTATAAATAGAATTTTCTAATTTTAGAACAGGATTTTGAGTAGATTTGGTTAATTCAACGTTTCTTTCAATTAATCTATCTCGCGAATCCAATATTTCTTTTCATATTTTTGAGTTTTGGACTTGTGTATCATTTAAAAGAATTTGCCTACATTTCTTTCATTTTTGATTTTCATTACATCAAAAATTTTTTACCTTGTGTCTCGGAAGTCTTTAATGTGGCGCAAGTAACACCTTTGATACGTTGACATGCTATAGCAGTTGCCTGAATCACATTTTTAATTCCAATTTTTTCTAGAAATTTCTTGCTATCAGATGTCTCCCGCCCAACTCCTTGTACACTCTCCTTCAATTTAATTAGAAATGGTTTTTACCTTTAACACTATGTCTTTTTGAATTTTTGGTGGCAAGGTAAATGTAAATAAAAAATAAGACTTATCTGAATTAAGAATTAAATTTTAACTTCACCACCTAAAAGTTTAAATGAGAAGACGCGCACATTTCGAAAGAAAAAACAAAAAATCTCGCGGCGAGAACTTTGAGGGCTCAATGCTATTTGGTTCGAGAGTACGTCTGGTATTTACTCACTATATAAACTCCTTATAACTAAATGCCCTTAATACATAATACACTTCGTGTAGGTTTCCTTCAAGAAAATCAATACCTTTAAGGATATCTTTTCATCATTAAAAATATAAAGTAAACGATACAAAAATATATATTCGTATTTTAAAATTAGAACAATTTTGTATTCTATTCTATTCTCTATTTCTTTTTATTAACGTATGAATTATACATATTTAAAATTTATCCATCTAATTTGTCTCATATATCTCATATCGCACAATTGACTTATTCAAAAAAAATACAAAACTTGGTTATTTCCCTGCCTGGAGAGATTTTAGTGAAAAAAAAAGAGTTTAGTTAGTGATAGGGAAATTTGTTCACTTAACATGATTCGATTAAGATATTCTCTATTTGCTATAAGATTCATAAATTCCATTTAACTTTATAAATTTAATAAAAACTAAATGTAAACTAACTTTTTCAAAACTCCCCCCACCAATCTATCACCCACGCACTGACGTTGTGTAAACCAATCAAAATTAATGGATTTAATATCCCCTACTCATTGAAATAATCCAAATTCTAATCAAACTGAATAGGGGTTTCATTAATTTGATTACTATTCATAAGATTCTCCTTGAATGAATCAAATCTACTGAAAATTTACTAAAATGTTAGTTCTTACAGTTAGTTAATCCGTATCCAAATCCACTGATTGTCCAACTCAAATCCAAATATAAGATGTTGATCCAATGGAATAATTTCTATGAAATTGGACTTAATTTGAAAATTTTCAAATTCAGTACGACTATGTGGTAAACTGGATGAAGTCTTGGTTGAATGAAATGAAACTGAATAGCACTAGACCTCTATGAGTTTGAGCATTGTTGTGTAATTAATTTGGGCGAGTGCTAAACTGACGTAGTTGTATTACTTGACAAACAATAGAATTCATTTGGAATGACAGGAGTGGGTGAAATTAATGATGTCACAATTTTTTAACACTACCTATATACTTAACGAGTCTTTAATTATACTTCAACTTCCATCATAATCTATTACCAACTATCACTCTTTCCCTTACTCAATCCCATCTCTTCTACATAGATACACTACTCACAAATTTTTAGTTGATTTTTCTAAAAAATTGAGAAACCTTGACTATATCCAATTGTTGAAAACAAGAGATATAGTACTTGAGTGTTGAGAACTGAAACTGATAACTGCCACTATTGTTGTTCGAGACACGTTATAGTAATCATCCCAAAAATCTTATACCCATGCCTTCAAGATCTTTACTTTGTGTAAAAAAAATTTTTTTTTCTACTTCATCTTCTTAGAACTCCCTCCGTATTCCGTATTTACAATTTTAACCCAAGGTATTTGTATTTTTTTCTCCTTTTTACCTATATTATGCTATATGTATGAGATGGTTGAGTAATGTATTCAAGTCATGACGATGAAAACTTGCACAGGTGTATGAGGTAAGGGGAGACTTTGGATTTATATGTAAGAATTATATCTCTACACTACTCACACATTCTATACGGCCATTCTAGTCTCAAACAAGTAAGTCAATACCACTCAATACAGGAGACTTTATCATCAAGATTTTGTTGTCAGTAAAATTCAAATGTTACATCAGAGCCATCGCATACTGTAACTTGACTAAATAGTACTATTAGAAAATACAATGGACTTGGGGTTTATAACTAGTTTTTAGACATCAGGGAAATACTTGATTGTAGTCGATGTTCACTATATGAGATGCCTTTTCATGTTTTCTATCTTCCAACTCTAACCGTAATGACAATGAGTTATATTTTCGTGTCCATTACACTAAATTTTTTACTGTATCCAGGCTCACTAATAACCAGTCTACGATGTTTTACTGCAAACACTCGTTATAATGTTTTCTAGTACTACAGGCTCATCTATCTTTTTTGGCACCCTAGAAAGTATACTTTCACTTGACGTCATTTTTTTTATGTCGTGGTGTGGCTTTACTAGTCAACGAGTAAACTTTTCAGCTCTTTAGTCCATCTTTGTCGACTTTCTTAAACTAATTCCAGACATACTAAAAACGGTCAAAGAAAGGCAGTGGTTGCTGATCTTGATGTTTTTACAGCCTATGTGTGGCAAGTATTCGAAGTATTTTTAAATCTAAGATAGGAATCTAAAGGGAAATAATCAGGGTACAAAATTACATAATAACAAAATTGATTACAAAATGATTACAAATTACAAAATTTTTCACTTGTCAAAATAACAAAAAAAAAATAATGCAAAATAGAACAAGCTAAATCTCACTTTCCGCAGTAAGGATTTACGCAGGTTATTCACAAATTTGAAACTCCAAAGCTGAACTTCCAATTTTCGGCAATAATTTCAGAAAATTCAAAATTTTTTAATTTGGTATCATCCAACCGAGTTTAAGAAGTCAATCGATTAATCAAAATTGAATTTATCACACCCAACTAAGAGTGTAATAATGAGGCATTTAAATTAACCGCCGCCCGTTAATTGAATTTCGTGTGACGTGATATAATGGGAAATTTTTGTTAACCTTAGGAAAAAATACAAACTAAAATGAAAATTGAAAGCAAGTAAAGTGGAGATTTTAAAGAAAGAATTAACTATTTTCATTGAATTTTTAGTTCTTTCCTAGTCAATTTTGCCAAATTAGTTAACTTGTCAGAATTTTAAATACCTGAATACAGGCTTTTAGTCTTTAAGTAAAACATCTGGCAAGTTCTTTATTTTGTACAGATTTATTTTGTAATTTGTAATTTTGTAAAATGACAAAAAAAATTTAATAAATTTCGTAAAATTTTAAACACTGGAAATAACCCAGAGTGCATCAGTACACATTGCCTTACTCCTATCCTAAAAACTCCGAAGCCTTTGATATGGGGAACGAAAAGAATTATAGGAGACACCTGGAATGCAGTAAAATTTAGAAAACAAATCAAATGCACTAATTTAGTTTCACGCCTTTGACTTAACATATGAACTGAGGCGAAAGTGGAGAAAGCGAGTACAAGTGAAGATAGCAGACTCTGTAGTTTTGATTAGAATGTTCATCTAGAAAGAGTTATTAGATACTAGAAAGATAAGACTTTTAAATGGTTTGGTTAAGTAAACTATAAATCTTCTACATTATAACATTTTTTGAATTCAGAAAGTATAGAAATTGGCGACTATAAACGGTTGAGTATGATTCCTGTAACTAAAGTCAGAAGGTAGGTAATAATGAAATGTAATATTAAGCCCTAACTCTGCATTAGCTCTTGTCTGGAGGGGATATAAGACTTGCCCAGGTAAAATTGAAAATACCTAGGAAATGTTACTCCCTTGGAGCCAAAGAACATTCCACCTGCTTTTTACCTCTGCCATTGGTCATAATCTCCTCCAACCATATTAATTCAAAGTCTCGTAGTAGTAGGATTTTTGGAGGACCCATTCAGTCCCTCTTGTCAAAATTATATATGTCCGTACATGTCTCGAACTTTCAATCGACTCTACAAAGTACAAAGTATTTTATCTCCATTGTTATTTAGATAAAACTACACGTTATACACATTACACACCAAAACTAGAATCCCAGCAGAGAAAAACAATACAAGTACACTTTTTTTTAAAGATTTTAAATTGAGAGAGAAGAATTCCCTTCCGATGGAATAGAAATGCTGCAATAATTTCCAAACAACAACTATGCACTCTAGGACTATTATTAGAGGTTGCACTTTTCCCCAACTTTTAGATTTTGTGCTAGTTTGAAAAAAGTTAGATTAGAAGAAACGTGTAAAAGATTTACTATTGATAAGTTTTCAAGAACTAGTCTTTTTGCTTAATAAGTTTCAGACTAAAATTTGAAATTTTGCTTGGAGTAGAAAATTCTGAAGTATTATAGAACCAAAGTTTGAATACACTGTCACTTGGTTTTAGTGTCTGCGATTTTCATATTCTCAGGACCGGAATATTGGCGGTATTTTAAGGCGAGAAATTAACGAAACAATACAAATTTCCGAATCAATTACATTTGTCATTTATGTTTCATCTTGTTACTCATTTAAGTAAGTTTAATAGTTATAGTTATACTGGAGGTTTTAAAGTAAATGGAGGTGATTGCGTAAGAATTATGATAAATCAAGCAACCTTTTCAAACTATATTTTTATTAGGCAGAAGCCGTATTTTTTTTCAAAAAATTTATTTTCTGGCTTTTTGCATTTCTCCACAAATCATGACATTTGAAGACTTTTAAGACAGATTTTCCAAAAAAAAAATTTTTTTTTTGAAAATTTTTTTTTTGTTTTGAAAAAAAAAATGTTTGTTTGGAAATTCTCTCAAAAGTGTTGAAATATCATGATTCGTGAAGAAGTGCTTTAATCCGAAAAAAAAAAATTCTTTCATGAAAAAACTTATTTAATTTTTGAAAAAAAAAAATGGTTTTACAAAATAGTCTTAAAAGTCTTCAAATGTTATGATTTGTTGAGAAATGCAAAAATTCAGAAAACAATTTTTATTTTAAGTAAAAATTTTCAACACCCCCCAATTGTATACCCCAACCGGATTCTGAGATGGATGAAGAATTTATTATTATTAACTAGGTNACTAGTGTTAAAAGTCTTCAAATGTTATGATTTGTTGAGAAATGCAAAAATTCAGAAAACAATTTTTATTTTAAGTAAAATTTTTCAACACCCCCCAATTGTATACCCCAACCGGATTCTGAGATGGATGAAGAATTTATTATTATTAACTAGGTTGATAAATAAGATTGACTAGGCAATCCTGACTTTGCTTACGACACTGGTACCTTAACCACCTCCCAGTGTATTCAAACTTTGGTTCTATTATATAGTTTTTGATAGAAAAGATAGAAAATAAATTTAGAAGTGGATCCTTTTCAGACCCTTGATATTCTTTTCATGATATTCAGTCTTTCAAGATTAGTTTCAATTCCCTTTTGATTAAAATGTACAGAAAAAATTATAATACTTGGCTAATAATGCTTTTACAAAAGAATTGAAGAGAATTTCTGTCTCAAAAAGCTTTTGACTCCTTTGAACCAATTTACTAGACTCAAAATCACTAAAAAGTATTGTCATATAAGTTGATGACGAGAGTCACTAATTTTCCTATGAACAACAGTTTTGAATAAACAAAAACTTTCAAAAGTTCAATTTACTATAGTCTAACGCTATAGTTTGGTTCTTATATGAAAAAGTTATGAAAACATTAAATTGAAATTGACTCAACTCTGTAGTAATTGTGTTGACCGTCTCCTGCCTCACTCTAACATTTTTTTTCAATGGATTCTATTTTCAAAAAAAGAGCCGGGTTTTCTGGGAGACAACTGTATAGGAAACATATGGTTTTCATTATACAACTATAACATTTGTTGACACGGAGAAACTATAAATTTATACTAGAATAGGAAATTGGAATATAACTTTTCACTTACCCAATTTGTTTCCACTTCTCCTTTTCACTCGAAGGCATATTGTTCTGGATCGTATACACTAGAATAATAATCAAAAGGATACCATATTAAACCAACTTCTCGTTTTTTCCTATCAAAACTATGTCAAGCTTCAAATATTCCTATGGTATCACTTTTCAACGGAATCCATTCTATTAGAAATTTTATACAGGCTGATTAATTCGTTTGCATTGAAAGTCCTAGGAAGCATTAGTTTCATTCAATCCTATTTTTCTATCGTTGCTTTTTTATGATAATATTTAAATATATGAATGTATGGGAGGCTAGGGTGACGCATGAGCAAACTCTAGGCAACCAGAGTGTAATTGAAATTTATTTTTGGAAATTGTGATTTTATTCTAATTTTAAATTTCTTTCTTATAGTCTAGAAGAAGCTGGTAAATAATCCGACTGGGCCGGTGAAATCGCCGACACGTGAGTCGGGATCGGTTTCCATTTTTCCCCACCAATGTTCTTTTTATTTTCATTTGGACTCAATCTATAGTAGATTCAAATGCTTGTTGCTCTGATGGAACTCAAAATAGCGGGAAATTCTATTGATCAATTTCAGATAGTAGCCTGTACCTTGAAATAACATTAACTACAGAAAAATCTGTCATAGATCGATAACTAAGAATAATAGTATTATATTTGAACGGATAACAAATTCGTTCGGGAAAGTTAAAAAAATCTCATTTTTTTCAACAGGCATAAAATCAAGCTTGGTCAGCAAAAACGACGAGTGAATACGCCGATACAACCTACGCCGGCGTCGGTTGTCATAAGGTCTATCGACTGATGACAGTTTATTTACAATGTGATCTATCGACTGCTTCTATAGACTCTGATTAACAATAAGCCTCGACTTAAGTTAAAACTTTAATAAAAAAAACAAGCTATTAAACAAATTAAAGCGTTTAAAAAAAAAGTATTTTTTAGTCTTTTTAGCTGTAAATTTGCATCTGATTTGGCGACTCTGTATATACTAAAATAAAGTTTTTAGGTTTATATTATTAGAAAGCAAAACGGAAGTTGTACGACCCACAACGAGCAGTCTCCTTTGTCTCTTTAATTGCAAAACTTCTTACAGTTTGGTAACTAATTAAATTTACCTGATGAATGTGTGATATGACCTCAGTATGAGTTGCATCCTCCAATGAGCGTCCATTTACTTCCAAAATTTCATCCCCAACTTCCAAGTCAGCCTTGTCAGCTGGAGAACCTAATAAATTCAACAGAAACACACAAAAAAATTTTTTTAAATCAAATTGAATCCAATTGAATAGAGATGAAAGTAGGAGAGATTAATTTGCATTAGATTTCACTTCCCGTCTGGCACGTGGACTTATTTTTATAACCTCTGTCCCAATTTGTTTTCGTCTTAACTCTCCCTGACTGTTAGTTTATTAATACTCTATTACAGTCTCTTCTAACACTTTGTCTCCATTTAGCTTAAAAAAATATACTTCCTTTACAGATAAGATTGAGTAAGTTTTTAGAAAATCTTATAAATATTCTATGGTTATAAGGAAATGATTGACTAGATATAGAGTGTATAGCTTGTCTGGTGGTAAAATGAAATTTGGAGCATGTATTGAGGCCAAGACGGTATTAGATTTGACTTTCTAAATTAACTTCCACCTCTTCAATCAAACTCAGAGAAAAACTTTCACCAAGCGTAAATAAATTCTAAAACCAAGGGGAAAGATTATTCTCACATTGGGAAAGCGGTGAAAGTGTGGATGGTTACTATGACAGTCGTCATGAAGATGATTACTCCTCAACTTCTTCGTCTTGTCTTCACTCTCTCTTGATGAAGAGTTAAGAAATTGAGTGAAAAAGAAAGAGAAAGTAGAAAAGTGTGACAAGAGAAGTATTAACATTTGATCTCACTTCTTCACGGTTTTTATTACACGATAATCCAACAGAGTGAGAAGTAGAATCTCCAAAAAACTTACTTTCACTCCCACTGACAATCCCTTGTTTCCTATTACTTTCTCTCATGACGTCTTTACAAACCAACCAACCATTCATTCTTTTATCTACACCAACCATCACAACAATCCTACCAACCAGACCATACATCACACCACTCATGCAACATCTTAATATCAAAAAATCACAGTTATATAACCTCTTCACACCTTCTTTCTCTTTGGTAGAAATACTTTTTTTTGATAGAAATCAAATTTACAACCCTTTCTACTATGAATCAAATCAATCTGTTGAATGGGAATTCTGTTGGCGTTGTTGGTAAAAGTGAATTCTTAGGAGATATTTACATCCTTCAAAATCCTCCTAAGATGTAGGTTCAAAATTAAATGGGATTTATCAAAATGATGATGAATCCAGCCATAATTTTCTAAACTTTTGTTCTAGTCATCGTACAGACTTGAATTTATATTACTTTTCAATTTCACTTTTTGAAATTGTTAACATTTGATACAGAAAAATAATTAATCTAGAAGACCTAATGTCCCAAAAGTATGGTTACAACCAATATGAACCAAACCTTTATGGGTAACACCCTACATGCACTATTCAAAAGAAGGTGAAATTTTGACTAAAATACTTAAAACAACCTCAAATGAAATGACATAACAGGAACGTAATATTAGAATTTTGGAATGGGGTGTACATGACAGAATTTAAAAAAACATTGCTTTTTTTGACACATGATCAAATAAGTCAACGTGAAATATTACGTTATATAACATTATCTAATTAATATGAACAAATATAGCTAAAACGTAATGAATTAATGCGATATACACTGGTACAAAAAATTTTACAGTCACTTTGGATTGTGTCATGTTTGTCATATAGGACCCAAACTCACAAAAATTTCCACATTGGGTAGTAAATGCATTAGGAATTTACTGTAAAATATTCATAATCGATCAGATCAAAAGTAAAGGAAAGCAATAAGGGAAGCAAAGCGTTGTCCGGTGAAAATTTACAATTTTGAAAAACATGACAAAAGTAAATACCCTAATGAAAATATAATTTTCTTCATAATGTAGCTTAGCAACACAATCTATAAAAAGATTTTGAGGTATATCCGGGAAGTAAACACTTATGATTGCTTCAGCCTTTTTTATTCATCAAAACACAATTTATGAGAAAATATTTATTTTTCCATTATTTTGTTTACTACTTTCTAATCTTAAAAATCGGGACTCAAATTACCCACTATTGAAAGTTTCATTGAATTGGTCCATCACTTGGGAAACAGTGAAGAAAAAATCACTTGCCCTTCTAGTGTCTAATGCACTGCAAGAAACTTTGAATTTTGAACATAACTTTGAATTTTCATTACTTACAATCGAACCAATTAATGGACAAATTTTGTTTCCAAACAAAATATACAGTAAGGTTGAGATTATTTTTATCAGACTTTTTATTTCGCAAATAAAATAATTCATATGTTTAAATCTAAAAATTTAAATTATTGAATTATTTAAAAGTAAATAAAACATTATTTAAAAGTAAATAAAACATTATTTAATCGAACCATTCTCCAACACATTTGCTATGGGTTCAAAAAAAATTCTAAAGGGAGTATAAGGAGTAGAGAAAGTTGAAGTTTTTATTAGTTTTGATGAAAATGTTTTTAGGAAAAGAAGAAGAAAGAGAATAGATTGATTGAATTATGATTAAGGTGAGTTGTGTGCTGCCACCCGTGCGTCTATTTTCTCTGAACTCCTTGCCGTTAATTAGACGGAGAGAATGAGAGGAGAAGATTGTATTTCGTTTGAGAAGATGAAAGTATTTGTAATTAAGCAGTTAAAGATGAGTAAGTTTTCCCTGTTGGATTCATGAATTAGGATACTTTATTAGATTAGCTTGGACTTGGACTGAAGAACTTTCTGAATTATAACAACGGAAATACTGAAGAAAACAAATAAGGGATCTTTCTCTTCAACTTTCTCCAAGGAGAAAGCAACTCCAAATCCTTAACCAGTCATCTCCTTCCCAAACTTATTCTTAATCTAATAATCTTACTCTCAAAATCAATACTCTCTTCTCCACTCTGCCACACTCCCCTCAGGCTAAACTTTTATCCATCATTTACAGCCACATTCACAACATACCGCATTTATTCAACTTTTTTATACCTATCAATTACAAATCCCTAAGGTTTCGGAATACCAAAAGAAAAAAAACAACATGAAAATTGATATCCTATTCATCCACGGAAGAAAGTTGGAAGGTTACTTTAAATTCATTCCAACTCAAAAATAGGCTCATTTTTCTTTTTGTTTACAGATAATATTACCACTGTAGATAAATACAGGGTATTCAAAGTTTTTTGGGTAGTTGAAAAGGCTTTTTTTTTACTGCGTTTCTTATAACTTAGTTGACTATGGCACATTTTTGCTTTAATATCGAATAAAATTTTAAATTTCACTGCTACCTTTATTAGTCTTGCTCTACTACATTAGACAAGACGAGAATTTTTGAAAGAGAAAAAAAAATTGGTACCCGATACTTTTAGCACACTGTACTCAATGGTTGAAGCTTCTTGTTCTTTTTTTTACTTATAGAATTTATAATACGCGACGTAGAATCTGTAGTAATTTATTCTTTAATAAAACCAGTTTTTTTGCGACCTTGATGTCTTTGCTTTTACTTCCTAAACAAGTTAAGTGTGTCTACTAATTTAGTGTATCTAGTAAGGTGAGTGAGGCAAAGGGTAAGTGATTTGTGTAGTGTTTTGAGTTTTTGAATACCGATAAAAGTCATCATTGACTTTGTCCTTATTTCTCGTAGACAACTTCTTTAGTAGGAGTGTATTGTGAGAGTCATGTCTGTCTGTCTGTCTTCAAACATTTGTGTCAAAATTTTTAATTACATGTAGATGTTTTTGTATCTATTATGTCGAAACGAATTTGTGCTATATACAGAATGGATTTATAAAAATGACACATAAACCAGTATAGAAAATGCATTTATGAGCTTTATTATGGGAACGCCCTTTACAGCCGATTTTTTAATCGACGCTCCATACATTTATGATGCTGATCAGTGCCATAAGGTTATTTTTATCGTTGATGCTAGTGTTCGGCACAACTCCGAGTTTGGCCGGAGTTGGAGTTGAACAACTCTGGAGTTACAACTCCCAACTCCTTATTCTTTGGGAGTCAGCTCCGGAGCTACAACTCCAACTCCTTAAATATTGGGAGTGCACTCCGGAGCTGTAACTCCAACTCCGGAGTCAACTCCGGAGTTGAATTTTTACAGTTTTTAGTTTCATAAAAATCGCTATAATTTTATAATTTTTGCTGTTATCTAGTTTCATGGTATGTCAATCAATTGAATATCTACATATTAGTATAGTTATATTTTAACTATGAATTCAATTAACTCCACATACACCGTTCAAATTTGGTCCAATACCATCCCAACAGCTGCGATATTTTTCTAACCCTTAATTGTACGCCACTTTTATACCCAGGANACTCCACATACACCGTTCAAATTTGGTCCAATACCATCCCAACAGCTGCGATATTTTTCTAACCCTTAATTGTACGCCACTTTTATACCCAGGAGCTGGGAAATTCATCCAACCACTGAAAATGTAGTTGACAAATTGCGTTTTACTGTAGCTTCCTTGATTACTCCCCAGCGCCCTCCATGCTGCCCGTTTCCATCCCTACTTCCCACTGCCATCCCTACTGCCCGCCGCCTGCCCGCCACCCTCTCTACTATTTGCCGCCCTTGAATAATGGTTTCAGGTGAAGCGGAACTTGTAATAGTAGGTTGAGAATTTAAAACTTGTAGAATAAAGCAGTCGCTGGATGTTCGCTTTGGACGTTTGTGCATTCCATATCTTTCAAATTAACTGTGGTTAAATAGACAGGTGAGAAATTAAATGTGGTCAACACACTAAATTATTTCGAACTACCCGAAACCGTCTCCAGCACCAGCTACAAAAATACACTATACAGCCCAGCCCTCGAAAAACATTGTCGAGTGAAACATTGCAGTACAGTAATTTTCGTGGTCGGTGCTTGGGTTCGGAATCGGATAATTTGACTCTGGTAATTAATTCGTGTTGAATTATTTCCTGTTACAACTAAATTTGTACCCTCATGTGTCAGGCTGCTCACAATTTCGAAGTTTGATGATGAAGTAAAGATGCAAAACATGTGAAAATGCGCGCGGTTTAGATTTTGGTCATCGGAGTTGACTCCAACGCGCAAGGAGTCAACTCCGGAGCTGGCAACTCCAACTCCTAAATTTTTTATTTTCCCTCCGGAGTTACCAACTCCAACTCCCAAAATTTTTGGAGTCGACTCCGGAGTTGGAGTTGGAATTTAACTCCAACTCCAACTCCGGAGTTGGAGCTGTGCCGAACACTGATGCTACAGAAACTTGCAGCTGATAGCCCAGTTTAAAACTTGATTACTTCAGTTATATATGATTGGTATCTCAGATACCAATGGTTGATACTTTTGATACCAACGAATGATAAAAAAGATTGATACCTTACCTATCAAACGTCGCTACCATAGTTACCAACAATCGATACACCAGAGCCAACTACTTGATACCTTAGTTAACATCGGTCGATACCTCAGATTTCAGATTTATGCATAGCATATGCTTTCATGCCGTGGTTTAGTCTACGAGTGGTTCTATCGTTGCTACGGTTTATTATTATTTTACAGAGTGAATGCAGAAAAGTTTTCACCTTATCTCCATTTTCACAGAAAATAGCAGAAGTGGGTTAACGAATGATAGTAGAACTATGAAGCTAGGGAAGTTTACCAACTAATATCATCAATTTATGGATCTCGTGCCCATCATCATAGTCCGTGTTGCATCAGCTCACTTTTGCTGATTTCAGTGAAAATGATGAAAGGTTTAAGTATTGTCCCCCATCACGCTGCAAGTATGTAGTACTCATTCAAAATTTCAAAAATTTCATTGTAATTCTTGTTATAGTTAGTCTATAGACCTAAAACTACTTGCTCCTACCGATAATCCTGTCTTCACATTCGCAGTATGTATCATCTTCCTTGAACCAATGGAAAACCTGCTTTCATCCCAAGGCCAATACCTACGTCGTGCCTCAGCCTTAGCAACCTGATGAAACGTAATGAATATAACTACAAAAACACTTTTGTTTTAATAGGGAGATTGAAATTCTAGGTCCCCGACCTAATCCTGGACCTAATTCGTGAGTTTTCTCTTTAGGTTCTGGTTCGGTCGGAGACCTAAAAGTAGTGGGTTTAAATTCTACGTAATGACATCACGAAAATATCAGGAGGGAAATTTTTCGTAATTGAATTCTCTCAACTGAAGCATTCGTGAGACATCTATCCAGAATTCAGACTTGGAATCAGGATCAAATTCAGTTTAAATTTTTAGTCAAAATGAACAAGGATATCCTTTCCGTGTTACAAAATTTAAACGACGGAGATCTGGAGGACGTCATTCTCATAACATATTCTGAAGAAAGCAAAATTTTAAAATTGCCAAAATTTCAATTTAACTTAGAAGCTTTAGACAATTTTAGTGCCAGGTGTTGGGGTTCAGAATCGGGTATCTTGACCATGGCATTTAAACGAGTAGTATTAAATTTAGTATTTTAGACGACTTACGAAAATCGCACAATTTTCCAACAGCTGATGCCGGTACAGCACTGGGATTGATGGAATGATGTTTAGTAGTGCTGTGAGTAACTACTTTTAACAATTAAAAACTAAAATTAAGTTAATTTTAATGAAAAAAGTCGAATAATTCTAGGACCTAATTCAGGACTTAAAAAGAGAGCAAATTAGGTCGAGAATTAGGTGCTGGAGGAGAACGTAAACTTAAACCCAAAGAGAAAGTCGTGTCACGTGGTCAAATTGGATACCAATTTCAAAATTAGGTCCAGGTTTAGGTCGGGGACCTAGAATTTCAATCTCCCTAATAACTCTGACTGTAATCCGTCAAATCTAGGCCAACAGCCCAAATATATGCTTTTATACTATTGTACTCAGGTTTAACAGATGGCATTACAGTATGTTCCACATTAAAGCTTACTGTGCTTTCTTCGCCTTTCCCCAAAAATGACCAAGGTGACTTAATGCGAGCGTTGAATCAAAAGGTGGAGTGAACTTAGCATACATGCATCAAATCGACAACAGCTGAGAAATGAAGGGATTGGGTTGGGCAATCAGTATTTATTTGATTTAATCACTATGTCAAAATTTAATTGATTGATCCATAGTGATAAGACAATTGACGAGGATTTGGATTAATCTCAAAACTTAATAAGATCTTGAAAAATAACTCACCGAAAATTCATTTTTATAAGTTTCTGATACTAAATTTAATTTATTTTGGACTCTAAAGATTAAGTTATTAATGTAATTTTTTATTCGGAACTCAACACTGCAGGTCATGTGGACTTGATGGACCATCACTGTATTTGAATAAAGATCGTAACCTGAATTGCAATGCACACAACTCAGCACTAATTTTTAAAACGCTTATACTCTTATGTAAACTTATTCTTATCCAAGAACAGTGATACATAAAATGCAGTGTTGAGTTCTGAATATAAGGAATTTTGATGAATACACCAATTTTAAGCGTTCAGAAAAAATTAAATCCATAATCAGAAATTTATGAAAACGAACCTTCAGTGAGTTATTTTCAAGATCTTATTAAGTTTTGAGATTAATCCAAATCCTCGTCAATTGTCTTATCACTATGGATCAATCAATTAAATTTTGACATAGTGATTAAATCAAATAAATACTTATTGTCCAACCCGCGCCCTTTATTTCTCAGCTGTTGTCGATTTGATGTATGTCGGCTAAGTTCAGTCCACCTTTTGATTCAACGCGCGCATTAAGTCACCTTGGTCATTTTTGGGGAAAGGCGAAGAAAGCACAGTAAACTTTAATGTGGAACATACTGTATATCGGACAACAAACAATTTTCTGCTCATCGCATTGTCGATTCAAAATATTCAATGGTTTGCACATTTGTCTTAATTCTTAATGAACAACAATTTCCAGTGGTAAGAATGGAAGGATGCCAAGGTAAAAGTATTGAAAGAATGGTTCAAAAAAGATAATATACAGTTAAAAAATTGTTAGAGTGAAAGCATATGTTGAAAAACTGCAAACACTCTGTATCGTATGGATTACTCAGAGAAAGTGACTTTCTCCACTCGCTCTCAATTATGTCAAAAACGAAAAACCATATAGGCGGGAACGGCATTAGAAGGTATGTTGTTCATCACTTTCCCAAAATCATTTGTCACCTTATCGTTGACATTGGGAAGGGTAACTGAAAGGTCAGTTGTCAACATGGCTTCCCCATCAAATTCGGCATCAGAAAAATTGGCGCATCCAACAATCCTATTAGTACCATAAAATCAGATTCGTTTTTTTGGCTTACTGGAGAGTAATTGACTCAAGCAGAGGTTCAACGAATGATGGATAGGGTATTTCCTTGTCCCTGGTATATAAAATAAGGTTAAGAATGGTAGAGACGAGGTTCCATGGCTTGGTAAGTAACAACAACGTGTTGTTCTTATGATTCTTATTGATTTCTATCTCAAAATTGAATTCAACTTTAATGCGGAAACCACACAAAAGACGAGTAGTGAAAGTAAAGATTACTTTCACTCTGGTGAATATGAGGGAAACCTTTGTCATTTTTCATTTTCAGTTTCGCTTCCTACCGGAAAAAGTAATGAGCCAATCAGATTATTCTCAAATCATTGGGGTTCCTAATCGTCACGATTAGGACTATTTTCAGTCATCCGGTCTAAAAATTGAGTATTCAAATATAATTCATTATACAGTGGTCAAAATATCATTAGCCGAGTGGATCTTTTTTAGGATAATTACTGAAGTATTAAATTTGTCAAGGTCAAATTAACGTCAGAGGTGCATAATAAGGTGAGAAATAAAATATCAAATCTCAGGCACCTGGGACAATCCGTATCCAAAATATGCAAGAGAAAGTAAAAATGAAAGTGGAGAAAGCGCAAAATATTAATAGCCGAGTTGATTTAATTTACTTAAAACGCTGGATTTAAACAACGTATCGTACCAGTTTTTTTACTTAATAATTAATACATCGTTCTTTAGTCGAATTAGCTTAGAATACTTGATTTGGTAGCGATAAAGACAATGATTGAAGCAATGACTCTAGGATTCTCTCCCAGTTTGCTTTCTCCGCCGTTTTAAGCTCTTCCAGTGAATTATATTGTTTTTTATTTGAATACATCTGTCTAGCCATGACTCCCTAACCGTTTTCTATTGAGTTCAGGTCCCGACAACATGCTGGCCAAATCATAAGTGGGATATTAATGAGTTGGAGAAAGTTCTTAGTGCAGTTGAAAGTGTGAAATCTTGCGCCGTCTTACAAATAGATCAAATTATATTGTCCTAAAGCATCAAAATAAAGCAACAGAAGTTTCCTCATGTATCCCTGATACTTATTTGAGGCCAGTCGCGGTGTTGCGACACGGAGCGGTGCTTTTCATGAAAACTAAATGCACCCAAATCATGAACAATCCGCCGTCGGGATGCTGAATAGAAAAAATATGTTCAATCTTTCCTAAATCGTGCCAGTATACTGAAAATCCATTGTAGCAACCCAAATTCCACATTTTTTCATCGGTCCAGATCATATTTTTCTGTATTATCTACACGGGATATGCTTTCTCTTTCCCAGTCCAGGTTTTCCGTTTGTTTATGGAGTTCAGGGGTGGTTTCTTAAGACTTTTTCTGCATTTTAAGATTTCCGATGAATTGAAAACGTTTCATATTGTCTGTGGACTGTCTTTGAGATCCAAGTCGTACTTGATTTGGGCAGTTGTAATCGAATTATCGTTAGCTTCTCTCAGAATTCGACGTTCCTCTGAATTTGTGGGCTACGGATTTGGTGCACACTTTCTCTTCTTCACGGTATTTACCATATGTTTAAGGTAATTTTGTACCGATTGCTTAGATTTAACAATAATTTAATGGATTTTGACATTTGAAAATTGATTCGGGGCCATATTACTTATTTGATCATTTGGAATTCGGAGTGCTTTCCCCCGACTGATTCTGGTTAAATTTTTAATCAATTAATACACAACGCCAATAAAGATGTATTTACATAGCTATATCCTAACTTAGTAGTTAACTTACCAGTTTGGTAAAATTTATCGACTTAGTAATTAGTAATTCAAAATTTTCACCACCTCGGCTATTAATAATTTGCGCTTTCACTCGCCAATTTTTTATGTTCGCGCGAAAATCTCATAATCTAATCAGCCAAAAAAATTGAATTTTTGATATGTTATTTCTCATAACATTTGCCAAAACTCGTGTTAATTTCATATTGATAGATTGCATACTTCAATAATTATCCCAAAAAACATCCACTCGGCTAATGATATTTTGACCACTGTATTGTGACTCCTCCCTGTTTCTGTCAGCCAGCTTACAACGGGCCATGAAAAGCGCGAAATTGAATCAAATCAAGATTTTGAATTGAGTTGAACGATCGTATTGAATTGCATAATCATTCCCAATAGTCATTTACTATGGGCATCGTAAAATCAAGTCTCTAGGACCAGTAGAACAAAAGTTATGATTTCTACTTCCTATCCTACTTTCTAAAGCTTTATCCGAAACTGACCCCACTTTACCTGAAATAATTTTTTAACTAAAACTTTCTCTACAACAAAAAAAAACTGAATGCTTTCTCCAGCAAAAGCGCATGGGCCAATAGTCTCTTCCCTATGAAATTTATATTATGGTTGGACTGTATAAGTGAGCAAAGTTAAAAAATTGTCTGCAAGTAGGTTGTCAATCCTATAACAGGCAGTAATGTGATTTCTATCTAGTTTGCAAAATTTTGGTTATGAGAAATTTTATTAAAAGCAAAATTAAGAGCAAGCGACAATACAAGAAATTTCTGGAGCATTTAAGGAAAACGCCTCAAAAAGGAAGTAAAATTTTTAGTTTTCATTTAATATTCATGAATATCGTAAAATTTCGTTTTTAAAGTTGAGCAATGAACCAAACCTCAAGGTTACACCCCTGAGTTTCCTTTAGCTCGTGTTTCAAATCATAATTACTTATTGAGGATTCTTGTTGCCTCTAAAAATGTCGTCCTTAGAATTATTATCTCCAACTACACGAATTAGGAACCGCGTAATACTAAATCCTAGAATTCTTATTTATTCATCGGAATTCACTGCTTTCAAAGAAGGGATGCATTATTACAAAACAAAAATTGGTTCTTTGTGATTTTTACGAAATTTATACTTTGGCTGTTGCATAGGCAGTATGGACAATTTAGATAAAAATTGTAGCTCAATAATCATGACTTAGTGCGATGATGTTAAGAGTCAAAAGTCATGATTTGGTGTTGACAAACATCCAAGTAAGGCTTTGTTGTAAAGTTCTTACTGAACTGATTCAGAAAAATTTGATTTGTAGTCATGACTCTGAATTCAAACCGTAAAGGAGTTAGAGTCATCAAATGATTCCCAACTTCAAAATCCCTGAGAGTCAGAGTCATACTACACTGTAACACTAACCTATACTATTAGACTGGGAGTAATTTCACTTTAAACATTCAAATATTTTTTCTATAACAACTGATTTTCTAATGAATTTTATGGCTTATTTTGCTCAAATTGAAAAACTCTGACGGGAGTGAATTGCTTATGCCTACTTTACGTATATTATATTTTTAACTTAGAATTCAAATTATACCTGGGTACTATTCTTGTCACCTTTAAATAAGATAATACAGTGAAGTTCGGATTTAGTGACTCCAGGTTTAGCAATCCATACTCTCCGGTTTCTGCCAAGCAGATGGGAGAATATGTGTTGAATAGTCCGGCTATAATGCAATTGACTATACTGGATTTCCGGCCTTAACCAAATATACATGTCCCGAGAGACATTTTGTCCGGTTATATCGAACAAGCATGAAATATATCTGAATTTCGAGATGAATTGTTCCTTTTTTTATGCCCATCTTTGCACCCAATTTTGATGGAACCTTAGAATAATTTTAAGTTCACTGTACTTGATCTCACTTCACTGTACCACTAAACACCAAAGTGAGAATTCGGACTAATAATCTGAATATACTTGTATAATGTATTCCACATTAATCCATCCATCCTTACAATTTTATTTTTTCTTGTTATGCTCATAATATACACAATAGAACCTTATGAACGATGAATGTGAAACAGACTGTAAATTCAATTAATATTTACTTATTCTTATAAACCTTGAATTCGAATTTAAAACATAATGAATTCACTCTACTATTCTATTAGCCATACTTAAACGTTATAAAAGTTTAAAACTAATGTATCAAGCAGACAGTCTCCGTTCTACACTGATTGAGAACATTTGGTAATATCCGAGGATACGATTAATGTCGTCAACCACTTTTACATGTTTACAGTTTCTCAACTGTGGATACTTACACAGGTATCTCTCCATATTACATACAACGTATAACTTTTCGAAATTCTGAAAAATTTAAAGTAATGATCACAAAAAATAAATTTAGACAATTACTTTATTTGGTACTTTGCGGACTTATTAGTATGAGTGGACATCTTGCCGCAGCTATTATAATTCTTGGTTATGATATACTTGTGTCAAATTTAACTGAAACGAGTAGAATTTATGCATATGTAATATTACTGACGGATATTAATTGCTTAGGACTTCATTACCTGTTTCTGGACAGTAAAGAAGCCGTTTACAAAGCGGTGAATAGTTTACTCATTATCAAACAAAATGGACGTAAGTAATTTAAATCATTTAGCTCAATTTTGTTAACCTAGCGACGAGAATACAATGCAGAGCTAGTCCATAACGTCAGGACGATCTGAACACAACCCTCGGTCGACTATGATAAAATTGACGTTCGACTGGCCAGGACGTTGACATTTCTCAATTGGGCTGGTACCACAAAGGCAAAAAAATCAAAATGGCCAGGTCATTGACATTTATTATTTGCGCCTAATAGTGATGCCTTGTATTTGAAAGCTGGGAGGGGAGCGAGAAAAGAGATGTGATCGGAGGCGGGAATGCAAGGGAGGGACAGGGAGAATGCGGGCGGAGGATTGAAGAGATATGGGTAAGGACAGAAGGGATGTGGGCAGCGACGGGGAGATGCGGGCAAAGACGGGAGAGTTGTAGGCAAGAACGCGGGGAATGCTGGCAGCGACGGGAGGGTTGCGGAGAGGTACGGGGAAAATGCGGGGAGGTATGGTAAGGATGCTGGCAAGGACGGGAGGCATTCGGGCATGGACGGAAGGGATGCGGGTAGAAACGGGGGAAATGGGGAGAGCGTCAGGAGAAATACAGTAGGGTTTCAGGGGAGTAATGTCTTGAGGCTTGGAAGGAAAGGGATGTGGGAAGGGGTTGAAGGAATACCGCAATGGCTTCAACTGGCAACAGTGACGTCACTGACATAAATCAGTACTTTGGCCGCTGGAAATCTCGCCATTTTAAAAATGGACAATTTTTCGACTCTTCAAGTTTGCTCAAATTCCCATGCAACAGGTACAATTTGAAAATTTTATGCTTATCACCAGCTTGTAAAACATCCGAAACTTGAGTAATACCGAAAATTAGAAAAAAATTTGTTTCAGAAACTTTTAACAGATTAACCGTTATTGTGAAAATGACATCTCTGGACAGAAATTATCCAGAATATAGTGAGCAAAATTAAACATGAAAAGTATCATACTGTATAATTTCTATTCGTAATGTTTTTTTTTAATTGTCATCGTTAAAAAAATTTTTTTTCTTGTTTGAATAAATTTCAGGATTTGATTCCTTATTACGTCATCGAGATGGTTTGGAGACATATTTAATTAGTTTTTTAGTTTTCCTTGCATTACTTATATATGTATCTCCTGCTGTAATTGTATCACAAATTGAATTTGAGATACACTTTTTCAGTTTTTTAAAAACAATGTTAAAAATGTTATTTCGGAATGACTATGTGATGGGAGAAGGACTATTTACGGCTGCTGGAACAGGTCTTGTTTTCATCAATTGTTTCTACGTGTTCATCGGTTTCTCACCAAGCCTTGGCACACTTAGATGGTCTACCCTTCTTTTGAACAAATTTGAGTAAGTTATATTTATATTTGAGAATACTTGCAATGAAAATTATAGGCAATAATTTTTTATCATATTTTTCCACACAATAGTGTCATACAGAACAGGACAAACTTTCTCGTGCATTACCGCTCGATTCAAATTTTGATGCATCAAATTGATAACGATTTTCGAACTTGGCACACTGTCGGTATCCACATGATGATGATATTCTTAATATTCATTACTTTTGCTCTATTCCACATCTACCGAGAGTTAGGAGTGTTAACTTCGGTGCTGGCAGTCATTGCAATCGCAATTGTATTTCGAACTCTACATACATTCTGTTTATTTGTTGAAAATCTCAATATAGCGTCAACAGAATTTCGATGTACTTTAGGAAATCATTATTGCAGCGCTTATGAGAAACGTGTGATACGTAGCATGAGACCAATTTGAATATCCATGCTCACAGAAACTGTATCGAAGGTTACAATTTTGTCGATAATTCGAACTGTACTTGATAAAACTCTAGACTTATTGCTTGCGTATTGTAGTTAGTGATGAAAATCTTTCCTTTAAAAACGAAAACGTAAAGTCGTTTCATTTCCGTTTTCAAAACTATAAAAACGAAGCTATTTGTTTCTTTCCCTTCAGGGAAAGTAAAGGAAATATATATGATAATAAAATCTAATTAAGATAAGTATTACTGAGTATTCGTATGTACTAAGGTGACCAATGATTCAAACTCGGTACTAATCATACATCTTGTTTGAGACTGACTGGGTGTGAAATTGAGTCATAAACGTCAATACTTGTACTCTCCATGTGGCTGTGAGCAATGACACAATGGCACAGTATTTTTTAAAATATATTACACTTTTTATAGTAGAGAGTGAAGGTACTTGTTAATTCTGTAGTCATGGGGTCGTGATTCTGAGCCAAAGAGTCACAACTCATGAGTCACAGACCTCTGATTGTTGCATAAAAAATACATGCCTAGAACTAAGACACCCATAGATTCAAACAAAAATAAATTAGTGACTTAATACACTCAAGGAAAACGATGGAGTCAGTGAGTCTTTATTTCACTAGAACGAAACTGATAAAGGCGGAAATGATTGAGAACCTATTATGTGGTAGGCAATAAAATAATTCAATAAGTTAGGTTGATTCTTAAAAAAAAATTCCGAAAAAGACTGTTTTCGTTTCGTTTTCTTTAATTTTACTTCGATTTCACTTTCGTTTTCGTTTTCAACCTGATATTCAACCATTCCTTTTCGCTTCCAGTTAAATATGAAAGGAATAAAAATTTTCAACACTAATCGTGTAGTCAAACCTGGGAAAACATCAATTTTTTGGAAAAAGTTTTTTAAGAATCAGGGAATAATTTATGAATTGTTAAAGTAATGAGAAATTGAGGTAAATAAAGAAATAGTATGGAAAATAAGAACAACTCGTACAGGCACAACCATGAAGGGATGCTGAAAGTATACTTTGGCAATGGGAACTGAGAAACTAGTGTGTTCCACTGTAAATAATTCAGTAATCCGTAATCACAAAAAACGTCTGGATACTCTTTCAATAAATCACTAGATATTCCAAACCAGTTACAACATTTTAATTATACATAGTTGTTCATTTATAAATACAGTCTAAGAATATGATACCTAAGAACCTGGTTCTAGTAAATCCCTAATCATAGAAGCCTTCCGGATTACCGATGTAGTATTGTAATATATTTTAGATATCGTGTATAAGCTACTCGTGTTATATTTATGAATACAAAAAGCCGAATCATAAGTTATGATAATAGTCGGACAGATAGACAGACAGACATGACAATTGCAATACCCTACTACCACTACCACTGAACTAGTGTGCAACGAAAAAGCTAAGAAAAATTGAAATAGCCTTTTTCTAATCATCTTTTAGCATACAAACTTCAAATTTAGCTATTTTGACTTCATAAATGTTATAATGTTTATGACTGTTTAATAATGGCTCAATCCATACTTATTTCATAAGTTGTGTTAATTAAAAATGCGCATAAAATGGCTTACATAGTTTAGTTAAACTTTATTGTCACTGCACTGAGTGATTCACTCCCTTTGAATTAAAAAGTGGTCATTTAATAATGTACGGCCCAAAAAAATTCGAAAATTCAAATTTTTCAAATAAATTTTGAATATCGTACTTAAAATTATGTTACGATGAGAAATGCTGAAAACACTGTTGATATATGATGAAATCGCTCATCTTCGGGTTTTTATAAAAATTTTACTGTTTAAGAAAAAAATGTACAGATAGATGGTCCAAATCGCTCAGACCGTCGAGATTGGCCGGCAGCAAGACGGATGTGTTTCGTGCGGTTAAAAGTCTAACCGTGTTTCCAACATTTTAACCCTCCAATCACTTGGTTTCTCCAGCAAAAAGCATGGACGAAAAGTCTCCTCTGCATTGCTTGGAATATTGGAAACAGGTATATGCAAGTTATAAATAAATAAGTCTTTAATCTCTGTACAAAGCTTGGTCTAAGAAGAAAAATATTTTGTAGTATTAAAAACAATAAAAGGTATTCAATATTATTAATATGTGGGTGATAAATGCTAAGACTGATGATTGTTGAAAGGTAGCTTACATCAACAATATCCTTTGACTATTCCTTTGAAATCCTTCAATTTATCTTTCCCAACAGTTTTCTCAATTTTTCATCCTTAACTCTTTGACTTTTTCTTGTCAAGTGTTTGAAAAAGAAGAGTTTTCTTTGTAAGGAAGGGCCCTCTGAAGGAGATAAGAACCCATATTCTCCAGAATAAAAGAATAACCCAGTTTCTTTGAAATTTCTCAAGAAATCGATAAGATTCTTTTAAATTGAGACTTTCACCCTCTTTAAATCCTTTCTTCTGCTTTTATTCTTCTTATCTTTCCACACTTCTCTCCTGACCACCTAGCTTTTTTCAAAAATAACCTCAATTGAATAGAGATTTATAGAAAACGAATCTAAGACGTGTTTCACTTACACCCATTTCATAAAGTTCACTATAAATTCAATCCTTTTCTCTCCTAACAACACAAATACAAAGAGAAACTCTGTAGAAAGATGATTGAAAAAAAAAGTTAGAAATTTTTACAAGTGATGTGAAAATTTCTTAAAAATTATACAAAAATGAAAATAAAGGAAGACTCTGAATAGAAAAGTTTAGCAAACCTCATTCCAATTGTTGAATTTAGTTAATAAAAATGTTACAAAAAATTACGCCCCCGGGTGGGCTCGAACCACCAACCTTTCGGTTAACAGCCGAACGCGCTACCTATTACGCCACGGAGGCGAGTATGTCTGACGAGCATATAAATTTCTACTTGAGTAGTGTATTCAGCATTCACCAAGTCCATCAGTAGTAAGTTGGATGTCGCATGGCAATTTCCAACACCTGCATCTACACACTACTACTTATCTCCTTCTCACTTAAAGTTATCTGCAAAAACGAAACCTTCTGTTGCAAAATTCACTTGACAAATTGACAGTAAGAACGTTCATACCTAGAAAAATAAAACTATTCTACCACCCTTCTAATACAGTAAGTTACATCACCAGATTAATCATACTGAATTCCTCTTGCTATTTTTTAAATATTGAAGCGTATGAGAACCTTTTATTAAATCATGTATTCAATTATTCAATTCAAATAGCTTTGATCTAAATTTGAAAGAAAAATTCTTGAAAAATACAAAGAATCAAAAATAAAAAAAAGTTAGAAATAGAAAGAGGAAAATGTGAAAAGCGGAGACTTTAGGGTAGACTAGCTAAACTACAAAACCTGACAGATGCTTAGGTCAGATTTTCTGTGAAAAGTATTATAGTAAATAGGATTTTTTTTATAGACAGGAAGTAGGAGAAAGCACATTTTCTCTTCTCCTACGTTGCAAGATCCCTTTATTATTTTTTATTTGGTGAAAGTAGACTGTCGTCTGGTGTATTTTTTTTTACAAAGAAAGAAGAAAGTGAGGGTCATATTGATAGGAATAGTTATTAAATAGTAGGCTGATCCACGGAGTGAGTAGATGAGAGTGAACAATATATTTTGTGGGACTTGGGTAATAAAAAGAAAGTGAAAGTGAAGAGAAAGTATAAGAAATGAGTTATCTTGTGCTGGCAGAGAAGTGAAAGTGTATTTAAATAGAAGAGAGAGCGTGTCTTATTCTAATTCAGTTTATTCAATTAATTCATTCCCATTGCGGCTAGACGAGAATTGCGAAAAAGATTCCACAGAATTAGTTTCTCTGTCTTAATCTAAATCTTCCTTCTTACAAAAAGACCTCAATTCGATTTCCTGTCTGGCTCAGAAGAAAGTTCTGGAGACGACAGCACCTAAATATGTCCATCTTTTCTTGCTACTTAATTATGCGGAAAGAATTATTAACAGATGCCAGAGATCTCATGAAAAATTTACTCTAATTATTAACATTTGTTGTGACACAGTGATGACGTAGCCCGCATACGATCTGTTAGACAATGCTTAAAATTTACTAATACTACTGATATACGGTGACGTTGGTATCTTAACAATGGACCTGTCACAAACTAGTTGAAAAAAAAAAGTTTTTTTTTTGTGAGTATTTTGGGATCTAAGGTGTCCATGGGGTATTACAACCGACAGACAGATCTAGGGGTATCGTATTCGCAACCATGGCAAGCGATGCATGGGATGCTGCGACCAAGCCAACGGGTACATTTCGTATTTTTGCCGCAATGGACCATTGGGACGGTCGTACATAAACGTAATATATATCACATAAGCGTGGGAGTGGTATTCTCAAAAAATAACAATCGAATGCAATAAAATTTCATATATTAACCGAAAACAATATAATCGAAAGGTTAAAATAGATCAAATTTGATGAAATGATCAAAATTCATATTTCAATATGAATTTATCATTACGATTTTAGTGTAGTCGATCATAATTGTTTTCGAACTTTTTGTTTTTCGAGCATATAACATAGAATCACCCTAAGATCACAATATCCTATGGACCCCTTGCCACGGTAAGAATACCCCATGGACCCTTTGAAATGGTTGTGATTCAATGAATACCCCCATTATTGATTTGATTTTGGATTAATTCACAGTAACAACCAGCAGAATTTCAGATGAATTTTCAGGATCATTAATTTAATTTAAAATTCAAACAAGTGTTTCTCCATTGTAAGATTTGAATACTATGGTGAACGTAAATTGTAGTAATTTGTAGACACCAATATTATTTTTATTAACTGTAACCGATATTCACTATAGCCGAAACTTTTTCTAATTTGTATTTTTCGGATGTAATTTAGTATAATATTTTTCGTATAATACATGGTTAACCAAACTCTTTTGCCCATGCGAAAAATATTTTCTTCGTAACGAGTTTTGGAAAGTTAGTAATAAGAATTGAGTGCCCGAAATTTGAAATATAATTCAAATTGACTCACATACCACATGAGACTCATTCTCAAATCTTAAATAAAAGAGGAGATGCTTCTACAGCCGAGTTCTACTTTAGTAGCATTATTAATTCCGTAAAGAAAGTCTGTCTTTCAAATCTCCTTTGTTACATAACATTACGAGGGCGTATAAATGAAAAGATGAAGAAAATAGACAAGAAGACCTTTCAAAACTCCCCCACTTCTTCCATCATTGTTCATTTTCACCAGGGTTAAGTGAGATATGTCACCTTGGGATTCTAATTTCAAACAAACCCCACGGAAATTGTATTATGAGAAACCATCCATTATTCAGATTTTCATAGAATTATTACGGAAGTTAAAGTTATACTGAAAACTCTTTGAGTGAGACTACTTAGCAATTTTCTCCAATTTTAGCAAAATGACTAGACTCACTACCTATGCAGAATGATTAATCTTCCTTCTACTCTTACAAATTATCTTTTCATTAAGTCTTTCGATATCTTCGCTCATGTTCAATCCATACACACAAATATTTTTAGGATAAGTCCAGTAAAAGAAAAGACGTTACAAAAAATTTAATAAATAACTGAAATTTTAAATAAAGTCAGTGCATGTGGAGAAAGTAAGGAGAAAAAAGATTAATGAGCCTGTATTTTCTTCATGAACAACTAGGGTGTAACTTGATAGTAGAACAATTTAGGGGTGATGGCTTTTCACTTTTAATAAAAATTTTTTTGTGAATAATTACTAGGTTGAAGACTATAAGGAGGTAAGTGTGATAAATTCCATACCATAGAGCTTAATCTTCTTGTCCTTAGTTTCGACAATAATGATAACATATCCTCCCAAATCGACCATCGCGGTGGGTTCCAGTAGAGTCAAGTCCACCAGCTCGAATACATAACACGGTTCCAGGATGGATTCCTGGAGAAAGTGAGTAGATCCCAAAGAGCCTGTCTTGTGTCACCCCAGTCACTTGGATTACTTCAACTTTTATACCCTGGGAACTGCCCAGTTCAACCTAACTTTCTCTGTCTCAAACTTTCTCCAACACTTTCTTCCTTCACAAATAATACCCATTCCTTCTTTTTATCCTTCAAACTACTTCTCCATTCCATTTTTAAAACAAATCGTCCATTAAGTTCTGTAATAACAGGTCCTTAAAATTTTAATTTTTATACTAGGACGACCTATTTAGCGCTAAATCCGTCTCACTAAGCCATATGATAACTACAGTAATTTTCTTTTCCGAAAATGAAACCAACTTCAAAGCTTTCACAACCAAAGGGAATCAACTGAATGACGTAAAATCATCCAATCTTTTCACCAATTTCCTCCGACGTACATACATAGTTTCTTAGATTAATTTAGAAACTAATCAAGAAGTTTCGATATTACCATTTACATGAAAGAAACACTCGATATTACCAGATTTACAAGATTTTCTCCTCAAGATCTCTAATTCCATGGGCTTCTCTCCACCCATTTGTCACCAGATTTAAAGTTAGCGCTCTACTAATCCTGTCTCATTATTCAAATAGTTTAAGGAACCGTCTGTTATACAGGACATAATGGACCTTACTTTAGTAAATCCTTAACAAAAGACCAAAAAACCAAAGTAGAGAGAGAGAAAGTCCCCTGTCCCTTGGTTCCTAAAACTTTTTAGTAGACTCTTTTGGAATTAAATCCACACTTGTCTCATAGTGCCTCAGTTGCAGAGTTTCACAGTGGTTTCCTAATCTATTTGAAAGGAGTGTAAAGATTTGAAAAAACTTTGATATTCCTTGGTGATTCTTAAGTCTTCGTCTCATTTAGTTACCAAGGTTTCCACTTCATTTCCATAGGGAACTTCAAATCCAATTCAAACTCCCTTCCAAATGAAAGTCTTTAGCATTGGAAGAGAGAGACTTTCTCCACTTTCACTCCGTTTGTCCCCTCCTCATTCCCAGAACTTAATCTCTTCGGTAGTTTCAAACTTTAAGGTTCAGCCGTCAGAGAAAGTGATTAAGTCCGTGACCATAGTTACACCATACTTTTTAGAAACTCTACACACATTTTTACTTCCACTCAATCAGAGATATTCCCTCTCACTCAAATCCGCCACAACCTCTTTGGAGAAAGTCATCTATCGAAAATGGAGAATTCAACTACGGATTTAGAATATAATCCATATTCTTTTGGCTCACTGTAACACTCAATGTAACACTCAATGAATGACAGCTTTTGGCAACTAGTTTTTAAGCTTTTTTTTTTTAGTTTCTACAAGCTCGTTTTTGCAAATTGTGCGTTGATATTGGTGAAAGTTTCACGTAAGATAACAACTTTGTAATTCTAGTTATAACCACTGAGGATTATAAGGAGATTTAAATGTATAAACTGTAAAATCACGATTTTCAGAAATCACTACTGATTATTATAGTTTTCATATTTTTGTTTCAAAAAAAAATTTTTTTTTTGATATTCATTGTTATGAAATTGATTTTCCTTTGATGATTTCTCGAACGTGTGAAAATTCATCACACCTTCCGAAGATTAACTCTTTGATCTCAATTTTGGTATGAAAATTTTTAAATTTTGTCTACTGTTCTAAAATCGATGCCCTTGTTTTTGTACGTTTTTAAACAATTTTAGGTTCTTAAAAGTGACGTCTTGAAATTGCACTTTGTTCTTCTGCCACTAGACTAATAGTTATCTGTACGCAAAATTACATGAAGCGTCTCCCAGTTTGACAGAAGAGGGGTAATAAATTGCACTTCCCATCGACCGCCTTGGTTTAATTTAGCAGACGCTCACCGCTACCATAACGACCAAGACAAGAAGACTTTCTTCAACTTTTCTCACTTTTCTCACATTTCCAAATGTCCATGTGGTGAAAGTAAAGATTGAAACTTGGAGTGTTAACTTGGAGAAAATGAGAACACGGAGTGGGCGGAGAGTCAAGCATCAGAGTAAACAGTTCAAAGAATTAACTCACACCACTACCACGGCCAAACACGGTTTCACGGTTTAGCACATAATACTATCCAAAACTAACTTCCTGATGGAAAAAAATGAAAACTTAAAAAAAAAACTAACTTTTTGTATAGAAATAGTATATATTTCAACAGTGATATGTCAAGAGTGACATTTCCGGATCCTCACTCACCAAAAAAAAGCTGGTCAATGAATAGTAAACCTATGTAACGCTTCAGAGAATGGTGTCACATGTCAAGAGACACGGAAAGTATTCTTCTCATTGAATAGAATCCAAATGACATTGTCAAAGGTATTATAATAATTAGTACTGGATTGTGTAGAGGGAGAGTGTTGTAGTGAAATTTTGGCAAACTTATTAGTATGTCGTCCGATAGGCCATAGGCTCTCCTTGGTAACTATCACTCTCAGCTTTAATAGTACTATAATTGGGAATAGGAGTTGAATTTTAATGAAATAATATCATTTTTGAAGGATGATGAAGTGGAAAGGGGTTGAAAGAGATAGGTGGAAGTAGTCTAAGTTAAATAATTGATAGGTATAACTGAGCGAGCGGTGGTTAACTGGTGATGAGATGAGCGGTAGAATGGGACTAACGTAGGAAAAAGAAAGTTCATTCCAACCGGCATGCTGCTGGGCTCGACCACTTTACATCTCATCCAGGGCTCTGGAGAAAGTAGAAACTTGTGAATTCTTCGTGGGAAAAGAGTTCTTGGCTCCTGAATTTTGGGAAGATGTTCTGCGCGGAGGCAGGAGAGAGCTAGGCTCAACATTAGTTTTCTAAACGACATTTTCCAGGAGTCTGGATCTCTCTTCGTCCTTCTCCCCGACGAAGAGCAGACTAAGGCTGAGCTAGCTGGAACGTCATGGAAGTTTGAGCTGATCGATACTTTCACTACTCTCTTCTTACCAAAAAAACCTTAAATTCTTCCAACACTCTTCTACAAGCTATATAACCCTTACGACCCTACCCTTATACCCTCACATATTATTTCTCATTATATGATTCAACGGAAGTAAGGCTCAACTTTTTCTAGGCATGTTAAGGGGAAAAAAATCTACACCTGTTTGAATAAAATAAATGATATATTTTGTAACCCATTCAAAATATACAAAAGTACAGTACGACCATATTTGTTAAGACAAAGGAAAAGGATTTTTGGCCCATATTCCCATTTGCTAAGGAGAACAGTTTCATTAAAATTCAGGTCGTTTACCTGGTTTTGGGATTTTATAAATCTGATAAAGACCATTCAAAAGTTGTTATATTTCTGGAAAAAAGATCAAGTCTTTGCGATGAATCACTAAAATCAGGAGTAATATGAAAGTTTTTTTTTAAACTTAAATTTTGGGAAGATATTAATGTTACTCTGATGTACATTATGTAAAAAGAATCTCCATAAATTTATAACTGTTGTATTGAATGCATAGATTTGTTTGTTGTTTCTTTTCGTAGAGATGTTTTTGGAGAGACGTTGAAATGGTCCTGCTGAAGTCATAAAATATTTTCTGAGATATAAACTAGAAAAATTTTGAAAGTACTTGTGCTTTCCCCCTAGAAAATGAACATGGGGCAAAAACATCTTTCCTTGATTTTAAAAATCATGGTCGTACTGTACAAGATGTAGCTATTATTTGCAAATAGCTCCAATTATAGCAATAATTTTTGAAAAGTAAATTAAAGTTATCGAGAATTTAAAGAAAATTTAGTTTTTCTTACCGGTAGATTTTGATTTGCTCTCTGAAAATAAATTGGTTCTCGGTAAAAAATCTAAAAAACTTTTCATACTAATACTAAAATATTTTTATTCTCACTTTAGAGTGCACAAAGACGTAAGTACGAGGTAAGCAAGTAAATTACAATATTCAAATCCTTAAGCCAATCAGAGGTTCAAATACAATTTGAATAATTGAATCTGATTGAAAGATTTTGAAATTTCAATTTTTTTGCGACGTTACTTTTAAGTACATTTTATCTTTCAACCACTCATTAGTCAACTAAAAATCCCATAGTTACAATTACATCACTTGACCTTACAAATTTTTGTTCCACTGTAGAAAATTTGGAAATAGGTAATTGAAAATCAATAGTTCAAAGAATGCGATTCGGTTTTCACAAATCTTTGAGAAAAAACTTGGAGTTATCAAAAAAAAAATTATGTGTGGATGTAAAAGTCACTGAAATTGGTGAATTAGGTTAATAGTCAGGTTGGCTACAAAAACCTCTGGCTAAGAGAGGTTTTGGGGTATTTCTCCTCTTAGAAAAGGAAATCTAGTAGTTTTATAATACGAAATCTTCTTCATAGACCTTCTATCAAAATTTTCACCTTAGAAAGTTTTGAAACACTCGTCGCCGAAAACTCTCTCGTCTTCATCCACTTTCATCTTTAAAAAAAAAGTCACCAAAATTTTTACCAGAACAAACCATCAAAGTTCAGAAATCTATGAAAATACTTTCATCACATAATATTAGAACTCAAAAGACGTCTTTTCATTAGTTGAATTAATTTATAATCCCTATTCAAAGAATCTCTTCCTATTTCTATCTCTCTCCGATTCGAAACCCCCCCCCCCCTCTTCCCATTTAATTAAAAATAATTTAACCCCAAATTATACGGAAATTAACCCTAACTTTTCACACTGTCATGATCAAAGTAGCATTGATTGTTAAGAACAAGAAATATTTCATCGTTCCGAATTATTTTTGACTCTTTTAAAATTTCATTTCTTATATAAAAAAAGAGTACATTTGAAATTCTTTTTATATTCATTCGTCTGTGATTGCGAAAATTTAATTATTAACCGCGATTAGTAGAGCTGAAGAGGTTTATACCATTCCTTGGCTTCAATGTGTGTGAGAATAAGACAAAGTGCATATGTTTAAGGAATATGTTCCGACATTAAAATTATATCCACTCATCTATATTACCAGACTCTAAAGGTATATTCTTACATTTAAAAATTCTGGGCTAAAATTCTTCATGGTTGACATGATACAAAGCGTCAAAAGACTCGTGGAGCGTTTTCTTCTTGATCTTTTTTTTTAGTAAATCTTAACAAGGTCTCTGCCAAGGTTCTCATAGTCTAAAAACTTATTCTAAAATATTTTATGTAACCTCCCATCACTCCCAAGGTAGATTTTCATTTTACTATTTACATTATTTTATACTCAAAATTATACGAAATTTTAAGAACCTCTCTTTCCTCGCTCTACATCATCGATTGAAAACTTGCTCCTTCAACCAAAATAAGTCCAATCTATAGAGAGAGAGAGAGAGAAAAAAAAAAAAGCGTAGTTAATCCTCCCATGGCAAAATCCGGTATATAAATTGAATTCAGTTGATATTATTCACTCTGATCCTTAGAGATGAGAGTGAGAGCGGGAGGTACATAAATATTTTTCCACAACTGTAGATTCAAAAATAAGGTATGGCCGGAAGTTGAACTGCCTCAGGAATATATTGGACCAGTGAAAGATATTATTCCTTGAACATAACTCTCACGTGTAACTTTCACTCACTTTTTATGTAAATTGAGATGCTTTCTCAAACATTTTTAATACGAGTTGATTCATCCACCCAATATGTGGATCCTAGCAATTGAAAACTTCTCCCTACTTGTAAAAATATGTTCATGAACCACAAAGTAGAGGTAAAAAAAAGTGAAATTGAAGTTATGTAGTACAGTGGTAGTAGTAGTAGTTACCCTGCTCAAACGACTTATGAGCGCGTTTTTATCAAACTTGACTCAATTACATAGAAAACAAAAATTTTGATTCACAACTTTGACCAACTTTTACAGAAACTGACAAAGTGGAGTCAATACACACAAATACAAATGAGAATAAAAAATTATTTAAATAATAAAGTCAGTACATTCAATTTCACTTCATTCTTATTTAATAATAAATGTAATACGAGCTAATAACATTTGAATTATATTTGAAATTATGTGCCATAATTCACAAGTGTTCAAAACTCCTAGTTATTTTTATATAAAATGACTTTCACTATGAGAACCAAAAGTTTCGTTATCTCTGAACATGTTTAATGAATTAGACAAAAGAGTTTAAACTTTGCCTATTTCATTTATTTTATAAAAATTTCAAATATTTTAAGTTATTCGCTCAATGTGGAAAAAGTTTAAGAAATTTTACACATGAAATTCGTTTTTTTTGAACCCTTTGACAACGGTCTGGGAGACTTATTGTCTCGAAAGGTGTCAAAAAATGTAAACCAAAAATTGATCAAAACTATCAAATTATGTTTCATTTATATCAAAATTTTTTGTATAGTTGTTAAGTTTTTGATTAATTGTTAAAATGATAAGAAGCGTCTCCTATAGGTGTAAAAATGGTATTTGAAAAAGGAAAAGTTTCTCTGTCGTTTCCTCTTCTGCTGATTTTCAATAAGTTTGAAATGGATGAGAGAGGTTTTTCTTCTCCTTGGAGAAAGTCAGATTCACATGTATTTGAAGACTTTCTCTCAACGAGAGAATAGGATTGGTGGAGGGAAAGGTGTCTGTGCTTTCTCTTTCCAAGGATTCCCTCTTTAGATTCAAAAAAATAGAGAGATTGAATGGATAGAAAAGGAGGGAAAAGCTGGAATGAAATTGAACAGGCTTCCCATAACCACTAGAGAGTCAATTCCAGTAAACTTTCACCACAAACCATCCGTCTGCTTCCTTTCACTACCATTCCACCAATAGGATTCCCATACCTTTTTCAACATCCTGTCTCTATGGCCACAATAACTACCCATACAATTTCATTTACTATTATTCCGCTACAAGAGAAGAAATTTTCTTGGAGTATTTTTTTTTTAAATACAAAAAAATAACAAAGTACCTCCCAATTTGTCTTTCAATGACATTGCCACAATAATCAATCAATTTCCAGAGATTTCTCACGCCTTACTTTATTGTGACAATGAAAAAGACAAAAGATGGACTCTTTCTTTTGTCATTTATTCTTCAACTACTAAATTGAATTAAAGAGTGGGAGCAGCTACATTGGCTACATTCTTTGAATATTTTATATATTTTTAATCAAATTTTAGAATTTCATTGAATTGGTTATTAACTCTCTTAGTACGATTGTAAAATTTATGGTATAAAGTGTCCGATAATGACTGTAGACTTAAATGAAGATACATGTAAACACAAATTTTGTGTGGTTCGTAATCCTTCCTAAGTCTCCTAGCTTAAATTGTAAGGAATAAAGATGTCGAGGAGTAAATTATAGAGAGGGATAATGATCTTTAGAATTACTGTCCTCGTGTCCAGAGAGTCAAACCCACAAAAAAAAATCAGGAAATGAAAAACTTTTTTTTTCTAGAAAAAAAAAAAGTATTCCTGTAGTTTGACGTTCTTATGCTGAAAATAGTGCTGTTTGAAACAATTCTAAAAAGACTTGAATAATAGACAGATGTTGGAAAGTTTGTTGTCGTAGAATCGATGAAACTATTTTCCCTACACGAGGAGTTTGTATAGTGAATTGTCATTTGAGGTCACAGAGAACATAGATGAAGACAATACGAAAGATTTTCTGAATTTTCTTTCTTTTGTTTCACTTTCGTGATCAGACGACTCATCCATGCAAAGATTTTTTGGATAAGATGGAAAACTTTTATTTTTAGGTTAGTTACTTTGGATGAAAAACTTTTTTTTTTGTCTCAAAGTACATCAAAACCAGTACCACCATCATCCATTTTGATTTTATGTTAGTCATGGTGGATTCTGCTGAGAGTGTTGACTCCTGATGGAACAGATTGAGTTGGTGGGAGTTTAAAAAAAGTTCAAAAATTGATTTTTTTTTCTTTCCCGCTTAATGAAGGGGTAGTAGTGGGAGTGAGAGCCTAATTTTGAACCTCCTCGTCTGAATCCAAGTACTTGAAAGTTGTGAGAGAAAGTACAGAATGGTGAAAGTAATGGGTGGATCCTTTCCGTCGTTTCCTATGCATGACCCAGTTGTAAACATCCGTTGAGAAAAGAAGAAAAACTGTAGGAAAATGAAAGGAGGAGAAAGCGAGAGAAAATTAGGTACAGTGCCAGACACAAGTGTGATCAATGATATCATTTATCCCTGAAATAGGATACGCTGCCCTACCCATTTCAGCTAGGCAACCTCCATCTACTCTACTTTACAACTCCTCAGAGTCTCTTTTCTAACTTACTCTCCCAACCAGACACTCAAAACCAATATCTACAGGCTCTTGCAATTTTTTAGAGATCGTACAAGCTACTCTTTCCTCATTCTAACTTTGATTTCTTTACTCGATTTTCAATTTTATTACGTTTCTTTGTCCTTTTCATTATAAGCAGTCTAGGAGAAGCGGGCAAACAGCCTGGACTTGTCGGAGACAATCCTTTCAGTCAATCATATCCAATCCACTTCTATGTCGGTCAAAGAAATTAGTGGAAAATTTTTTGAACCGACATTTCCAACCACTCCAAAGGCACTTCTTCAACTCAAAACCCAATTATTATTCACATTAACAAATTTTGCCGAAAAAGTTTACTTTTTAGTGATTTTTTACAGTTCACATTGACTATAATAAATCAGAAGGGACCAAGAAAATTGGTTCTCTTTAACAAAAGTTATTAGATTTCCTATTTCTCAGACCTAAAGAAACGCTTTCGAGTTCATCATACCAGATATTTCGTTATATCCGATATCTTTATAATCAAGTTCCACTGTATGAGTTATTATTTTGAATTGAGTTATAGGCTTCATTGTTATTTTGAGTTGAACTAGCATTATGATCATTTGAATCTTTAAATTCAATCAAAATAAAATAATATTGACCATAGAAGTGATGGAAAACTTTGCCCTAACCTACGATCAAGCGTTTTTAGCGGCCAATCCGATATATTCTCCGACTTCTTCTAGACTGCTAAAGAAAACTAAATAAGACTATAAGAAACTCTTGAAGGGAAGAAAATCAATAGGAAGAAAAGTTTATAAACTCTGTACATGTCTCTGATCTCTGATAATTCTACCTCCGACTTTTCTCTATCACTTTCACCTCAAAGTTTGAACTTGGCTATAACATGGTTTAAGAATGCATTCAATTAGAAGAGAATGTTAACTTTTGAGGACGAAGATAGGTATTAGAAAGTGATTATGTATTAGAATATAGGTTTTTGACTAAAAGGTTGTAGGAGTGGATAAAAGTTTAGTTATGACTGGTGAGAATTGGTAAATCCAGTTTGATTAGTCAGAGTCGAGGAGATAGTGAAGAATAAAGAGTGGTGATTGTTTTGTATTTGGAGTAGAAAATTCTCCACGGAGTCCTCCACTTTCATATTGTAAGTCTCAGTGGACTCCACGTGGAGAGAAAGTACTACCATGGGAAAGTGGGATACTGCTGAAGAGGCAATGCCATCAACTTTCTCTTCACTTTTCTTATTCTTACCTTACAGTCCTGTAAACCATTCATCCAATTTTATGTTTTCTTCACATAAAAAGGAAATGAAAATCAAACGACTTGGGACATAAACTACCCGCCTACATAAATCCTCTTTCCCACCCTCCACTTACTTACCATTAACCACCCACAACTCTCATTTCACGCACCATCAAATTTTTAACAAATTATTTTTTATTAATTCATCTCCTTTTTTTTAAATATAACAAGTTATGATTAACTCTATGATTTAAAAATTAGCACAAAGTTATTAAAAATCAATAAGAATCTCTTAACTCCGGATAGTGAATTTGACGCAACTCATAAAAAACCCATGTCTGTCTGTCTTTCTGAGTCTTCAAATCTATCTTATTTTAAACCCATAAAAATTTGATTCTTTCTTGTTACAACTACGAGTAACTTTTTTTTTCTTTTGAATAAATATAAACTTCACTTATAGTCAAGTCATATAAAAGAATTCCCTTTTGAGTTTGATTTTGAGTTCCTAATGAAAGTTGAACTAGAACAAGAAAATTTGCGTCTTGTTGAGTAAAGCTCAAGAGGATTAAGGATAAAAAAAAAAGTTTTAATTCCCCCAAAGGATTCCAATGAACCACTACTGTTGAGAAAAACAAAATAAACTTCTTTGATACTTAGGAAAAACACTCAAGACTTTTATATTAATCAGAAGCTTTGAAGGAATTGTTCAACATTCCTCTTCCTACGGTGTTATGCTACAATGGAAAGTTTGAGAAAAATCCAACAAGAAAGGATTTTCAGGTTTCTTTCTTTCCAGCTTTCTCTAGAACTCAAAAAAGTAGTTCTCAATGCATTAGTAGAAGAAAATAAGTTCACAGGCTTTGCTTTGAGTAGATAATAGAAGAAACTAGGGCAAGTTTGTTTTTGTTGTTGGTAGTGTGGGATCTGGGTTTAGATTTTAGACAGAGCCGACGGAAATCTTTGTGAGAAAGAGAAATCGTAGATGGGCAAAAAAACTTTCTCTTTGATGTCTGATGTTTCTTCGGAGTGCGAAAAGCTTAAGGTTTTTGGCTTATCGCCGGAACTTTATTGCTTTCACATCCTTAGCACTAATGAAATTAAGTCTTGGTGAGACTACGAACCATGAAGCTCAAGGGAACTTTCATAATTCAACAGTGATGTGATAACCATATTTTTTTAGGTTATGGCCTACAATTCTTTCAATTTACAACAGAGAAACAAAGTATAGAGTCTACTCAAAATTTACATGTATCAGAATTCTACTAGGCTAGACTAGTCTTATTCATTACTAATAACGACTGCCTTTAGTTTATCTAATTTTCTCTTCCACTTTCAATGGAGAAACTTTCTTCTTATAAAATAAATTTTCGTTCCCATAAGTTTCGTCACAACGTTTCTCCGCATCATTTCCGCTCGACAGATCTGAGAAACTCAATGAGCTAATGACCACCATCCCCCGAGGGACTAGTGCTTTTTCTTCAAAACTCAAAAACTAAACAAATTCTTGACAAATTTTTAATGACAATGGTACAGAATTTTTTTCAATTTCGTCAACACACCGCACACGGTCTTTCAACTAACAGTACCCCGTGTCAGTAGAAATTCAAAAAATTTTCATCCAGAAAAACAAGAAACAGAAAATGTAAAATGGTACATTACCTACTTCGTTCGTTGTCGAATTTTAATTAAAAAATATGGAGATGACAAAGAAAAAGGCGAAAAAGTTGCCGCAGCATTTGTCTTGTGCAGATTATAAGAACATGAATTTTTTTTTACTCTTCATGGAATCTGAAGCCTCTTTGTGAACCTCTCATCATAATACATAAAAAGTGTTTTTAACGGTGAATTTCACGGTTGAGCAACCAAGAGTCACGTTAGACTGAAAGAGAAAGCTGTACAAATGGAAAAGAGGATGCTGCAAAAAGTACAATCAAATATAAAATTCTCACATTCTGGACTCTTCCGGTACCATTAAGATGTAAAGTAGTGCTAATCTTGACAAATGTGATTTAGAGTTACTTCGTCTCAAGATATAGCTTAAGGTTTGAATTTTTACATATGCGAAATCTCAACAAATTGAACGGATTTCCAGTGTGATCGGGATTATTGTTGGTGTCAAAAGCCAATAAACCAATCTAGAACTAGTACAGTGTGGTGAACCTTTTTATTCCACCTCAGAGAGTCTACTTTTAATTAATTTTTATCAATGTCCTGCCCGGAAATTCTAGTCAATACAAATTTGTAGAAAGGAAGTTACATTACTTTATAAACAATGTTAAATCCTAAAATTATTTGTAAAAAGTTAGATTTAGCGCCTTTTCCCTTCAATCAGCAATTGGACAGAAAAGACTCAAAGCGACCTTCTCCACTTAAAATGGGAGGAGCTACGATGAAAGTAGAGAAACCGAGCGTGAAAAAAAAATCATTCTGTATAAATGGCATATAGTCTTTTTCTTTTTTTAATTATTAAAAATCAATCAGAATTTTTCACTCACCTGGAGAAATTTCGTCAATACATGGAGGAAAGCCTTCATCGAGACCACCTATGACAGAAAATCCAAATCTCCTCTCATTTGGGTCGACATTTAGTGTCACTTTTAACAACTGTTCCTATAAGATATAAAAACTCATTATTTTTAATAATATTTTCACCAGAATTGATTGATTTTGAACTCATTTTCTACGTACATCATCTTCTGTTGGTAAGTAGTTACTTCCAAGACTGAGGTCATTGTCTCCAATGGAGTCGGTGGAAGTGTAAGAGAGGGATTTGTTGTGTTTAGAGCTCATTTGACCTTGGTGATCGTCAATGAGTGATTTAGAATGTCGATGAATTGGTGACAGAGACTTGGGCAGTCCAGGTGGGAAGGAAATAATCGGGACAGAAACAGCTTTAGCTTTTGACAATCCATTTATCCTTGGAAATGTTCCAGACAGAATTATATTTTTCTTATTGGTTCGATTTAGACCATTTTCTTCTATCGGAGATGTTCGACCGTTTCCATTATGATGGCGAGGAAGAGTTCCACCATTTACAAAACTACTAGAATCCTTATCTTGACCTTTAGTAAAAGTATGAAAAGTAGACAGTCTCCGTTGCGTCCACAAATCATCCTGAAAAATTCATTTTCTAAAGATAAATTTATAGCTGACAAAAAAGTTGCCGAATCCGCACCAAGTTAGACTCATATTTGACTTTTGGATTCATGTAGAATCAAAATACATTGATATTACGTAAAGGGAAGCTCCGATTACACCGCACGAGACAACTTTTCATTTTCACAGAAAATGTCAGATCTACTGTTCACACATATTGTAAAAAACTCTGAGTTTCTTTTTTTTAATATTTTTTATATAACTTATGCTATTTTTATACTTTTTATGATAAACCCCCAAAAATCTCAAAACAAGTATTCTAGGTGTTGAAATCAGAGGAAAGATTCAACCATATTCAACCACACTGTACCAAAATTTTCAAAATTTTTTCTTCTTTTCGAAAAACTTTCCTTTGCGGTGTACCCTAAATTAATACTAACAATATGAAAATAATATCAATTTGGTTAATTTGACAGTGGTTTGAAGTTCATCATTGACTTGGGAATCCTGTTTTTCGGGATTGTCGTACACAAATTGTCGAACATGGGTCACACATTTTATGATACTACTGCGAATATCGACTCTTCAGGTAATCTACGGTAACAATTGACGGCTTTGTTATAAAATGTAGAAGCCAAAGTCTCTAATAAAAGGCGGTAGGTATGAAAAGTTTCATTTTTAATGACTTCGTGCAGGTAAATTGCCTACATGGACATTAGTCTCTCTTCAAATTATTGAAAGAAACTTCCGTTATGTAATCAAGCCACTTTTAAAACAGGATGATATCAAATTACAAAAAAGTGTCATTCACCAGAATCCGTGAAACAGGTTTATTTCATTTGCGAAAAGGTAAGATCGGGATCTATCTAGGTGAAATTTGTCACAGGAGTCTGATTATGAACCAAAAAAAAACTTAAGAACTTATGAAGTTGCAAAAATTCCACAACAATTGCCAAAATTACTCAAATATGCAAAACTGTTATTTTGCAACTTGTGAATAAACAGTAATACATAATAAGAAATCAAATTTGTCGAATGTACAGTACTTCACGTCAGTTTAGACGAATGTGCGGTTTAACAATAATTCTTTTCCTACTAATTCAAATTTTTTCAGGAGTACTTGGTTGGAGTATAGGTATGGTTAATTGGTTGTTGTAGCAGAAAAATTATAGTCATTTTTTAGTTTACAACCACCCGTAGCATCACTGCGGCAGCTGCTGGCAAAAAAAAATTTTTTTACGATTCGGTGAAGATTTGATGATTTGAAGATGAGCATAGGTTCTTTATTTGGAAAATCTTTTTGAGTGATCCCGCGTTCTTTATTTTACTAGCCATAAATGAGACGAAATGCTTTCCATCAAACTTCAGTTAATTGGAAACCTCCGTTGGCGTATTTATTTCTCCAGCAAAACCAAACACGCAACGAAACTAGAAAACCGCTCCTAATTTTACAACCCAACCTGAAGCAACCTGAGCTAAAAAAAAGAAATTTCTACTTATTATGACAACGACGATGTCAACGAAATGGAATCTTTTCATCAACTTTCTCCCTTTTACTTTTTCAACGTCGGAGACAAAAAGACCAAAAGGGCCAATGTTTCCAAAANAAGAAATTTCTACTTATTATGACAACGACGATGTCAACGAAATGGAATTTTTTCATCAACTTTCTCCCTTTTACTTTTTCAACGTCGGAGACAAAAAGACCAAAAGGGCCAATGTTTCCAAAAAAAAGAGAAATTTATATCTTATATAGAGAAAAAATAACGAAAAAGATTCCTTACCGAATTCTTTTCCATCTTCATGATGTGTGTAAAGCCACTGATCTATTGTTGACCATCACGCAATGAGCCTCAACATTTCAGAAAAGAATCCAAAAGTTAGCAAAAATATTAGAGAATCCTGGAAAAAAAGACACAAGATTACAAGTTACTACAAATAATAGATTTCTAGACAAATAGGTTTTAGTTTCTTGTAACTGGGTGCACTAGAGTGAAAGTTGCGTCAACAGATTTCATTAGGTAGATGGTTACCTGTGTATTAAAAATTACCAACTGGTACAACTATCTATTTACAGTTCTGTCTTAATTATTAACAACACGAGTAAATAAAATAATAATAATAATAATAATAATAATAATAATAATGTTGTATTTGCAAAGGGAACAATGAGCATTGATTCGAAGTCATGCGGATTTTAATCCATTTGCAAATCCAGTTATTCCCTTGAGGAATAGAAAATGGCAACAACAGACACGTTTTTATCATGGCTAATTACTTGTTCCCTAAGGGTTGGGCTAGTAATGTCTATTTGCCAAATTTACAAATTCTTATCTTTCAGTTTCTACCTTAGAGATTTTAATCCTCCTACTTCTAACGGGATTTTGAGATATTTATCACCAGTAGTAATGTCAGATCTTACAAAAAAATCATAGGCAAACAAACGATTATTATCATTCACTTCACAAGGTATGTATAATCAAATTATTGACAAAAAAAAAACAATTTTTTTCAAAATTTTGGAAGTTTTATAAAAATTCAATAGAAGAGATAAGGTTTGTTGGTANAAACGATTATTATCATTCACTTCACAAGGTATGTATAATCAAATTATTGACAAAAAAAAAAACAATTTTTTTCAAAATTTTGGAAGTTTTATAAAAATTCAATAGAAGAGATAAGGTTTGTTGGTATCCTTACAGACGTACATGAAATGTGATGTCAATATTCCATAAAAATAAGCCTTCATCAGATTGGGCGTGGGTGTTCCACTTTTTGATGTCAAAACTTCAACTTGTCAAGGATATTATTTTCTTTATTGATAACTTTCTTAGCCTTAAGAAAATTTTGTTTTAGATTAAAAAAAAATAATTTTTTTTAAGCGGAAGACTCCCACCCTATATGACTTGAGCCCCTCCAGGAGGACACATTTTGGCATTTAGTTTAAATTGAGCTTTTGAGTAGGCACTAATCTCTAAACTGTATATAGATGTATCATTGGTGAGAGTATCTGATGGAAAATAAACAAGAAAGTGAGTAAGAATCTACTGTGGAAGGCGACAAAGTAAACAATTGATAGGATCACTTTCACTTCTACTTCTCTTGGAGGCTCTAGATGAACCCAATCGGGTCAAACTGTCCGGATAAAAGGGACAATTTGGTTTTCACCTATATAATACATTCAGTGCTTAAGAAGTAAAATCCAACGTAGAATCAATACATAGTAAGAAATTTTATACTTTTTTCTTTCTAAACTTAACCCTCAAGGTGCCATCTATCATTCCTCTTTAGTTTTATCCTTTCTACTTAACCTCAGACCTAGATAGGAAGGAAAATGTTAACCCTGGTTCTGAATGTCTTTGATGAGAATGTTATGAGTTTCTGAGTTTCTCTATCGGAGTTTTGCCCAGGGGAATCGGAATGACTTCCGTTTGGACTTGTAACTTTCTCCTTCCTGTTCTCAACCTCCCTTGAGATAGGTAGTGCTAATGAGAACCGGCACAGAAAATCATTTTCTATTTCCTCTCCAGTACCCACTTTCATACCAAAGAGCCCTATACAAAGTCCTTACAACATTTATGTTCATACGACTTATTTCCATTGGATACGGTTCTTGGAATTTTCACCAATTTTCTTACAAAACTACCAGAGAGTAAAGGGTTAAGCTTTGATACTGAGAAACCAAACGTATAAGTCCCTCAAGTCTAACATCTTATAGTAAACATCAAATTTGATTAATTTTAGAGATCAAATATAAAAACTTGAATCTTCAAAATTCTTTTTCAAATTTACAACTACTGATAATCAAAGAATTTTTGGAAATGCTTTCTCCATGAACCAAATTTTCTTATCTTTTTCTTGTTAAAATTCTACTGCACGGAGACGGGAGTCAATAAATGCAAATGGGCTCTTCTACATTTTGGTGGTTTAGGATTTTGGCCACGAGCAATACAAATTGAATTGAGTCAAACATTTCTCTAAATCCAATAAGAGAAAATCAATAGGTTTCTGAATGAGATGGAATTGGAATCCTTAGTTTGAAAACCGCAACCACAGGTCCTTTACAAAATGATGAGATCAGATTTCCTAATTCAGCACAACAACCCTATGAATCCTTTTTCGGTATTTCAATTTTTCATTTACTGGTTCCTTAGGAACAAGTCTTTTCTCAGGAGTTTTCCTCATTTAAACTCAAAGAGAGTTTTCAGTAATAATTTTTTGATTAATTCAAAAAGTATAAGGAGCCAAAGGAATCAATCCAAAATCCAACCAACAATTTTAAGCCAGTCGGTGAATAAGGTATAAAAAAATGAGAGAAAGTTAGGAATGACTTTCACCGGTATTGAAAACTCAATACACCAAGTAATCTAATGTTGTTTTCTGCATAGTCTATTTTCACTTTGATAGTTTGGAGGGAGGGGGGTTGAAAATATTGAAATACAATTTGATTAAATAAAGACATGAAACTCAAAATCCCCACCCTCCCCCTATCCACCTCTGCCCCTGCGCATCTCCGCATTGAAGAAAACCTCTGGCTGTCATAAAATTTAATCAAGGCAAAAGTTCAGGACAGTCTGACAGATATCAAAAGTTAGACAATGAAGGGAAATGGTTGTATTCGTACTGAAAACTCAGCAGTGGTACTCAAAATGAAACTTCTTTTGTTGATCTTTGGGCAGAGCAAACAAGACAATACGGAAGCATCCAGAGGATTTCAAGCGAAGAGCTTTCACATGGCTTTCACCCAAATCCAAAAAAGCTTTTCCATATCTTACTCACTTCAAGGACAACTTTACCATCCAGGTTACTCCAACTTCAGAACTCATTTTCAAAGAAATAAATAGAATTTTCATATGAACCGATTATGTAGACTTCTCTATACAGTTTCATTTTCCGCTTCTCTCACGTGCGTTTTCTACAACTTTTACTCTAATACAGTTTGGCCATAATTAAAGTTTCCACTACCTAATGTCGAATTATTTCCGTTTACCTAAGGAATCAAAATTTAACTGCAACAAAAATAGATAAGTTATTTAAGAATAAACTAGAAATGCAAAATTCCGCATTAAAAAAGTAAAGGTTACATTAAATACAGCCAAAAAACTAAAGTGAAAGAAGAGAAAGTGGCCATAATTAAAGTTTCCAGTGGTTTTAATCCTACTATTTCTAGATTGTTACTAAGAATCTTTAAATTTTTTCAACACATTATAATTAACTAGTAATAAATCGATAATATCTGAATTATAAGTAATGCCAATTTTGTCTCTAGCGACAATGGCAGTCAAAAAGCAATTTAGCGAAGTTGATAGAGGGAAAATTGTAGTTCTTCATTAATTCGGTGACTCAATTTGACAGATTGCTAATTTATTAGCAAAAACACACCCCTATATCAATAATTTCTTAAAGAAAAGCGAAAACTCGAGACCCAAATTGACACCAGAGCCTAAAGAAAAACTTTCACCAAGGGACAAGTGTCGAATAATTATCTGTAGTAGCAACAAATCGACTTCTTAAAAAAAGATCAAGTCAAATTTGAACCTCTCTGTATGTCCGAAATCGTTCCTGAACCGTTCAAAAGTTGGTGGAGAAATTCAGATGCATTAAATTTGAAAAAACTCAAGAAACCACCACTTTCTCCAGTCCACAGGGAACGTCGATTAGTTTGGGCTAAGGAAAAAATTTCCTTTGAACAAAGATTGGCGCTCTATCATTTGGAGCGACGAAAAGAAGTTCAACCTTGACAGTCCTGACTGGTTTGCATTTTATTAGCATCACTTGCGCAAGGAGAAACTCCTATTTTCCAAAGGGTACGCAGGAGAAAGTTTCGTATTGATTTGGGGGGTGTTCAGTTTGCAGAGCTAATCACCTTTGGCTTTTCTACTCGCCGCCAAAATACTGTCGAGTATCAAAACCATATGTTGCTTAAACTGATCCCTCATTTTGGACGCTTTTGGCAAAGGTAATGGCGTCTTGATGCAAGAAAATGCTAGTTGCCATACGACTAATTCCTAAAAAAACTTTCTCCAACCAAGTGAGATTCTAGTGGCGCTTCGCTCTGCACTTTTTCCAAGATTTGAATCTGATCGAGAACTATGGGGTGACCTCGTGAGAGAGGTATATGATGAAGGGAAGCTGTTCTATTTGGTACGAGAGTTAAAAATGGCGATTGAAACTGCTTGGATCGAGATTCCCAATTCAAGAATAAGAAAATTGGTTGAATCAATCCAAAAACGTGTGTAAGAAGTTATTCGTGCAACTAGTGGACCAACTAAGTCTTAATCTATTAAATTTTGTCAAAAATTTCCGCAAAAATAGAATGTATACCTAAGAAACATTCACTGGAAACTTTAATTATGGCCACTTTCTTTGCTTTCCTTTTAGTTTTTTGGCTGTATTTAATGTAACCTTTACTTCTTTAATACGGAATTTTGCATTTCTAGTTTATTCTTAAATAACTTATCTATTTTTGTTGCGGTTGAATTTTGATTCCTTAGGTAAACGGAAATAATTCGACATTAGGTAGTGGAAACTTTAATTATGGCCAAACTGTACTACTCAAGAAAAAAAACGAATGAAAAATAAGTATTGTACTGGATAAATTCCAAACGGAAGAGTAAACAATAAATTTCATTCCATTCAACTGTCTGGAATTACTCGGCAGTTTTTATAAATGATTTTTGATGCATTGTTAGAACAGCTTTTATCCTCAATCCTCAAGCCTTAAAATGTATTAATGTCGGCGTAAGATTGTGTTGTTATAAGACTGCAAAATTTTAAAAGCATTACGCTCGTTCTGATAGTTCATGTGTAATTTAACCAATTTTGAGAACAATTTTTAGACTTATTATGGAAAATACTGAAATTTGTGACAAATTACTGACATACTGCATTTCCGCTAGAATAGGCTACGAGCACCTGAACAATAAAACGAGAGTTAAATATTGGGTCTAACGAAAATCTTGCAAAAGAAATCAAAGTCAAAATACCACATTTTAGACCCAGCCCTATCCATAGAATAGCCCAAGAACTCGGAAACTTTTACACAGAACCTACAGTCACATTAAAAAAATAATAGACCTTACTAAAGGAATGTTCAAAGATTTTCCCACTATGTACTAGTGACAAGGAAACAGGTTTTTAGTAGTTGATGGTGAAAGATTCACAAATAGTTTGAGTAATGCTCCAAACTCTTAATGTCGCCGCCCATGGCTTTCTTTTGCCATAAATTTATATTTATAATTACCTACGAAGAATTGTACTTAAGTATCAATTACTTTATAAATTACTCTACTCCCTCGCCTATTACCCGCGTGTAATACGATGTTTTTTTTCTACGAGTTTTCCGCTGCGGGTTAAACGAGAGGGATTTCTATAGTATAAAATCATGCCTGTTGGAGTGTTCACTACGTTTATTTAAAACCAGCCTAACAAACCCGTGAAAACACTGTGATTCATTACAAGATGTCTACAGTGGTTCCAAATGTTCGACGATACTTTACTTAGAATGCGTGTTATCAGTTTATCCCGATAAACTATCGGCCGATATGCCGATAAGTTAGCGGTAGTCTAGAAGCAAAGGTAATTTTGAACGTTTGCCACCACCGTAGACACTTAGCCATGGTGCACCGTAGTCGCTAGGGTTTGTTGGACTAGTCTACTACAAACATCAAGCATTATACAAAAAGACAAAAAGTTTTATCAATTGCACTCTTCGTTGTTCGTAATTCGTAACTCCACATAACATTGTCGTAAATTATATGTACCTCCCCATTGTGCAATAACTTAATTATCAATTTCAAGTACTTTTCCACCATTAGGCTACATGCACATAGAGACGCGACAGCGAATTTTACAAACGCGATGACGATTTTAGAATTCTCGATTGACGTAAAAGCCTTCACATAGATTCGCGACGAGAGTTTTTTCAATTGCGATGTGAGTTTTTAGATATTTTATCGTCCCCAGGAACGATTCGCTCATATCTGTTCGAAACAGATATTTTTTGTGACGATACGCGATTTTGTAATGATGAAAGATGGTGAGTTGAAAAAAAAAATCAAATCGAGGAACTGTGTATCACCCCTATGTGTGTTTCCACCTCACTCAACAGAGAACCTGCCGACCCCTCTTTCTCCTTTCTCTGCTTTGCTCCATTGTTTTGCATTAGCTTATGTCCAATCAAAACACGTTTTGTGACGATGCACCATTCTGCAGTGCTGATAGATGGTGAATTGGGAAAAAAAAACTCGAGGGTTCTGACCCTTGTGTGTGTTTCCACCTGACTCAACAGAGAACCTGCCGATCCCTCTCTTTGCTTCTCTGCTTTGTTACATTGTTTTGCATTGCTAATTTCTTCCAATGAAATATTTCAATCGCAATCGTAGCTCATGCTATGTGTAATTAAGCGCGATTTAGTCTACGATTGCACATTCGTCTTTGTAACCGCGATTCAGAATAATCGTCGTCGCGTTTGTAAAATTCGCTGTNCTACGATTGCACATTCGTCTTTGTAACCGCGATTCAGAATAATCGTCGTCGCGTTTGTAAAATTCGCTGTCGCGTCGCTATGTGCATGTAGCCTTATGTGAGAGAATTATTTCTTGTTTTTTGACGTTAGCATTCCATGCAAATTACTCCCGGAATGCAATGAAGATGTTGACTGATATATCATATCCATAGCTCAATCTTAGTTTCTGCTATAAAGTGCTTCCGTTTCCAACAAATTCGCACATGACTCACGCTCAAAGTTGTTACAATTTGTGAAAAGCACTTTTTTGAAACAGTCCAATCGGCATCAATTCCTTTAATTTAATTTATTTAAGTTTGAAAAATGCGGTTATGGGAATATTTTTTTTCATGTTTAAATTTGATGGTAGATAATTTTGGAAAACATATTGTAATTGAAAATAATAAAAGAAGCAAATAAACTAATCGGAATTCTTGGAAAAGTTTTGGAAAGATTTTTTATCGATAACAAGTTATAACACCGAGTAATTTTCGAGATTTATTTTGGGACCGTGCGAGACCGGAAGTAGTATGGATTATGGAACGTGGCATTATTTGCCTACGACGAAATTTCTTCTAGACTACAGTAATATCGTAAACAAACTTACATGTCATGATGTGCAGCGTTATTATTTAGTTCTTGCTTGTACAGATTCGTTTAGCTAGTAAAATGGAGTCTTTAAATAAGAAATGTCTCGAAACTAACTTCAACATTAATAAAGTAGCCAAAGTAATTGGATAAAAATTTTCACATTCAAATATTATTGGTTGTATTTGATTATTCGAATTTTTCTAATTTATCGATATTGAAAAATCTCGGTAAATATCTTCATATATGGACCTCATGCCCATCTCAAATTTGCTTTCTCCGTTCATTTACAGGGTGAGTAATCTTTTTTAGTACCCTCTTTCTTCACTTTCACCATAGCTCCTCCCAGTCTATGTGGTTGCTTGCAATACAGGGTGAGTAATCTTTTTTAGTACCCTAGAAAGCATGCTTTCACATGACGTCATTTTTCCATGTCACCGCGAGGCGGTTTTATATTAAAATTGACAGTCGGTTACGGCAGAATATTGAAAGAAATAACCAAAAGCTACAAGTGGGCGGGATTTAGATTGAAAAGAAATGAGAGTGTGGCATATGCTCCGTAAGTAGTCTTCACTTTTTGTCTCAATTGAATTGAAAAAGTGAAGACTTAGTTAAGAAGCATAGTGCAGCAGGGTCATTCCTGGACTTGGTTTTTACTCTCAGTTAAGGACCAATTAGAATTACAGCATGGCGTATTCGCACAAAAATAAAGCAGAGAAGCAGAGTGAGGGGTCGGCAGGTTCTCTGTTGAGCGAGGTGGAGTAGATCCCAAGGTATCATACCCCATTCTCTACTTTGGCTTCATTCACTCCAACTAACCACCTCTCATCATCGCCATTGTAGAATCCTCTTTCTTAAAAAATAATCCTTTTGATTTGATATCCGCAAATATTCCAAGCAACCACATAGGTTGGGAGGAGCTATGGTGAAAGTAGAGAAAGAGGGTACTAAAAAAGATTACTCACCCTGTATGTGCGTATAACAATTCAAAAAAATTATTTTATACGAAAGGAGATTCTGTAATGGCGATGGCGAGAGGTGGTTAGTTGAGAGAATGAAGCCAAAGTGGAGAATGGGGTATGATACCTTGGGATCTACTCCACCTCGCTCAACAGAGAACCTCCCGACCCCTCACTCTGCTTCTCTGCTTTATTTTGTGCGGATACGCCAAGCTGTTATTCTAAATGGTCCTTAACTGAGAGTAAAAAGAAGTCCAGGAATGACCCTGCTGCATTATGCTTCTTAACTAAGTCTTCACTTTTTAAACTCAATTGAGACAAAAAGTGAAGACTACTTACGAAGCATATGGCAAACTCTCATTTCTATTTCAATCTAAATCCCGCCCACTCGTAGCTTTTGGTTATTTCTTTTGAGGAGCGGAAAATGCCGCTGAATGAATAGAAGTAGATGTAAGTGGGGATGGGTACCTGAGAGGTTACCTGATGAGATGGTGGCTCCTTCCTCTAGTCCAGTGGGGCAAACACAAACAACACAAATCCCAATGAACAATGAATAAAGTCCCTCCGGGGACTTTAATAAACACGCAAAGACACTACTTTGAAATATATATATTTTTAATTAGTAATTGGCTATTGCCAATTACTACCCAATCAAAGACAAAACCAAGAGGGCCTACAATAAATATAACTAGCCGGCGCTCGCCGCTCGCGAGCCGTCTAGCGCTGCCGCGGGCGTCAAACTTTTATCACAATAATGAAAAAAGTATTAGTCGGTATTCATTTTTTGCTTTATTATGACGTTCTGTTTCTGAGATTCTTCGCATTACTCTGTGCAATTTACTCTGTGATAGACCAATTGAGCCAAAAAGTTGTATTTGAATTGTTAAAGCTAATTCCAAGCTGCCATATATTTTTAAGTTTTTCAAAATTTTTATTTATTTCAATTTTTATTAAATTTTGAAAACGAGTATGTAAAAAACAAACATTTTGATCGTGTTGGGTATTGTTCAACTCCTCCTACTCGTGGGAGCAGCACTGTACACATCAAACTATTTTTAGAGCTAAAATAAAAATATTAAAAAAAAAA